>CVKZ01000005.1:45974-57309 GCA_001457955.1 Heterobasidion annosum
ACAGGGAGGTCCGGCTATATTGGGAGCAAAGCGCTCAGGAACCCGTTTTTTCCTGGCACGACTGTCTCAAAAATTATGCAAGACCCTGTAATGAGTCTCGCAACACAAATCACTGAATCACCATTTCGGAGTAGGAATCCACGCGACCATCAACTAAAATAGAAGATTAGAGTAGAAATTAGCCAAGCAGAAGACAACATACGTTGAATATCATGCATACAACACCCATGATCCAGAATGCTTTTCCGATGGGTACAGATTGGTATCTGAAAAGAAGCGCAAACCAAATTCCGCCTGCACGAGCATAATGTATATCAGTCTGATGCTATGCGCGGTGAAATAAACGAACAGACCAAGATTACCCATTCCGCCAACAATACCGGACATGACGCCGTTTGAGTATGCGTTGCAGTGAGGAACAAGGGCGAAATTGGCTCCGTTGGCCATCTCGCAGAAGATAGCGATGATAGTGAGTAATATCATAATCACAGCGACTGGAAACGAAAAGTTGGCATTGTGAGAGGGAGCACAGCCGATGCAGCCCGAAACCCGAGACCTACGAGACGGAGGAAACTGGGCTTGAACGTGATTTTCGATGTAGCGTCCCAACCCAATGGAAACCATGCCCATGCAGAAGGACAATCCAAGGGTGAGCCACTTTTTTCCTGGGACGCCGTGCGTTTTGTAGATGGCATCCGCCATATATCCACCCAAAGGTCTGGTGAAGACGTTGAGAAGACCGAAGAGAGCGGTGTAGTAGCCCGCAGTGGTTTGACCAAATGCACTATCGCGTGCATGGAACAAGCTGTACAGAACACTCGTCAAGTTGGCGTCAATCGCCAGTTCTAATCCGAACGAAGCCATATACGAAAATGCGGGGAGCCAAGTGAGCGGGGAATATATAATTTGAATGGCTGCTGTCATAGTTAGAGCTTCGTTGATCGCAACATCAGTATCAGATGATAGCTCCTCGACTTAGACAACATCAAAACCACTTAGTTTTGATCGCAAAAAAAGATGACGGGAACTCACTCATTTCTGAAGTCTTTTCCTCATTTACTGTTGCGTCTTCATTTCCTGGGTCCGCCGTTTCTCTCTCCGTGATCTTTGGATGGCCCGAGTGGTTGTCAAGCCGACGCACAAGCGCCGCCGCTGGTATCTGGTGTCTTTGCGACCATTTTCCAGCAGGATGATCCGTGCCGAAAACGAGCGTCAGGATAGAGACCAAAAGAAGGGCTGGAACGGGGACTATAGCAAAGGAGGCTCTCCAGGCGGAGTGTGGAGAGAGACCGCTGGAGATGAGCCGTTGATAGACTACAACAATCACAAGTCAAACTCGAGTGGCGAGATAGAGGAGAAGGTGGATAATTACGAGCTACCATAACCGCAAAAGTGACTCCCTTGTTGGCAAGTCAGGGTACAAAATAAAACGCGATTACCGACCATGAACAGTAGGTCATAAACTTACCCCTCCCATATTACCCCATCCTCCAACCAGCGCATTGGCACGTCCCACAATAGATTTATCAAACCAAGCCGTCGTCCACGCCTGACATGGAACGAATGTACCTAGGTCAAATTCAGATCAGCGGGCACATATAAGTAGGATGTGGCTCACCTCCCAGGATGCCAATGAAGAAGCGGACGGCATAGAGGCCATTTGCTGTCGAAATGGTTCCAGCGAGACCAGAGGGGATGGCCCCGGCAATTAAGAGGGCGGCCATGACATAGCGAGGACCAAACCCTTCAAAAACCGCGAAATTCGAGCTTGGAAAATAATGCGATAAGAGAAATCTTACTCACTATCGATCAACGGACCGACGACCCAACGAACAACCAAAGTCGCGCACAATGCGACAATGTTTGAGTTATTAATTTGTGCTGTGGAAAGCGCCAAGTCGCTTTTGATGGCCTCTGGGATGAGGGGTGGAAATGCAAACCAAGAAAGGAACGCGACGAAGAAGCCTAGCCAGGAAAGGTGAAAGTTACGCGAGTACGGGTTACTGAGCGTGAAGATGGGAAGAGTGTAGCTCTATCTCGAGATGATCAGAATTTTTGGAAAGAAGGCGGAATAGACAAAGTACTTTGCCGTTTATGTGGTTCAAGACGGGTGGCCTCCATAACGAGCTGATGTGAAACAGGGGAGGGCCAATGAATCCCTCAGCTGCATCATTGAGTTGTGACCTTCAATGCGTCACTTGAGCATACAGCATACCGCAAGGAGAGGGAGACGACACACTGATTTTCAGTCTCTTTCTCTACGCCACCATGAAGGCGTTCGACAGAGCGGACAGACGACGACATGGGGGAAGTCTCGATGACGCACCACTGGTAGACCAACAGGAAGGGCGGCTATGGACGGACGCAAGCCGCAGTAAAGCGTGTCTCATAACCTTCGAAGAATGCTCCAAATCGGTCGCAACTATCGCTGTTTGGATAGAGGGGATGAAATGAAGCCAAGATAAGAAAGATAGGGCGAAGTGGCGTCACACTTGCATGAAACATTTTGGCAAAGCGCGCAATCGCAATCAAAACGCCCCCGCTAGGAAATGAGGACTTCTTCAACGGCATCTCGAGAAGCCAAATCAGAGCGGAAGATAAGAAAATGAGTGAAAATGAGTGGGTACCTTGGATGATCCTAGAACGTCTGTTCACCGATCATGCGCGGTCATGGGGTCGGTTTTCCCCGAAGAAGTCCAAGTTCCCCGCCATGTTATATGTAGAACGTGATTCGCGGAAAGAAGGCCTTATTGCGGAGAACGTCTGGCAAACGCCGACGATTGGTACTGCAGATGTTTCCTTTCTTGGTCCTGACGACCTTATACTCGAGACATCATGGACCCTATTCCCTCAGATGGTCAACGCAGACGCGTATTTGTCGTTGGCCTGGGCATGGTCGGCATCGCTTTCATCGAAAAGCTGCTGAACCTCGATATAGCCCAAAATTACCACATTACCACCTGTGGGGAAGAACCCCACTTCGCGTACAACCGTGTTGGCCTGGTGTGTTCCTGTACTGTCCTGGGCTACCCACATACTAACAGACTTTGGTGTAATGGTCCATCTAGACAGACTATTTCCAGCATCGGAGCATCGAGAACTTGTACTTGAATAGCCCATCGTGGTATGCCGAGCAGGAACCCGATCGGTTCCAGTTCTATATCGGAGAACAAGTCACCGACATCGACACCAAAGCCAAAACGGTGACGACTAGCAAGAACGTACGTACCATTCCATGCTCCGGTTTGGCTTCTGAAAGTATTGCTTTGTATCCAAAACAGAACACATTCTCGTACGACATCCTTGTTCTCGCAACTGGTTCTGAGGCCGCATACCCACCTTATATCACTCCAGCACAAGCCAGCTCCACTGATGGTATCTACGTTTACCGATCGATCGCAGACCTCGAGAAGATCATTGAATATGCCAGCCGCGAAGGTGTCGAATCAGCGAGCATTGTGGGCGGAGGGCTTTTGGGTCTGGAAGCCGCGAAAGCGGTTTATGATCTCCATTTACCGCGGTACGTTCACAGCGAACATATTCTTTTGCAGAAAAGGTCGTTGATTTGACTGTCCACAGAGTCTCCATCATGAATCGTCAATCGTACCTACTGTCCAGGCAACTCGACGCTGACGCTGGAGAGATGGTCCTGCGCAAAGTCGAGGCAATGGGCGTCCAGATCGTAACCAATGCCAAAGTCGCTGGAATCACCACTAGTACCGCTTTTGTGGGCGACCACGAGCGCTTCGCTGGGTTCCAGATGGACGACGGCTCTCACTTTGCCAGCGACATAGTCATCTGCGCTGTAGGCATCCGGGGTCGAGATGACTTGGCGAAGAATAGTGGTATCACGTGCGAGGCCAAGGGAGGAGTCAAAGTGGACGACAATTTACGAACATCAGCTGCAGATGTTTACGCTATAGGGGAGTGCGCAAATTGGAGAGGTAACACTTACGGATTGATTGCTCCCGGAATAGAAATGGCCGACAGTACGTCCTATGAATTTAATTTGTCCTCTCGCAGGCTGAACACCTACTCAACAGTTCTCTCGTTCAATCTTACACAGACGAACACTTCAATGGGAACCCACTCACCTCGCAAGATGAATGACCCGGACCTGTCGACCAAGCTAAAGCTCATGGGCGTCGATGTCGCGTCTTTCGGTGACTTTTTCGCGGACAAAGATCCTTCTCGAATGCAATCTTCGATCGAGTTCCACAAGAGAAAACAAGCAGAGAATAATAGTGCCAGAAAGGAAGGGCAAGCGAAACTGCAGATCATCTTGGAGGATGGTGGCGTCGAAGCAGTGCGCAAAGACCCGACCCCGCCAAAGGTCAAGCATAGAGGGGTGAACTTGCGTGACGAACCGATCAAGTGTCTGACATACAAGGATCCTTTCGGGTCCGTATACAAAAAGTAAGTCGATACAATATGACCGCGAATTCAACTGAACGGATTACCTGCAGGTACATCTTCACTGCTGATGGCAAATATCTGCTTGGTGGTATGATGATCGGAGACGTTTCCGACTACACCAAGCTCGTCGCGATTGTGAAGAAGCGCAAGCCCCTCGATCAACCTCCATCACAGTTCATCGTGGGTTCCAAAAGCGATGGTGGCGACGACGGAGCAGATTTGGACGACGACGCGCAGATTTGCAGCTGCCATGTAAGAGCACTATGTTTCGTGTCCCGCCGCTATTGACCTCTTCATTTCATCAGAATGTGACCAAAGGGAAAATCAGCGCGTGCGTGCGCTCGGGATGCGACAACTTGAACGACCTCAAGGCCTTGACCAAGGCTGGAACCGGGTGCGGTGGTTGCATGCCGATCGTTACCAGCATCTTCAAGACGGAGATGAAAAAAAGCGGCAAGGAGCTCAGCCCAGCGCTTTGCTCTCATTTTGACATGCCGCGCGCTGACCTCTTTAATGTCATCCGGTACGATTCGTCTCTTGGTCTTTGAACGATATACACTGACCATGTATGTGACCCAGAATCAAACGATTAGAGACATGGACCGACGTGATTCGCGAGCTGGGGAAGAGGTCGGTGGATACCGTGGGGTGCGAGACCTGCAAGCCGGCGGTCGGAAGCATCCTCGCCAGCCTGTTCAATCGTCACGTCATGGAGCCTGACCTTCATCAACTCCAAGATACCAACGACAGGTACGCTCTTGCGCACATAGAAACATCGACTAGAGACTGAATGACCTCTAGATTTCTCGCCAATATACAGCGAAACGGCACGTTCTCCGTTGTCCCACGGATTGCCGGCGGCGAGCTCACCCCTGACGCACTCATCACCATCGGGACGGTGGCAAAGAAGTACAAGCTGTACACTAAGATTACCGGCGGGCAGCGCATCGACATGTTCGGCGCGAAGAAGGCTGACCTGCCCGATATCTGGGAGGAGCTGGTGGAGGCGGGCTTCGAGAGCGGGCACGCGTACGGCAAGGCGCTGCGGACGGTGAAGAGCTGTGTTGGGACATCATGGTGCCGTTATGGTGTCGGCGACGCTGTCGGGATGGCCATCGAGCTCGAAAATAGGTACAGAGGTGTGCGCGCGCCGCACAAGATTAAGGGAGGCGTGTCAGGATGCATCCGAGAGTGCGCCGAGGCACAGAGCAAGGACTTTGGGTTGATCGCTACAGACAAAGGGTGGAACAGTACGTGTCGCATGCCCTCTCAGGGACTTTTCCCTTCACGCATATTCTTGTGTACAGTTTTCATCGCGGGCAACGGCGGTGCCAACCCACGCCATGCTTCGCTATTTGCCAAAGATGTCCTCCCGTCCCAGGTCGTCCGAATCCTCGACCGGTACTTGATGTTCTATATCCGCACGGCGGACAAATTGATGCGGACAGCACGATGGGTAGAGAGCTTCGAGGGCGGTGTTGAGGCAAGTCCTTCCTGAACGTCAGAAAGACGTGTCTTGACCGCCATCCCTCTCAGAAACTGAAAAAGATCCTCCTGGAAGACGAACTAGGGATCTGTGGAGACCTCGAACGCGAGATGAGCGAGCTGGTGGGTACCTTTGAGTGCGAGTGGACCCAAGTTGTCAAGGACCCAAAACGTCGGAAAGCCTTCCGGCAGTTCGTGAACTCGGATGAGACCGTCCAGACTGTTGATAATATCGTCGAACGTGGGCAGCTACGTCCAGCAGATTGGCCCAAGGCATTCCCGCCGTCGAAGATGGAAGTCAGCCAGATTACAACGCCGAGATCGCAGTGGAAATGGAGAAAAATGGCCAAGGTGGAAGATCTTGTCCCCAGTGATGCGGGAACGACGTGAGTTTGGTGTCACAGTGACCTTGATTGTCGTCCAACTCTCTTGACTATCTAGGTCGGCAGCAGTCAAGTACGGTGCCTCTGCGTTGGCCATCTTTCATGTGCCCCGGCGTGGATACTACGCCACACAACAGGTGCGAGCTGAATAGGACTCACGGGAATGTTCCGACGACGCATTTACTCGGCCCTCAGATGTGTCCCCACAAACATGCATTCGTCCTTGACCACGGTATGGTTGGAGATGACGCGAACGGGAATCTCTACGTCTCCTGCCCACTGCACAAGAAAAACTTTTCCCTCGACAACGGCGACTGCTTCAACGACGTGGAATATAAGATCCTCGCGTTCGACGTGAAACAGGAAGGGGAAGACCTGCTCATTCATCTCCCCGAGGCGGACGAGTTGGGCGCGATTCTCAGCACCGCGAAGTGGATGGTGAAAGCTGCGACGGCAGAAGCCCTTGAGAGGAACGATACAACCCAAGTGGAAATTGTCGGCCCCGATGGCGAGAGCGCAGGTAGCGAGTTGAATGTAGGAGAATGCGCGTCTGCGGCAGGCGGGTGTGGATCAACAGAGCTGGATTGGTAGCTGCGGCCATTGTGTATGCGCTGCTACGTTGTCAAAGTCGAATTGAAAGTAAATCAGTCCAATTGTCAACATTCAAAGTGACCATCACGTACAGTATACTAGAGGTTTGGATAGGACACGATCTGACCTTAGACGGCGCAACTGTGAGAAGATTTGCGCGTCGCCTTCATCGAGAAGACATTGGCCAACAAAATAAGAAGCAAAAGATCGGAGGCGTTCGTATTCTGGGTGCAATCATCGGATGGTTCGAGGAGGGGCAAAGAGGGTGTAAAGGTTGAGAGTAAGGTTCGTCGTCGACGTCAGGCACAGAGAGCATGCTGCCCTCCTCCAACTCCGCCAGTATCGAGTCAGGTCACTGTCAGGTCGAGATATATATACCACCTGTCCATGATTGCGCCCTCTCCTGCTTGTCGACTCTCCCAAGCCCAGTAACGTCGTCGTCCCCCGCACTAAATGGCAACAAACAGCGCCCTCGACCCGGCGAGCCCAACGCCCCCCACCCCCAGCGCGTCCGCCGCCAAAGCCCTCGTCGAGCACGGCTACGACGCCATCGCCCCCGCCTACCTCGCCTGGTCCGCGCCCCGTCCAACCTCCACCCGCCTCGTCCACCTCACGAAGCTCCTCGCCTGCCTCCCCCCGGGCGCGCGCGTCCTCGAGCTCGGCTGCGGCGCCGGCGTGCCCAGCACCCAGGCCCTCGTCGCGCACGGGCTCGACGTCACCGCCGTCGATATCTCCGCCGCGCAGATCGCCCTCGCGCGCGAGCACGTCCCCCAAGCGACCCTCGTCCACGCGGACATGGCCGCGCTCTCCTTCGCGCCCGCCTCCTTCGACGCCGTCGTCGCCTTTTACTCCCTCTTCCACCTCCCGAGAGACGAGCAGGGGCCGATGATCGCGCGCATCGCTGGGTGGCTGAAGGACGGCGGACGGCTGCTGTTCAACCTCACCACGGACGTCGGCGATCGGATGATGGAGGACTGGATGGGGGTCAGGATGTTCTGGAGCGGCTTGGGCGTCGACGGAAACAGAGATATGCTCAAGAGGGATGGCTGGGCCCTGACGATCATAGAAGACGAGGTGGCGGTGGAAAAGGTCGGACGCGCGGAGGAGACTTTTCACTGGGTGTTCGCGGTCAAGAACGATCAGCGCACACAGGCCGACTGATTGGATGGCATCTGTCGGACACGAAACGAACTTTCCTCCCTGTCAAACTGTATTTATTTATGTCGCATCTCTGTATCCCTTTATGCTACCAGCGTTTGTACTCTACATCGGCACCGACGCCGCCAAGAATAGTGCTACAGTGCATTCACGAGAGGTCAAATCCGGCACCCGAGTACACGGCTTTCAGCAGCTTGTCGCGCAAGACCGCCTCGCTTCGGTAGACTGGCAGCTATCGACCGCGATCAGCGTTCAGTCCCCGCGCGACCAACACCGAAGAATCGGCCTACCTTTAAAAGATTCACGCAGGTGCTGGACGTGGGCAGACGCGCTTGGTCCATGCCCGCGTCCCTGATGGAGAAGTTGGGATAGAGCTCCTTGAACCCTCTACACACCGATGGTTAGAAACGTCCAGGCGCAGATGCGCAGAAGGGCAACTTACAGCAGCGGCGGACGCCCCACGCTCGTGACGAACCGAAGCAGCGCGCGGCGTTGCTCTTGATCGAACGACTTGACCACCTAGACGAGAGGGTCGACCTCTTGACCCGATCGGCGCGCATAAAAGGAACACCACTCACGTTCCAAAACGCCACTATCGTCGGGTTGTCATCGCCGTACACGCCGCCGTAGTGCGTGTTCGCCCTCAGGTCGTCGAGGTCGACGGGTGCGTTCACACCGCCGAGCAGGACCTGCAGCTCCTGCTGATTGAACATCCTGACCCATCTCGCCCTCAGCCGCGCTAACCCGAGACACGCGCGCGACGACTCACCGAAGCCATTTGGGATCGATCACGTCCGACAGCCCTTCAAAGAACGCCTCGCTCTGGCGCTTGATTTGCGCCGTGAGGCGATAATGCGACATGCGGTAGATGTACTCCAGCTTGTTCTCGCGGGTGACCGGCGTGTTGCTCCCATTGGGGCACAGGTCAATCGTTTTGGCGACACCGAACTCTGCCAACAAGAGCGGCATCAACATCAGCTAGATGATAGGATGACGCAAACGCACCCTCCTCGGTGACGGCGAAATTCAACGAGAGGTCCTCTGGATTGCCCTGATAATGCTTCAGAAACATGAGACCCTGATAGAGTTCTGGATCCAGCGAAGCGAGATCGTCGAGGAAGCTCTGCCTGCCCAACCACTGCACGCCTCGGTCAACCTCCGTCACGCGATCACAGCGCAGTCGAGCCCACCTTTGCGAGGAAAAAGCCTGCAAACGCGACGTCGACCAGGATGCCCTCGTAGAGCGCCTTGCCGAGGATGCGGCCGATGAAGCGGTACCAGTTCAGGCTGTGAGCTAGAGGCGACCGATGAGCCTACGACGATCGAAGCGAATGTCTAGACGGCGTACGCTCTGTCGCATACGAGTGCGGATTCGGATACAGCTCGTTCTGCTTGTTGGTGAGCCACAGCCCGCGGTCGCTGTGAAACACCTCCTTGCACAGATCCGTGAGGAACTCCTTGAACACGCCGCCGCCGTCGATCCCGGCCCTGTGCGGCGCAAGGTCAGAGTGCACTCGACGAACGGGCGATCCACACTCACTCGACCTCGCCGAACTGATCGATAAAGGTGATTTTGATCCGACCTTTGAGGTTCGCCTCGCCCAGCTTGTCAAAGCCGTCCTCCGCGATATGGCCCCTGCGCACGGTCGCCTCGGTCGCGTAGAGGAACGTGTCTGGACCATGCCCCAGGTTCCTCTCGTCGTTGTCGATGAATTGACGGAAGATGGCGACGCGAACGTCAAAGGGGATCGCAAAGGGGATGTTGTTGAGGATCCCGAGGCGCGGAGAAAGGTAGGCGACTTGTCGTTTACTGAGCGGCCGAGCGCCCACGGGCTGCGAAAGCTGCTGGTCCTCGAACCTGTCGCAGATGGTCAGCGAAGACGTCGAGCCGAGAGGAAAAAACGTTGTCTACACTGCGGCTTCGATGAACGAGGACAAGTCGATCTGCGAGCTGATCAGCCAATGGTCGGGCGGCGTGAACGACTTGCGAGAGCTAGACCCACAGAAATGAGGCCCGGACGAGCATCGACGAGCACAGCACTCACTCTCTGGCATGGATGGCCTGCAGGCACTTTGTCACCTTCTCTCTCAGGCCCTCCCATCTGAGGTGAACCCCGGGCACCGAGCCCTGCTGCACGTTCGTCTGATCTTCGCGCCAGTAGAGCGTAAACGCGATGTTCAACAACTGCCGCGAGAACGAGGAGAGCTCGTCGAGCGAGAGGGGGTTGCGCGCAGACTGCGGCCCGGCGGCGGCGGACGAAAAGAATTCGTCGTCGCCCATGGTCACAAGAGACTGCGTGTACAGATCGACGAGGAACACCAAGGGAGGCCATGACGGCGCATGGATGGGATCTGGAGGGAGCGTGAGCAGGGACGATATGAAAAATACACACCATGACGTACCCATGAGGGTCGCAGTAGTATCGTCGCGTCCCAAAGGCGAGCCTCGAACGTACGTCTTGTAAAGCTCTCTCACCATGCCGCCATTCGTGGAGGTGACGACCGCGCTGAGAATCTCGGTGGATCGCGACGGCCACGCTGCGCATACGGCCAGGAGGAACTCATAAATCAGCGGGCGCGTCGACTGTTGGTGTTGCGTGGCGACCAGGATGGCGTTCAGATGGGACATGGTCGGGATGGTCTGCAGGCGCTTGAGCGTGCGAGAGTCCGCTGCGGGAAGTGGCTCAGGAGGCGATGCAAAAGACGACACGGAGACGACGCGCAGGCCCTCATCTTCAGAATCGGACCCTGCATCAAAGGTGTGCTTTCCGATTGTGGGTGCGGCGCTGGGAGGAGATTGGTCAAGCGAGCCCAAGGGCACTGAATTCACGATTGCGATAACGATGTGGGAAGTCCAGGCTGTTTGGAATCCCGAGGGGGGACAAAAGCACTGAGGTTAGCAAGGGGTGAACTCTGCTATCTACGGAGGAGATGCAACGAGCTGGGAGGGAGACACGACGTGGATCGAGGAGATGGGGAGGCGTGTGGAAAAGGTAGTGAGTGTGGTCAAGTGAAGACGATTGGGGAGGAGAGGGATCGATAGGATATGCTCCAGGAGCTGGGCGAACGATCGTGAGTACAGATCGGGCAAGGCCTTGAAATCTCGAGACTACTGGAACAACGGATAGCGCATGTTCTGCTCCCTTTGTACACTCCTACCGAGAAGGCTGTTCGTGATGTTGAATGTTGGTATCAGGAACACGAGAGAGGAGGAGAAGGAGGGAAGGGAGGCAGGGAATGAGCCGGCGAAGGCGGCGGCCGCGTGCTGTCTGCAGCAGCCTCGCTCACCACAGCCCAAATTC
>CVKZ01000005.1:70401-82161 GCA_001457955.1 Heterobasidion annosum
CGTTTTTTTGACAAGTCAGCCTTGCTCTGCCACAACCTCAAACATCTGTATTTTCGCTTTTTGGGACATCTTTCTAGGGACCAGTAACCCTATCATGTGCCATTCAGATGAGGTGGCATTTCAGTATATTCACAGGATCTTGCCTGCATAGGAAGTGTCAAAAAAGCGAAAATACAGATGTTTTAGGTTGTGGCAGAGCAAGGCTGACTTGTCAAAAAAACGCTTCAAAGGCAATAATAGCTCTATATATCTTATGTACCTCCTATATAATTATTGGACCATATGGTGGAGTGGTCAAGAGGCTAGCACATAGTGCCACCAACTGGTCACATGCTGATGATCTAGGGTTCAAGTCTGGCCGGTGGCAGAGTTAGAATAGGTTTTTTAATTTTGATCTTATGCTGCTCCTTGTGTGCGAGCTTGCAGATTGAGACATAGCTAATTAAGCTTGCTACAAGCTCTGTGTCTCTATGCAAGCTAGGGTCCTTATAGATCCTTATAGATAAATAATAAGAACATCTAGCTTATAAAAGTACTAAAAGGGTTTTTAAGTTGTTAAGTACTGCAAGCATTTTTGCTGGTTCACTGATGCAAGGCATCATCAACAAACCTGCTAAGCCGCTCTGCACCCTTCTGTGCGAGTCCGTCACACGCGGTGATGCTTATGGTAATGTGTCAACCCAGATTCACTCATGATGGACATCTCAACATGTTTTAGGGACACTCGATATGTCTGACAAGCATGCTACTCATGGCGCGTGCTTCGTGCGGCGACACAGCTGATGCGAATGATGTACAGCCAATGCGGATCTGTTGCATGCAAGGGAGCGTGTGATAGATGCACTAAAACCTCTCGGTCCTCATTGGCGGATGAAGATAGGTGTGACAAGTCGGATACAGAGTGGGCCAAGAAGGTGAAAAGGGTGCCAGGGAAAAGAAAGGGTAGGCCCAATCAGGATTCTGATGAAGGAATCTTTGACGGTATTAAACCGGAATCTTTGAACTTATTGAGACACTTCAATACCCAAACTGTGCAAGGTTCACACTGAGAGCGAATTGTGCGAATCGACCGTCTTGCGTGATGATACACATCTGAACTTGTGCATTCGCGAAGACACATATTTCTCATGAGTAATTGTCAAAAATATGTCATATATCATGATGCCAAGAAAAGCATACAATCACAGCACTTTCTTCTGCTGCCGACAGTCGTATCAATTCTGCACGCGCCTTCGAATCGCTAGTCTGTGTATTCAGATTAATTTAGAGATTTTATAAGTATAGAAGCAGAACGCAGTGCATACCTAGCGCCACTGGCAGGTGTACAATGGTAAGAAAACCAGAAGTCGGGCTTCCGCTGACCATCCCCACCCATTTTAATATCGTAGTTGAGGATGATATGAGCCATCAAGGCTTTCAGTGCAAATGACACCAAGAAACGAGCAGGCTGCGACCCAATATCCACGTTAGACAGACATGTGACTGGGTATTGTGATGCTTGAGAAAAACATACACAAGCGTGACGTCCGTGTCCGAAAGGCAGATACCTTGCACTTGTGGTAGACATCACGTTATTCACGCGATTGTCGGCAGCGCTAGCCACGAAGCGGAACCCATCAAATGTATCAGGGTTTTCATAATACTCCTTGTCGAAGTGAGCACCGAACGATGCGGACACGAGCGTCCCCCTTGGGATGTACGTTCCATCCGCAAGCGTGAATGCCTGTACTGCCTTTCGAGGGAAACTCACTATAGAGTGCGGTCATTGGGAGATTCTGGGGCAGCATCTGAAACAAGTACTCACTGGAGGCAAGCCCGTTCATGCGCATGGACTCCTTGAAGAAACTATCCAAAAGGCACAAAGTGTTGATGCAATTTTTGGTCCATCCGTGCGCGCGCACTGCATCTTCCACCTCGTGCACAAGTGGCTTCAGATACGATGGACGATTTGCGAGGTTGAGCAGAGCCTGCATCATTGTCTACGGTCGTGTGAATTTGTGTTTTAGTGAGACAAGCAGCAGAACGCTCACATAGGAGGATGTATGGCTTGCCGCCGAAGAAATTGCTAATATACGCGCGACCAAAGCTGGTATTTGCAGCTCCTCTGCGCTGGCTGCATCCATAACCCATGCGAGGACATCATTCTATCAACAGGATATTGCCTCAGTACGCGTGTTGGTTATGAACGGAATAGACTCACAGGTTTGTCTATCCAATTCACGCCATTGTCTTCCATCATATGCTTTCTCTCTTCGATGACCGGGGCAAGATGCTTCGACGCGCACCTCACCATGGAAGGTAACTGAGTGATCCACCTACCAATGAAGCTTGGGATGCATTATGCATGAATGAGCTCTGACACACCGGCCGCGAGCAGTCCTAAAACTCACCTTCGAAGGAAGGCAGGAAATAGATTTATGATCGTGCTGACGACATATACACTCACAGAGAATTGAGTGATCAATTCAGTGTATTTGGGGTCGCGGCCTAGGATACGAAAGTGTTATCGGTGTCTCGAGCAGTAGATAATACACGCCTACAGGTTGGTGCTCCTACTATGACTCTGTTGAACGTCCGAGCAACAAAGTGTGTGACATGCTCGTTGACGTCGAATTCTATCCAATCATCTATAGTTACTGCAATCACTTCAAGTATCTTAGGGTATGAGGAGCCAAAACTGACCTGTACATGTGTGGCCCGTAATGTCTTCAAATGCAGATATCGCTTCATCCATGAGCTCCGCCACCAAATTATCTAGATAGCGTGGCAGCTTGTGATGCGTGAGGAGGTGTGCAGTCTCAGAGATAGCTGGTGATTCACTACACTTACGTTGTTTTTCAGCACAGGAAGATGATACGGATTGTTTAGGACATTTTTTCCCATGGTGTGCAATATCTGCAACTCCTGCCAGATGTTTAGTCTTTTTAAGACAGTAAAAAACCTGCCACCTACTTCGTTCGCTGATTCCTCAAGGCTCAAAATTTGATCAGGGAGCCAATGAACTTCATTGACTGCAGCGTTCGGAGACCATGTTCAGCGTGGCACAGAATGGTACAATGGACAGGCTATACGTACCTAACTTTTCACCATTCACGATGACCACCCAGCCTGACCAGCGGATAATCTTGAATGTTCCCATTTTGTACTATGGTCGACATGAGATAAGATGGACGATCAGATGCCAAAGAAGTGTACCTTTCGATATGCCTCGAAAATCAGCCTTTTGGAATCGTAGAAGAATCGAATGCGACCAATGTGAACCCTGAGCGGGTGCGAAGATCCAAGCGCAGACGGGATCTCATGAGAAGAACGACGAGGGCCGGCAGAGACAACATCAGTGCTTTGTCGAAGTGCACAAGCGGCACAGTAAGAGGCAGCACCGAGAAGTAGAAACAATGCTAGAGTGACATGGGAAGTGATATGAAGGAAGAAAGACATGGGGAAAGGAAGTGAGTCGGTGAATAGACCTTTACTAGACCAATGAAGACCTTTAAAGACCTGATAGTAAACTCCCATAACCTTAGATGATCACAGTAAGGTCGGTGACCGAGAATAGATGCCGAAGAGATATCCTGATTGTACTCCAGGGAAAATGAAAATGAAGTGCTAAACCACCGGTACATTGATAGCTATCGGCGCATCAGGCAGGCTGTGCAATGAACTTGTGCAACGCGGTGAGGGACTTTGACATACATCCTGATCAAGATTTGTGCCGCAAGGTAGGGAGTCAGCAGCACGTCATGGTACACGGAGGGCGTCTAACCACAGGCGAATGAATGTAGAGCGTGGAATGAGCTGATTGACAGAGGGCATCGAATGATAGGCTGATGAGTGAGGGACAAACCATTGGATACTACTCACGTGTGGGGTGTCAGACGGCCACTGTGACCATAACATCAGGATCAGGTTCTAGTGCTATCAGAGAATGTGCTATCGAAAAAGGCGATACAAGATGAACTATCAGAGAAGACTGCAAGCAAGCGCCGTTCTGTGTGAATAGAATGAGGCCGCAGCCGCTCAGAGCGAATTCTTGAAGGTCTTGAACGGCCTTTGGGGTAGGAAATATACCGTCCAATGGCCCAGACGGTGCCTACACCTCTTCATCAGCGCTTCAACCTGCTTCAACCTTCGTCTGATGCGTCGGGACCACACCGGGAGAGGGTCTCGTATCGCACACAGTGTGGAGCCTCGAGCCGCCGCAATCACTCCATAAAGGGCCCTGATTGCCCCGAAAGGGAGAGACGGCCGAGATGTGGATCATGAATGGATGGATAGGGGGAGACAGAAGGGGTATAATTGAAAGAATGTGCACGATAACTCTTCGAGAGTCAATAAGTATTAAACTTCCACGCGTCATCACATGACTTTCCATCTCTTTCCATTGATATCCTCGTTCTTGTGCGTCAGTCATCAATGCATCATGCATGCACATTGCTATCTAGTAAAACTTTCTGCCTCTCATAAACAGCCTTCAGGTGACAAAACTGGCGATCGTAAGTCATCGACAGGTCAATCGCTAGCTGCCCACACTCAACTCCATTCAATCTGCTATCATAAATGAACACCCACACCTCATCAAGTCTGTATGCTTAGTGCGCCTACAGGAAACAGCATGAATCTGAAGACAGGCTGGTGAGCATACATCTAGACGTCTAGAAAAATCTTTGAGTAGAGTATTCATTCTCTCAACAACCAACAGGTACATACCGCACACTTCACCTTCTTTGATGCCTGAAAGCCCTGCCTTCGATGGATCCAGAGCAACGGGGAAGCTATTCATGGGTACCATGTCATGCACTTCTTGTAACGTGGTTAGATTACTTCCAGAAGACAGTGTGATTCGATTCGGCCTGTGCCGCGATACTAAGCCGGGAAAGTTATTGTTAAATTGAAGAGTGGATATCCTCGTCGACGAGTCTTTGATATCGTTGGCATCTGCCCAATGACCTTCTGCGGCCCAGACCGTCGCAAAAACTAAGCCGATGATGTTCAGGTGGAAGTTAGTCTCCTCAACATAGACGGCCAGAAGGTATTCTTTGGGCTTTGCCATGTAGATCACGAGCTGAACAATTCCCAGCATGACGGGAAAGACAAAGTTGGAAGCTGAGATCCAGAATAGGGTCTTGATTTTCTCAGACACGGTTTCTGCAGAGTGTCAGTATGATGCCGTCGGACAGGGTTTTCTTATGGAGAAAACTCACGAGGCTCCTTGGACATGCCATGGCGATAAACGCGGGATAGGAAGACAAGTGAGAGAAACCTGTGCCACAGAGGTTTATTATCAGTACAGATAAAGTATGTGAAGGGGATCAACTAACAAGTCGTCAAAGACCTGAAGAAACCATTCGATTTTGACAGAAGGTAAGGGGGATGTGACTAAAACGGCGGCGCCTCCCGCTCCTGTGCTAGCATGAATAGTGCGAGCATAGCTTGTAAGGTAGATGATCGCATTGATCAATCTGGCGATGCTGATGAGGATCGGAACTCCCATGAGGACGATGAATTGAATTCTTGGTGTACTGCGTGGTGGAAAAACGCTGTAGACCCTGAGGATCAGGATGGAGTCTACGAGAGTCGGCGCGATTCCGTCTATTGTACCGATCGCTATGATGACGCGAGGACTCAAAGGAATGGTGGGGTACTTGAGAGTGTGAACCTTGACACGAAAGGTGCAATGAGATCATGCACGTATGACCGTCATATTGAAGACAAACCTCCTCGTATATATTGATGACGGCCCCAGTGATCCCAAGAAGGAGGGCAACAACGTTCAGGATGAAGACTGGCTTTCGCCTAAGATTCGCTGTCGAGAAGAAAAGGAGGGCCAGAAGCATCGCGACAGTGACCGCGCCCATAGTGGCACCAATCATGAGGAAGACTAGCGCAGAGTCAATGACCGCGAGCCAGTTTGTACCGGGTGGAGGTAGTGGAACAATGATTGACGGGCTCGTAATATTGGCGACGACAGACATCGATGAGCCGATTGAAGTTCAGGACGTGGGGCTAGTGAAATGGGGAGTGAGTGCTAGAAGAGGACATACCATCGCAATGTAGTTTATAACATGTACTACACAAACGCTAGCGCCAGACAACCCACAAGGATGGACACTGCAGCCTATAATTAAGAGGAAGCTGCAGCCTGATGAGCAATGCGATCAGCGAACAATCAAATTCGAACAATCATGATGGGCAATGCAGCTTGTGCGGCCGTGAGGAATGATTGATATGTAGCACAAAATAGCTAGCGCTGAGAAAGGCGCTCTGGGGTCGCGTATTTTTGGAAACGGATTCTTCGTAGATCACCGAGGACGCCTGGACTAGGCCTGTCGTCTATATAAGAAGTGGAGCCTCTCTCTATGGCCCGCAACCAACCATCATCATCATCACCATCATGTGGCCATTTTCCACAAGCTGGGTCCAACAAGTCGACTTGCTCAAGACTGAGTACGACTATATCATTGTTGGAGGTGCGCAATCTTGCTTGGACTTCATATTGCGACGAGATAGATTGACAAGTCCGGAACTCCAAAGGAGGGAACGCGGGTTGCGTACTTGCCCGACGGCTGAGCGAGGACGACACCTCGACAGTTTTGCTAATTGAGAAAGGCGACGCTGGTGATTCGTAAGCGCCTGAACTCGCATTTTGCCGTCTCATTTGCTAGAACCTTTCCGTTTAGCTGGCTTCATGCTACACCTCTCACCTCCCTCCACCACTGGTCAGATGGGAAACACAGTACCGTGTTCAAGAGCGCACGAGATGATCAGCTAGGTCGTCCTGTATCTTTTGTCTGTGGCTTAGGCCTCGGCGGGAGCACTCGGATCAACGGTGGGCAATACACTTGCGGCGCACCAGGCGAATTCAATGCCTGGAGCCGGGCTGGACTTCAAGGCTGGTCGTACGCAGACTTGAAGCCCTATTTTGACAAGTCCGAAAGTTGGATTGGATCTGATCCTCGGGAATACCACGGCACAGGTGGTGCGTCCAGATCAGTCGCCTTCATGGTGTTTCAATCTAACCTGCATTCGAGCAGGGCCTCTTCATGTGAGAGCTTTTGACGGCTTTCATTTTGCATCAGCGGAAAAGTATGTATCTTGATTTTGCATATGTTAATTGTCGTGCGCATTATCATGACCCCCTATCCAGGATGTTACAAGCTGCAGAAAGAATCGGGTTTCCTGAAATCCGTGATATGCACTCTCCACTCGAACCTTCCATCGGATGTGGCAAGCAGCAATTCACCGTCGACGCACTAGGAAAGCGACAGTCTGCATTCCGCGCGTACCTACCTGTCGAGTTCATCAAATCCAGAAGCCACAGCCTTCATATCTGCACAGGTGCTCTCGCTCAAAAGATAACTTTCGTTCAAAGGAATGCTGGTGAACTCAGAGCAGACGCAGTCGAGGTTCGAAGCCTCGACGGGCGATCGAGTCGCGTCGTGTCTGCCAAGCGTGAGATCATATTAACTTGCGGCGCTCTGCGGACGCCCCAGCTGCTCATGCTCAGGTGTGCCTTGCTCGTCTGGATATCAAGTGTTGATAATCTCAATAACCTTTCAGTGGTGTTGGTCCGCAAGAGCATCTTCGAGAAGTGGGCATCAAGCTTGTCAAGCACTCTCCTGGCGTCGGGGAGCATCTTGTATGTCGTCCTTCCTGTTTACTGTCTTTTGTTCATTTAAATGTTCTCTGCTCACGTCTCCCGTCGACAGCAAGACCATATGATAGTCCCGACATCATACAACTGCCCACTGCCGGATTCTTTATGGGCCATGATCAGGCGTCCGACAACGCTGTTCAGGGAAGTCTACAAATATCTTTGCTACGGCACGGGCTGGCTCCTGTGCACCATGGTTGAGGCCGAGATGTTCGGAGCATCTTGGCTTACAGGGCCAGATGGCAGACCTCTTGTAGCTGCCCGAGAACACGAGGACTCGTCTGATCCAACGAATCTTCCCGACTTTGGTGTGATGGCCGTGCGTTTGTAGCACCCCTTTCAACATTACTCGATTGGCTAAATGGTTTCTTGCAGTGCTCTATCGCTGACCCGCGGGGATCTGGGGTCGACAGGTCCAAGGGCTTTCTTGGCATGAATGCTGCGCTACTGCAATCGAAATCTAGCGGGCACATACGCTTACGATCGCTCGATGCGCGCGCGGACCCGGTTTGTGACATGCAATATCTGACTCGCACTGAGGACTACGTTGCGCTGCGTGCCGCGCTGCGAGTGGTGGCTGAACTGGTCCGCGAGATGCGTGCCGACGGATACCCATTGGACGATGTGCACGCACCTGACTGCTCCTCCGACGCTTCGTTGGATTCATTCATCAAGGAGCGGGCGGACACGATGTACCACTACTCGAGCTCGTGCCGCATGGCGTCCCCCGACGATCCACAGCCCGGTGTCGTTGATGCTGCGCTTCGCGTGCACGGGATTCCAAACCTGCGCATCGCTGACGCAAGTATATTTCCGAGCGTACCTTCCACGCATCCCCAAGCATTGGTGTACGCAGTAGCAGAGAAATGCGCTGATATGATTCGCCGCGGTGGTGTGTGATGCATTCCAAACGTTGTTGGACACTGCATGTTGTGTCGTTTGCTTTTTCTGCCTCTATCATTTCTCGATCTGCCTCTGAGAATCCCTCGTTAATAGATACCCCAATTTACTGCTTGTTTGATTATATGCTCACTGAAGCTGTAACCAACGAATCACATGTAATGATGAAGTCATCTGTGATACAGTGTAGTAGTAATCCTTGTCTCACCATATTTGTGATTAAATTCCTGCTTCCCTTATTGCTCCTACAATCTCCAAAAAATTATCATAGATTCTGTATATAAAGCAGATGTCTCAGAATTTTTGGTGATGGAATGGCACTAGAAATATTGCACTATCAAATGTTTCAGAACAATTACCTTGCTTGCAAGGTCTTTACACACCCCGATATTGCCATTACGTCAGCTATGATTATATCAGCTGTGATTATATAACTGTGCGATCTGATACATGTGCAAACAAATACCTTTTTGGTATAGTTGTGGCTGAGATTGTGTGGCTCGACTGCCCTTTTTGGAGTGCTGTGGCTGATTGGCTGAGGTGGCTGAGGATGCAAATAAAGCCAAAGGAACTGCCTATTTTGGTTACTTGTGGCTGTGGTGGCTAAGAACTGAATATGTTGCCTTTTATGGGTGGCCAACTCACCCTAAAGTCCCCTGCTTTATAACCAGCACATGTCAAGAGCATGTAAACTTTCCTCTTCTCATCCTTGCACCTCTATCTCCCTTGATCTTACTACACCCTTAGACAGTTTTGTTGTATCATATAGTAGATTATAGTAGATTACACATTCAAAGATGCCTAAACAATTGAAGTACAAAGATACAGGAGTAAGTGAGGAGAAATAACAGGAAAAAACAATCAAAACTTACTCTATCACATGAAAGGTATTAAGGTTCCTAGACTTTTCAGCCACTGAAGGTGAAGATATCAATGATTACACCAATAAAGAAGGGGGTTTGGGGGATAACATGGGATTTCTGGATGATGATATTATAGGACATTTTGAGGACAATTGCAGCAAGTGCACTGCTTTGAGTTACAGACCCCAAGATGGTATGTTCTTCTTTAAGCATGCATTTGACATTGTCGACTTAGTGAAATCTCGCAGAGTCGCATTCTCCCTCCCCTAAACTCATGGCTCAAACACTTGTTAGTCAGTATTGGAATGCGCATGTGTTTGACATGTTGGACTTCAATGATGGCAGCTCTGGCATAAATGATGTCATGCATACCTTTGAACAGCCTACCAAGGAAGACACCCTTCTGTGGATATGTAAAGTAAAGGGAAGTTTATCAATTGTATACCCAGTTGCTGTTAACCTTCAGAATTTGTTGAAGTTAATCTCATTCTTTGTGTAGGCTGGTTATGAAATGGATGTGGTTTATTTGATCTTCGAGCAATACAGTGTCAAACAATCTAACAAAGATGGTGTATTATCTGTGTTTGCCTTGCCTTCATGTCCTAGCCTTGTCTACATCGAGGCAACTTCCTTTTTATATACACTGACATTGCTTTTTCGTTCCTCTGATAGAGTTCTACTCTATCCTAGTGTCTTGTGAAATGAAGTCCCTTGTATTGTTCCCCTTAATGAACGGCTTGACTTGTTAATCTCTCTCTCTCCTGTCCATTCCTTCACAATCCTATCATATGTTCGTGTGAACAAACTGCATTCTCTCTATTATGGTGACATCTGTTTCGCTATCACTAATAAAGACACTGAATGGGTTGAAATCACTCTTGTTCCTCACATACACCTTCCTGGAACAAGTATTTGTCCTGAGGCCATGCTCTTCAATCCTCACGACTACCCAGGTAAGTCTTTCATTTTAGAAACAATGGAGCAATCATCTAGGAGTCTTGTGGCTTTATGTTTCAACATAGATTTCTTGTGCATTCTTTTTGTATGACGTCCCTTGCTGCTCTATTTGTTTGTGATCCCATCTCATCTGTCCTGTATCTCACTGTCGATTTCAATGATCAACTTCTATTTGAATATAATCAAGTTGGTTACAAGTGTGCTGGAATGGACATCCATGCTCTCCTCCTTGCTGTCTGTAGATTCCATTCTCGATCCCACATCTTCATTGGGTCTTACGTTTGAGTACTTGCTGGAGAGTATAAGGGATGTCTTGGAACTGTCAGAGGCATACAAGAACCCAATGCTATCATGATGTTGTCAAGTGATGGCAGTGAGATGGCTGCTTCTGCACTATTGTCATGCATGGCCTTGGAGGTCAATATTGGGGACTATGTAGAAATAATTGCCGGCTGGCACAAAGGGCATACAGGTTTGGTCATCAATTGACTCGTTGGCACTATTACAGACAGTGTGGAACAAATTATGATTGTTGAGAAGGTCATGTACAACCAGGTTTGATTTCATGATCTCCTTTTCATGATGTCCTAATTTCAACTTTGTTCTCTCTTTAAAGCTCACTGTATCAATATATAATGCTGCTCCCTCCTCTCCAGATTCCAAATTGGACTTTTAGCAATAAGTGTGCCTGCTGTGTATGCAGTATTTGGTTCAGGGTGCTCGTGTGCAAGTGCTTGATGGACCATCTGACCGTCTGGTTGGCCAAGTCCTTGATGTCAATCAGTCTGTTGCCAGCCTGTGGTTTTGTGACAATGATGTTGTCTCTTCCTTTCCTCTTAGCTCCCTCAAATGACATTTTGAGCAGGGTGTTAGGACCGCATCCTAACACGTGCTTTGCACGTGGTGGGAAAAGACTGGCAAGTGGTATGCTCATAATCCGGATGCAGACTTTAACTTTGACTCGTGACTGCTGACTCATGACTCGTGGCTCATGGCTTGTGACTGATTACCATTAACATGCTGATACATGAACACTTATGACACTTACGATAATCACATGCTTCAGCATATATGCTTACTAATGATGACTGCACTTCTTTGTTGATTAGTTCCTGATACTTCCTGATGCGGCCAGACAATGACTCGGATTACTATATATAGTTATAGTGCACAGTCAATCAACGATCAACAGTGCTTCTTTGATGGACTTCTACGAGATCTGCACAAACCAGCTCCTTGGTCTGCCTAAATAGTTTGTACGTATAAATAGCTGAGCTGAGCTTCTAAGAAGACTCAGCTTGTTCACTTCGTATACATCTTGATCTCTGCACTGTGCCCGGCATCTGGCTCCTTCCAAGCCCATGCATCGCAATCTCTGTCAGATCAATT
>CVKZ01000005.1:113769-124012 GCA_001457955.1 Heterobasidion annosum
GCCAAGGTACGTACAGGACGTTCAAATTCTCGTCTCCTAGCACTCATCTTCTGACGACGTGCATTCGAAAGTCTGCCGAGGCCAAGTACAAGAACGAAGTCATCGCTCACGGCGAGTCGCTTCGGGACCTCGAAAGCTTGAAGGAGCAGTTGTCGAAGCTGCAGGTCGAGGCGAGGACGCACCTGGCCGCCGCGGAGACTGCCCAAGCCAAGTTGGTGTCGTCTGAGTCTAGCTGGGGCCAGCAGAGAGAGGCCCTCGACAAGGAGATCACTGATTTGACGGCTAGGCAAGTCATCCGTGTTGGTGCGGCGCGCGACGGGGTTCTAAATCTCTGAGTCTAGGTCGAAGGAGTTGACGGAGCAGAACAAGGTACTCCACCAACACTTGGACTCGGTCAGTTCGCAGGCTGCCCGCATCCGTCAAGCTGCCGATGCAAGCTCTGCGCCGTCTGGGGAGACCGAGCCCGCCGGCGACGTGGACGAGAAGCTTTCTGATTTGCGCCGGGTGATCGCGTACTTGCGGAGAGAGAAAGAAATCGTCGACATGCAGCTCGAGCTGAGCAAGCAGGAGAATGCTCGCTTGAAGCTCCAGGTAACCCGCCTCAGCCAGGACCTCGAAGACACCAGGGCCACGCTTTCTGAGGTGGGCACATTTTTATGCGATCAAATTCACGCGGTCCGATAATCTGATCTTGCCCCGTTCAGGAACGCGAACGTGCCGTCGCCGCGGTTGCGACCGATGCACAGCACGCGGAACTGGTGGAGAAGATCAATCAACTGACCATCCTCCGGGAGAGCAACGCGACGTTGCGCGCGGACGCCGAATCTCAAGGGAAGCGCGCCCGGGCTCTGGACGCCAAGCTCACGACCTTGTCCGCTGAGATCGAGCCCTTGCGGGAGCAGGTTCGCATGGCGCAGGCTGAGCTGGAGGGACGTCAGGGCCACATTGCGCGTCTGGAGGAAGAGAACAAAATGTGGCAGCAGCGTAGCTCGCAGCTGCTTAGCAAGGTAAGCGTATCAGTGACATGTATATGCATATCTCCTCATATGTACCTGTTCTAGTACGATCGCATCGATCCTGCCGAGGTACAGGCCCTCAAGGACGAGATAGAGCGTCTGAAATCCGAGAAGACCGAATTCGATGTTGCGTTGTCTACTCGAGACCAGCAGCTGCAAGAGCGTCAAACATATGTTAGTTTATGGCTTTCTGACAAGCGAACACAACACTAAAGATAATTTTTGTATAGGTTGAAGGTCTCGAGAAGAGCATCCGAGACCACAGGGATCTCAAGGCTCGAACAGAGAACATGTTCCGGCAGAAACTGGGCCAACTCAACGGGGACAAAACGCGGTTGACCACAGAGAACACTCAGCTGACGAAGGACCTCCAAGCCCTACAAACGCAGCTGAAAGCTCTCGGTGCCGAGCGCGACGCGATCAAGGCCATGCCGGCCACCGACTCTTCTCAGCATATCGTTCAAGAGCTGGAGAAGATCCGGAAGGAGAAGGTGGCGCTTGAACAGGCTCTGCAGCAGGAGAAGGCCCAGAAGGCGGAGTCATCCAGTGGTGCGGCTGGCCAAGCTGCACTCGTCGTAAGTTCGCTGTCAATTTGGTACAGGGGCATGGCTGAGCATCCCCGTAGGCATCTCTTACCCAGGAGCGGGATCGCTTGCTTGCCGAAAAGGCGACTTGGGCGACAGCCACCCCAGCGGCATCGGTTGGAACATCATCCGAGGAGTGGGCGGCCGAAAAGGCTGAGCTCGTCAAAACTCGTGACGAAGCTTCTACACAAGCGAAGGTAAGAATGCGGTTACATCCTCAGAATACATCCATCTCATGTACGCTTCAAAGGCCGTCCAAACCGAGCTCGAGAAGCTCAAGGAGGAAGCGCGCAACCTGAGCTTAGCCAATGTCAGTTCAACGACCCAATACTTCGAATTTTTACTGACGTGGGAGACAACAGAAAAAATTCCAGCAGAGGCTCCAGGAGAACCAAGCAGCCCGTCAACGGGCTACCGCCGAGCACGAGGCCGCTATCAAGGCCGCAGTCGATAAGGTCACGAGCGAATTGCAAGCCGCCGCCTCATCATCCTCATCGTCTGATGAGCTTATCAAAAAGCATACGGAGGAGCTCCAGGCACTAGAGCAACGCCTCCGCGCGAAGCACCAGGGTGAATTGAAGGCCGCCGTCGATGCTGCGGTTGCTAAAGCCAAAGAGCAATCCTCAACAACGCCAGCCACTGGAGAAAAGGCCGGAGCGGTCAATGCGAAGCACCAGGAGGAGATTGTGAAGGCAATGGAGTCTGGGAGGCTGGAAGGGCAGTTGAAGATGAAGATGAAGGACAGTCAGCTGGTGCGAGCGCAGTCGCGCGTCAAGGCGCTAGAAGCACAGATTGAGCAGTGGAAGAAAAGCGGTCTCATCCCGGAGACAACGACCACATCTCCTACTGCACCGACAACCCAGGCATCTGCGTCCGCCCCTCCATCCGCCTCTGCACCTGTGGCACCCGCCCCGGCTGCCAATACGGCGGCATCGGCTGGGCGAGGCGCGCCTCGAGCCAGTGCAGCTGCTGCCCTTCCCCGCAAGCCATCACTCGCCTCCGCCGCACCTCTAGCCTCAGGGGCGCCTGGCAGAGGTCGCGGCCAGGGCGCTGGTCGTGGACTCAACATTCGCGGCAGCGCCGCTGCAGCTTCCTCTGAGGCAGGCCCCTCCAACCAAGGCGGTGTGTCTATCATGGGTGCTGCGGGGAAGCGCGCGCGAGAAGAAACCGGAGCGCCTGCGAGCGACTCGCTCGCGAAACGGCTGAAGCCTACGGACGGAAGTGCTCCCGGGACCGGCGGTAAACCAGTGACGCTGCAGCGCAATCGGGTTGGACCTTCATGATATCTCAGACTCTCATCTGCATTTTTTTTTCTTTTTACCCTCGATTGTATTGTTACCTGCACAACTACAGTGTACATCAGATCCCCAGGCTAAATTATCTATACAAGCTTGTACCGGCTTGAAGTTTTTTACTCTCTCTCTCTCTATCTCTTGATACCGAGCCCGTGATGCTCTCGCAGTGAGATGTGTTTCACACAGAAGATTGCCAAGGTGTAACATGTGAGGTCAATAGACAAGTATGCAGTAGCCCAGCTCATAAATAATCGAAGACAGGTCGTAGCGACTCGTCGAAGGCTCGTGAGACATCACCGTGAAAAAATGCGTAAGTAGGTATGCAAGATGGTGATGGAAGAAATGTCAACGTGTGACAAGGACGAAGGCGTGAAGAGGAGCATGCGGCGCGTAAAGGAGACGGAACGTGAAGGTGTGAAGGGTCGTGAACGCGTAAATCAGGGGGCGTGGAGGAGTCAGCCTAGGATCGACAGCAGGGCATAGATAGCGACGACAGCAGAGCGACGATAGACAGCGGGACGGACAATAGGAGAGTGGGATGCAGAATTTGGAAGAGGGGAGAAATTTGCGAGGGAGATGCAGATATGATGGTATAAACAAATAGATCGTGAAGAAATATGGGTTTCTATCTTCGGGGGGAAGACGAAGAGGACGGGCGATAGATAAGATCCGAAGCAAAGGAGTGGAAAGCGCCGGAACGGCTGAGTAGACGATGACGGTAGATATGTGCCGGGTTTCGTCCGCATCGAAAAGACCAAAAAGAAAAGAAGAGTAGAGGAGAAAGGAGAAATCGAGCGTTACCCACATACTATAGGACGCACGCGGACGTCATTCATTCCGCCTTGGACGATATTTTTGAAACTGTCTTGCCACTAACGATGGCCTTGATGGCCCGTCGGACATTGCGCACGGTATTCGTGCGCTCGTCTTTCGACATGGGGATGTGCGTGGCCCCATTCGCATCGCCGCTGAAGGACTGCATCATCCCGAGCTCGTCGACGCTCACCGTCCTGCGCTTCTCAAAGTCATCGCTAGACACGGGCGCAGGCATCGCCCGACGGGTCGAGTGGAACATCCTCGATGCGGGCCGCTGCGATGCCGATGTCTGTGTCTGAGGGACGTTGGTGACGGGTCCGACGTTATCAGATTGGTACCCGCGGCCGACGCGCTTGACGCCCGACGTGGCCATTAGGAAGCGGTCGTACACGCCTTCGACGCGGCGTTGGGTGGTGGGCGACTCGACGATGGGTGAGTTGAGCGAGCACACCCTATTGGGATACGGCTCGACGTTCAAAGGGGATGCGGTGAGGCTGTCATCGCCACCCAGTTTGTCAGTGAAAATCTGGATAGATGGCGTCTGCGGCATGTTGAAGGTTTCCCGCCTCGCAGATGGCGACTCGGCGATGAAGAGGCTCCTGTCGATGACCGCGCTGAGCGGCAATGGCGGAGACGGCTTGGACACTTATGGAAACACAGCCATCAATCAAACCGAACGCATATGCGAAGAGACAGAGGGCGGATAGCTTACGTCGTTCCAACTCGAGTGTCAGCGTCTCGATTGGGCTGATGGGCCTCGACAGAAGCTCGCTGTGCGACTTTGACTTTTCCCTCCGTTTCGACGGTGACTCGGCCTCGGTCACGAACACGCCGCCCTGTTCCGGGGAGTGTCCGACGACCGTCGCCCGTCGCGGGCGATGCGGGCTTTGCGTCAATCCAAAAGCATGGCTGGGCTCTTCCGACGGTATCGTCGGGAGCGTATGTGCGGGGGACGGGGTCGTCAGCGGAGACCGCGACGAGGAGGCGGTCAACAAGCTGTCGTCGGTGACGACGCTGTGGTCCGTGTCTTGGTGGAAGATCTGGCTGGCGGCCAAGATCTTGCGCGGGAGGCGCGATGAGCGTGCAGACAGGTTGCGCGAAGTGGCGCGCGTCACGGGCGGGGCGATGGGGAGAGGGGGGAGCTGAGTGACGCTGGACGAGGCAAAGTTTTGGCGGGCGTCCTCGACGACCTCTGTGAAACGACGCCGTCAGTTGAGTGTCTCACTGCGAGGAATGTGCGGACGGACTCTCGACGTTCTGAATCCAAATAGTCATGCGGTCCGCTCTGTTGTCCACGCCGGCACGCTCATTGCGGAAGGCTTGATGCACGACGGGCAGCGTAGAGTTGGCTGTAATACGTAAATATCAAGCATACCGTTGCGACGAAATCAAAAGTACCTTGTTTCATGAGCTCCTCGTCCTCCCAAGATGGGGTTCTGCTCATATCGCCCTGGTGCACTTCCTCCGCAGAGGTAGACGTAGGCTGGGTGGACCGCCGTCCGAAATATCCGAGGGTAGACGACTTGTACAGCTGGACCGTCTTGCCTGCACGTGGACTGGAATGAGAAAAAGTTTCTTCAACGGTCGACGGCGACGGAAGACTCACCCAGAGACATCTTGAGGCTTTGCTTCAAGATGCTGAGTCCAGATTCGTTAGCGGAGACCGACCGAGGGAAAGAAGTATCATGCATGAAGAAATTCATGTCTGGATGATGCGATACGAGCGCAAGTGCGGACCGTCAGCGTCACTCGTCGATAGATATACCAGCACATGGACTTCATACCAGGAGACACCGGCGTGGACGGAACGCTGTCGGTGGGTGTTTTCGAGACACGCACAGCATCGTGGCGCGTGTGGACGTCCTCGCGCAATATATCCTCGCTGCGCGTCCGCCTCTCTCCCTCCCCTCTCTCCGCGCTCTCCGCGATCCGGATCCGCCACCCCTGCTCTTGCTCGCTCTCCGTGGCCGGCGAAGACGGGGGCGACAGCATGACAGTCTCCCGCAGCCGCTCCCGCTCTCTCTCCCACTCGCGCATCCGATCTCGCACGCTCCCCATGCTCTTCCCTTCCTCCACCTGACTATTACCCTCTCCCTCCTCCACCGCCGCACTCTTCTGTGCACCAGCAACAACAGCACCAGCACCAGCAACAGCACCGACCTTCTTCACGTTCTCCTTCACATTCTCCACGTTCCTCGCGTGCGCGGTCCGGTCTACCAACGCTCCCCCAGGGCGCCGCACAGCCTCCCGATCCTTCGGCGGGACCTTCGGTGCAAACTCCCGGCTCACCACCTGCGGGACGGGCTTGCGCGGGACCGAGTGCTTGCGCGGCGCCGCGGCGTTCTCCTTGCCCATCGCAGAGGCCACGCGCCCGAGCCCGAGCCCGAGCCCGAGCCCGGCACCTCCGGCGGCCCTGTCCTTGCGCGCGCCGACCGGGGTCGGCGGCGGCGAGCCAACAATCGGGGCGAGCACGTTGACGTGCGCGCCCACCCGCCTCTTCGTCGCTGCCTGCGTCTGCGCGAGCACTGCGTCGCCCAGGTTACACGCGCAGAGAAAACGAGCCCGATCGTCAGCCCCATGTGTACCGCGCACATCAACACGACGCGAACGCGCTGCTTACCGTCACCGCCGGCCTGGACCCGCGGCTGCGACTGCGATCGCGCGTGGCCCGCGCGTGCCGCCCCACCGGGCGAGAGCAGCCTCTGCGCCTTCGGCCTCGCGGCGCTCGGCGCGGCGAACGCGTTTTCCTTGTCCGCAGACGAGGACGCAGACGCGGAAGTGGCGGCGCCGGCCTTGGGCTTGCGCTCTTTCTCCTTATCGCGTTGGTCCTTGCTGAGTCGCCGAGTCGACCAGGGCGAGATGATGTCGATCAGCTTCGTGCCGTCCTTGTCTTTCTCGGGGGTCGGCGTGGAGGTGGCCGGGCCCGTGAAGGACATGCTCGCGGACTTGCCTGTCAACGAGCTGTGAGAGGGGGCAAGAGAAAGATGTGCAGAAGCGCCGACGTACGATGGGCGGCGGCGAACGCGTCTTTAGACTCTGCCCAGTACACGTCCAACATGGCGTCTTTGGCCATACAGCGGAGGTCTGCGTTTGGCTGGATCATCCGCCGGAGCATCTTCTCTGCGCCTTTGGACATCTTCCACGTGCCGACCCACTTGCCGCGGAGCTGGAGACACCGTATTTGTTCAGCAAGATCCTAAACCCAACACTGTCTCTCTTTGTTGGTAAGCGTTCACGCACCGTGCGGCCCCAATACTTCTCCAGGTCTTCCTTGGTGGTAAACTGCTCGCCCTCGGCGTTTTCAAAGGGTGTCCGGCCGATGAGGATCTCGAAGAACGTTACGCCGAGCGACCAGACGTCAGACTTGCGTGTGTCATGTGGCAATCCCCGCGCACGCTCCGGAGACAGATACTAGATCATGAAAATGGTTGAGTTACACCGGCAGGACGTCAGTATTGCGCATAAACATGCCTCTGGCGTGCCATAGGTGAGATTGCTGTGAAAGGCCTTCGATGACTTGACGTCATACTTCTCGGCAAAACCGAAGTCCACCAGAACCGGAACATGATCCTGGGAAAGCAAGATATTCGCGGGCCTAATTTACGCGGTCACGTTTAGCGCGAGCCTGAAAACGGAAGCAATCGAGAGATGCGAACTTGATGTCATTGTGCACGACGCCCCGCTTGTGGAGGAATTGGACGCCGGACAATAATGAGCGGAACCAATCCTTGGCCTTTATTTCTGGTACCTCTACTGGTATGAGTTCGGGAAGATAGTCCCTGGAAGCGATATGTCAGTACGGCGGGTATATATGCGGGGGACTGCTATGTCCCCTCTTCTTCTCAGCGTCGGCTGCGCTCGCATGTGAACATGCGATGCATATTGTGACCTCACCGGAGCGGCAGGATGAAAGGTACTTACATAGTAATCAATGCGTACGAGGGTGTGATGATGAACGAATGAAACGGCACGATGGAAGGGTGCGGGTCGTTCTTGAAAGACCGAACGACTTTCATTTCGTTCCATCTAGACGAGGCTGTAAAGAATGGAACCAATGTCTTGTCACAAGAGCACCTACAGAGATCGAACGCGGGCAGCTGTTGTCGTGGTCTTTGACCGGTGAACAAGCTTGACCGCGACCTGGACGTTGTCCTGGGGTTCTTTCGTTCGGGCAGACTTGGGGCTACATAACCATACACTGCCCCAGTTCCCGAAACCAATCTATCGCAGCAGCAGAGCAGTGGTCGTCAGCGAGGGCGTTGGAGAAAGCACGGAGATATCGGGCGCGTTACTTACTTCCCGAATGAACTGCAACCTGTCAGCCAAAACCTGATCGGAGAGAGAGAATATGTCGGTAGCTTCCTGCGGGGGTAGAAGCGGCAACATTGTGTGCGAAGAGAACAAATAGTGATACAGACTACAGAGCGACAGAACAAGACGACGAGAGGGGGGCCAGGGTGAGACAGAACAGAGGACAGCGAGCAGAGACAAGGCAACGGCCCCACATATGAGAGAACGAACACCGTCACAACACCCGCAAACAACGCGTGTCCTCGTGGCCACGTCGCGTCCCTCGATCTCGTCACGTGCTTCGCTTCGCTCCCTCCGAGTCAGCACCGACATCATACTTAACATCCTTTCACTCCCTTCCTTCCTTCCTTCCTCCCTCCCTCCCTCCCTCCTCCCCTCATCTAGTACCCTTCTTCAGATCGGTCGTGCTCCTCGTCAGAGTACTTACGATCGCCCATTTGGTCATTGCGGCACCCTTCCGCCGCTGGCATCAAAATTGCCGACAGCGCTGAGAACACGTTTCGCACTGACATATTCAATATCCAATTAGTCCAAGTTGTGTCCTTCGACAGGACCCCGTCTCGCCCTGTCTCGTCTTATCAAGTGAGTCTATATATCGGACTGACACAGAAACAGCCAAGCGCGCCCCGTTCAGGGATAAGGAAGCCCTTCCTTCTCGAATCCACCGACCAGCTTGCCCCTCCACCTTTTGTCCGCAAAATCAACCTCCTTCCATTCCGCCGATTCTAAGGCCAAAATCCGCTTCGTCCATCTCACGTTCGACACCACGATCACGTTTGCGAACGACGGCGCGTCACCGAGCAAGACCCTGCAAGAACTCGCGTCTTGTTCCCGCCCCACCCGTGCTCGCGAGCGCGCCGATCGCTGCAAGGCCAGCGCACACGTTGTCCCAGGCTGCGTCGTGAGCCGCTCCCGCGCCAAGGATGTCCTATAGGAGCATGCCCAGGGCCGCCTCGCGCGTTCCCTAGAAATAAGGCTGGCTGCGCGGCGACAGCTGCCACGTCGACGCGAGCACGAGCAGGCGGTACACCTAAGTCCTCGCTCGGAACGCCGCAGTGCTCGCTGGGAGCAGGGGCTGCCCGCACGGTATGGGTACGTCGACGGGAATCTGCGATGACGCGCCCATTCGCACAGTCGGGGATCATGGGAAGTGTGTAGTGCGGTATGCCATTGCGTCTCGCCCTGGGCGGCGCGCCTAGCTCGATGGCGAGCGCTGCGGCGTCTGAGTGTAATCTACGCTTGTAGGGTACGCCACTCATGCTCAGCGCGTACCTGGGAGCCAGGCGCAGCCATCAGGCGCGAGTGGTCTGTGTCTGCGACGCAAGCGAGACCGAGGACGCGCGGGCCCACCTTGCTTTGCATGTGTTCGAAGAGCACACCTTGTCCTTCGCAGTATTTCCTGGGGGATCGTAGAATGCGATGATAAACATCGATGCGACAAGTCGATAATGCTTTGCTATGCGATCGGAAAGCCGTGGGAGGCGGCAGGTCAAGTACGCTTTCGCAAGGCCACCCTCACGGGACCGCGACGGTCATCGGCCTAGCGCGCGCTCGGCGTGTTTGTAACCTCCCGACGCCGGGTCGCGCGATGCGTGCAGCTTTCTCCTTTCGACTTCGATGAGCTGAGGAGGCGCACATGACCTCGCAAGTCTTCGAAAGCCGAGGAGATAGATGTGCGCGGCGGGCGCTCGAAGACGGCGCGTAGCGCATAGGAACCCACAACGCTGATCATGTGCCTGTTTTCCGAGAAGTAAGAGATAGTATCAGAGCGAGGTCCTGCATTAGACTGTATCCGAAACGGGTTTTTTCGCACTTAGTTGTGAAATTGTACCCCTGAATACGTGAAAATCTCGAGCGATACGATGCAGGCTCTAAGACCCATATATGGTGCGGTTGCTTGCGCACTGCGGTATTCGATGTGCTCTGTAAAACACTGACTGACCCAGCCCAAAGCTTGTCTGCGTCATGAATGATATGGGCAACAACCCTGAGCTTCAGCAGTGGCTTGAGGCAGACTCATAAACAAGAAACTTCCTTTTCTTGCCCTTCCCATGAGTTCCCGCCCCAAATCATCTTCACAATCCGAAACTCTGTTACTCCAAGGCTTCCTACCTAACTCGATAGGCGAAAACGCTACAGAAAGCCTCATTACAAGTTCAGGTCATGCACCAATCAACCAAGTAATCTGATCAACAGACATGCCTTCAATAAGGTCACGTTG
>CVKZ01000005.1:133018-144399 GCA_001457955.1 Heterobasidion annosum
AGTCTCTAATCCTAATTATTCTTAATTAAGTATAAATAAAACTAATTAGAGCATAATATAAGGGGGTGATTTTCCAGATGGTGTTTGAGAGTACGGTTACCCTGTAAGATGTCCTGTGACTCACAAATAAACAGCATCAGCGCCGTAATATTTTTGAATGTTCAAATACCTTGAGGGTCACGAATAACGTGGAATACGACCAGTGCCAGAGAATCGACAAGGAAATCGTAAGAGAAGATGAGATGGCCAATGAGTTCTTCTAAGGCAGGGTTAGGGTTCGAAGCACACCATCTGATTCGCCTCCATGACAAGCCCTAGACCAGCGCCTTCTGTCACTTCCTGACGAAACAAGAAATGCTTGACCACATAGAAGTTCGAGCACTCTTTTTTTCCTTGCACCACCGCCATGACCGGTTCAGCCTCGCTAGCAGACGCTCAGAAGATGGCGGAAAATGTACAGGCACTTGAGATGCAGACAGAGGACGTGTACGCCGGAGACGGGCTCGATCCTGTGTATCAGGCCAAAGCCAGAATTCTGAACGATGCTCTGCAGGAAATCGGCATGGGGAAGTACCAAGTGAGCAACTTTTTCCTGTTTAACACAATATTCCCCTGGCTCTGCAGTGGATTTGCCTTGCCTTGGCGAGAACTCGAGACATTGTAGATCGAGCTTCAAAGCCCTGTCTAGGCTTATTGTCGAGAAGCACCGGGAAGCAACACTGCTGTTGGCAAGGTTCTGATTCGAGTGCGAACAGTCAATTGATCAGGGCTATATGTTGAGCTTGATGCTTTTCTTCGATGAGAACAGGATTCGTCGCTCTTGCATGTTTCGGTTATCTAATCTCCTTCGTGCTCTTGCTTCACGCTGTCTGTACCGATGTTGACCCAGGATTTGCTCGTTTAGTGGTATCTTTTCGTTGTTGCAGGTTTTGGTTGGTTGTCGTACGTCAATATCTTGTTTTGACTCGTGATCGTGCTTTGTTGACGATCTCTCAGTGATAATCTCTGGCCAGTAAGTGTCCTGGACATCTCGTAGAACTCTTCGTTCCGTTTTCCTTCGAAACCGTCGAATGCGAACAGTCCTTTTACACTCCCTTGAAGCGCATCAAACATCTTCTCCCAGTTGAACCACGTGACATCGTTGTCAACGTATACTGTTCCCACTTTCCTTCCCCCCGAAGCTAACCACAAGTCCATTCCATGAATACGAACAAGTGATTTGTTCTTTCGCTGACCTCTGTTCTCAGATCGTGACTGGACTGATCTTACCACCCGTCGTCAATGAGTTCACCTTCAAAGGCCCGTTTTTAAAGCTAGGTCAGAACATCGGGCTGCTCGTCGGTGCCGCATTTTGGGGCGTTGGGTCAGACGTCTGGGGACGCAAGTTCGTTGTCTCTTTTGCTCCTGGAGTTGCTAACTAATATAACTTTGACAGATGGTCGTTCAATCTTACGCTATTGATCACTGGCATTTTCGCTGTTGCGGCCGGCGGGTCCCCGAACTTCGTTGCGCTCTGCTCATTGGCTGCTGTATGGAGCATCGGCGTGGGCGGGAATTTGCCTGTCGACTCTGCTGTCTTCCTAGGTCGGTCGACAACTCGGATTAAACATAACACCTATGACGCTGACAAACTCGTGCGATTCACGCAGAATTTGTACCTGCTTCGCACCAGTACCTCCTCACCGTCTTGTCCATCTGGTGGGCCCTCGGCCAGTTGCTCGGCAGTCTGGTGAGTGTTCTCGATGCTCCAGGTTCATCTCAGTCCGGAACATCAGAGAACATCCGTGACATCTGACCGACTTCTTCCGACTCGGAAAAACTGACGTGTTCTTCCAGGTTGCCTGGCCTCTAATCGCAAACTACTCGTGCCCGACAACGGTGAACCCTTCACCATGTCTCCGCGATTCTAATCAAGGGTGGCGGTACTTCCTCTTCACTATGGGCGGGCTCATGCTCGTGCTATTCGCGCTCCGTTTCTTCGTGTTCCATTTGTACGAGAGCCCGAAGTATCTGATGGGTCGTGGATGCGATGCAGAGGCCGTCGAGATTATTCATAGGGTCGCGGAGTATAATTGGAGGAGCAGCAGTTTGACACTGGAAATGCTCAGGAGGGCAGAGGAACAGGGCACCAATGATGAGAAGACAATAGAAAAGGTGGATGAGGAGGGCAGGGAAAGGGGTACGGATATGGATACATCCAGAGTCGCCGCTGTGAAGAGGAAGTTAAGCGGCTTTGGGCGGTCGCACGTCTCGGCATTATTCAGGACGCGGAAGCTAGCCCGGTCCACTAGTTTGCTCATCGTGCTTTGGGGTGCGCTTCCCCCCTCCATTTATTTCCCTCTTCCATCGCGCTCAACTCCCATTCTAGCCTTGATCGGTCTCGCGTTTCCTCTGTAAGTTTCAATTTTTACCTGCTGGTCGAGTGATACTGATTACAAGCTTGACTCAGTTATAACAGCTTTGTGACTTACTTGTGCGTACTCTGCTCTTGCAAGGATGATATGACCTCGCGTCGCGAACCTGACCGTCCCTCGTTGCCACCCATTCGCTGTCAGTCTCGCTACCCGTGGCGCCGACTTCGGGGATGGCTCCGTCTACATCACCTATCGTAACGTAAGATCATGCGTCGGCTCTTCTGGCTCGAGAACTAACCTAAGCTAACCGCTCCCCTTTCAGCAAGTCATCCTTAGCGTCATCGGTGTGCCTGGTGCCCTCCTTGCTGGCTGGGCTGTCGAGCTTCCTTACCTTGGCCGACGCGGCTCGCTCGCCATATCCACGAGTTCGTCCCTCCAGCCTCCTTCATATACCTTGATATCATTGACTGTTCTGCATCTGAACTCTTCACAGCCTTGACCGGCGTCTTCCTCTTTGCTTCCACGACAGCGCGTACATCCAATGCGCTCCTCGGTTGGAACTGCGGCTACAGCTTTACAAGCAACATCATGTATGGTATACTGTATGCCCTCAGCCCAGAGCTGTTTCCGACTAAAAACCGAGGGACGGGGAACGCCATCGTCGCGAGCGCAAATCGAGTATTTGGAATTATGGTGCGTACATATGTACACATGTTGTCCAGACATTGCCAACGACCCCCTGCTTCCCTCCCAGGCACCTATCATTGCCTTGTACGCCGACCTCACCACTTCGGTGCCGATATACATCTCGGGGGCTCTCTTCATTGTCTCTGGGTTCATCGCGCTTTTGCTTCCGTTCGATCCGCGCGGCAAGGCATCGTTGTAGCCTGCTGTATCGCCTACTCGGCCCACGCGTTTCACGAGCAAGGTCACGAGTATTCTTCTTGGTAGGGTAATCCCTGGTCAGTCTGTATCTACGCACGTTGCGCCTCTTTCTTGTCCGTTTCAGCGTTGCACGAGATGGAATGCATTTACGACCTTCGGCAGTGCATGTGCTGGTTGATTGTTCCACGCACTTGTGGTTACGGGCCGTTTGGCAGTTTTTGGTTAGATCGTGCTCTGGGTTGGAGACGAGGATTTGCGATTGAATTGGAACAAATTTGCATGATCCTTTTCTTTGCTTTCCTCTAGCATAAACCTTAGTCACTGGCACTTCTTCCACTCTTGATGTATCATCATCTGTCGATATCGTCGACTTGAAGCCTCGACATTCGATGGTTCTGTTCTAGGTTGCGACTCTATCTGCCCTCGCGCGCCCAAATTTCTACTGGTGTAGCTTCAGGCTTTCAACTCGCCGCCGTTGTTTGACAGAGATCTTTGTATGTACTCTTGCAAATGCTCCAAGAATGTGGGGTTCGGGCGAATGGTTCGCCCCCGATCCTCGTCGAACGACCCGCCGCTTCCAATTGGCCTATGGTGTGATCAAATTGACCTCGAAAGCCGATCATGCTCCGGTGCCTGGTCAAAAGGCTTGAACAGAATGTTCGTTCGCCTGCGTTGACCACATCTTACAGCATATGTTCGAGGCATGCTTTAAACGGCGAGTGTTTCCGAATTGGTTCTGATTTATCTGACTGAAAGTTTCACACAAGACTTATCATGCGTCCATAAACTCCGTCGGGTGGCCGCGGACAAACCAGTCGAGTCTCGACAGACGAACAAGCCCAGACGTGCGCTATCAAATATTGTCATTCTGTATCGACGTCGTTCATAAGGTCCCCGTCTATTCTAATCAAGTCGAGCCGACAGGAAACGGACGAATTCGCGGGAGCTCGTCCTGGCTCGTCTCTGTTCGTCTGCAGTCGGCCATATTAATTTCGAGTTTACATGAGTCGAATTACGTTTTTTCTTGGAGGGCAGCCCGGAAAGTGAGTACAGATCTTCCGATCATCGTTCCAACGATGTATCCACGGTCAGATACTGGTCAGATGCCCCGCTTTACGAGGCCTTACCTGGCTTTACAATACTTTACGTCCCCATTACCCTGGTACCTCATCTTCATTGGTGATCTTCTTAAGCCCGCGAAATACATAAGGGCTGCATCGTTTGGCCTTCTCACCTTTCCATGGCTCCTTTATTATTTGGTATGAGTGGCCCTCGTTCGTCAATTTCTTTTCCCCCTTCCTCGTTACCTTCGTAGTGCATCCGGCGCTTCAACGCTTCTCTCGACGAGGGCAGAGCTGCCTCCTACTGCCCTGTAATTCAACTCATACATCGGATGGTCTCACCGCCAACAGTTCCAGTATTGCGAGGTTAGTCATCAAACCCCCTGAATTGAAGTACCCTTATACTCATTTCCCCCCGGTCTGGATTCAGGAGTCGTGACAACATTTCACGCCCTAGCTATCATTTCCACCGTTTTCCGACTCATTTATCGCACGCGCGTTCGTCGCCTCGGGTTGGATGATTTGTTTGCGGGGTTCTCGCTATGCTTTCTGTTTGTTTGCCTAGTATGTATATGGGTCCGGACAGATACTCCAGGTGTGTTGTTGTGCTCGTCGATATATTATCATGTAATTGATCTGTTCGTCTGATACGCAGGCGTAGGTCCTTTAAACCAACCACATCGTGCACGGCTTATCGCGTACTGGCTCCTCACTTTTGATTTTACGTGCTGTCTCTGGTACGGTCTTCCGGGCTTGTTTTCCTTAACCTTCACGAGCTCGAACCATGCAGGTCCGTGCGCCTGAGCATCATTTTCTCCATCATGCGCGTCATGCCCCCGATGATGAACATTCGCCGGGTGACGCAATGGTTCTCCGTTTTATTCGTTTTGATGTGGATGGCCCTGATCGTCCAGAAAGCCGTGCACTGCACGTTGGACTTATCATGGCAGAAGCAGGCTAAGCCTCAGTGTCACCTCGGACGTGCGATTGGCATTACAGAATTAAGCGGTGAGTTTGGTGAGATAATGTGTATTGTAATGATGCTGATTCGTTGCGTGGCAGCCGACTTTGTCTCAGATGTAGTTCTTGTTGTCCTTCCTCTTCGCCTCATGTGGAATTTACAGCTTCCAACTCGGCAGCGCCGCCTATTAATTGCCTTGTTTTCCGCCAGTATGATCATCACTCTTATTAGCATTGTTCACGCCGTATTCGTCATCGGACCCGCCGGTTTCCTTGAAGCCATGTCAGCCAACATTCAGGTAGTGGCATGTCGTAAACTTGCACATTTAGATTCTTGTCCTCACCACATTTTGAGCATTCAGATCGCTGTGTCGCTGATGGTGTGCAACCTCGCTGTCGTGGTCCGCTTCTTCTATCGCTTTTTCGGCTACGATGTGTCCGACGACGTTCCGGTCTTCGTCACGTCAGACACAATTCCAGGGACAAGCGGAGGTCCAGGTCGCAGGGGGGCCCCTATCCGTCTTGGCAACTTGCGCAACGATGCCCGCGTGTCGACACTGCGCTTCTGGAATGACACGAACGTCGACGACGCTGGAATGACACAGTTGACACAATCTAAAGCCCACAGCCATCTGGACTCGCCGGGCTATCGTGATGAAAGACGCGATTTCGAACGACTAGAGTTATCCTTTACACCGACCAAATTTGCTTCGCTCGAAGTACCCATGGATGGACAACATAAGTCCGGTCCCATCACTCGAGCAACATTTCCCGCATCTCCAACAGAACCACAAGCGCGGTGACCATTTACACTTCATTTATCGCAAGTTCTCTTCCTTCGTTCTACAGGCATCGTGCCTGATGATTCCTATAGGGCTATTTTATGATCTTCACAATATAGGAGCACCGAGCATCTCGTCTAACACGGCGCACTCTGCAGGAGAGTTGGCCCGTATAAGGATTGGCATATCCTCTGTCCTCGAGGCAACACATGTCCAGTCTTTTTAGGTCGCAGCGTGATGAAGGAGATTTCGTCAGCATAGGTAGTATATAGTGCGAAGCTCCGACAAATTTGGTGTACCAGTACGTCATTATTTGGGTCGTTGAGGGTTTCTGAGTGCTGCGAATGTACTGGCTACAAAAATGTCCTCTTATGACAGTGCGTGGAGAAATACTTTCAGACGGATTGAAATAGTGATCCTCATCGATCTCATCCCCAGGGACGTGATGAGAAATAGATGATCGGACATCGCAAGCGCCGAAGACTGCTTGGATTTATTCAATTGACCACTTCCCACTTGCTCAAAGCTTCAGCAAGCCTCGGCCATCGCCCCTCATCCGCAGCCAAAATATCTTTCCACTCCTTCGACTCCGTTCCCATCACCAATTTGATCCAGACCAGATGCGAGCCAATGTCGGCATCCGCAAATGAAGGGGTATCACCCATCACGAACGTCTTGCCAATACCGTTCGCGCCCATCCATCCATGTACCTCAGAGAACGTCCCCAGCGACGTCTTCCAGATAGCATCTCGCACCTCACCTTCCGGCGCGAAATCCTCCACCTTCTTGCCAAACCGCACCTCGCGTGTCCGGCGGAAATACTCCATGCTGCGAGGCGAGAGCTGCAGCAGAGTTGCCAGCGCCAGAACCGGAAACATAACATTCTGGATGCGCTGCTCGATCGTGTTTGTGAACATCGCTTGAAAGGCCTCGGTGCCGGCTGGGATGAGTGCCGGTAAAGAAGGGTATGTCTTGTCAAGATACTGTGCGATTTTGAAAGAGTCGGAAACGACAGCTTTCGTCGAAGGGTCGTAGATTATGGGTAGGGTGTAGTGCGGGCTGCCGCCACGGATCTCGGTGTGTGCGGCACCGATCCTTTTGCAAAGGTCGACAACGTCTGGATATTCGACCCACTCGGTCTTGTACGGGATGCCCTTGATGTTCAGTGCAAATCTGAAGTTGCGATATTAATTTCAGTGGGTTTCGATGCTGTACACGACAGACAGACAGACAGACCTCGCTTTCCAAGTATTAGGCGACCACGCATGACCTGCGACAGTACCAGGGATGTCATAGAGAATGATGACGGGAGAATCGGACATGTCGATGGGCTAGATTTGTCGCAATGCGATCACATCGGTTTCTTTAAATACTCCGTTATCTTCTTGGCACGGGTGAGTCACTGCGGGATGTTGACTGTGGACGGAGGTCGACGTTTTCGATGATTGACGTCGCTTACGGCATCGATCGTGGGTTGATGCATTAACACCGAGATCACATAGGTGAGATGGTCATTGAGTGCGGCGATGTTGCGAAGCTAACTACAGCGCAGGGAACAACTAGGGAACAATCATCAGGCTGTAATCGAGGAATGGTCAAGTTTGACGGCGAAAAAAGACGCACTTGAGAGCGTATCGGTAGTATATCAGTCCGTGGGCACCTAACCAGAGAATGTGGTCACGTGGGTTACAGGGACCGGCATCCCAACCATCGCCGAGACCGATTACTGTTCGTGCTCGCAATTCCACATGTCAAGCAAGGTCATCATCCTGTACGATATCCCTGGAAATGCAGCGAAAGCATGGTCGCCGAATGTGTGGAAAGCGAGGTAAAGCGCATCGCGTATGAGGATCAAACGCTGCGTGCTCACCTCAGACAGATATGTCCTGAATTATAAAGGACTGCCGTACAAGACTGAGTGGGTCGAGTACCCTGACATAGCTGATGTCTGCAAACGTGTGGGCGCAGAGCCAACAGCTATCAGGCGCGATGGGACTCCATACTACACGGCGCCCATACTCTATGACCCGCTCACAAACTCGTATGTCAGCGACTCGCTGAACATCGCCCTGCATCTCGAACGCGCGTATCCTAACACACGGAGACTATTCCCTCCCGGCACGGAAGCGACTATGTCGATGTTCCACGATGCGCTGCACGACAAAGTCCTGCGTCACATACTCCCACTCATGATGGAACATACGCACGCACAGCTGAATCCGCGCAGTGCGGTGTACTTCCGTCGCACACGCGAAGCAATGTTCAAGGCTAAATTTGAGGACCTCGCGCCGCAAGACAAGCAGGAACAGATGTGGAAGAAAGTGCGTACTGGTTTGGGGGTGTTCGACGGATACATGGAAGTCAATGGCGAGGGAAGTATCTTCTTCATGGGTGACGGGGTGACATACGCGGACGTTATTCTAGCTGGGTGGCTATGTTGGGTTAGGAATCTTTGGGGAAAAGATGAGAAGGAGTGGAAGGAAATTGTGAGATGGCATGGTGGTCGGTGGGGAAGGATCATGGCGGAGTTCGAGAAATGGGAGCAAGTCGAAGGCACAGAGACTCCTAAGGCAAGGTTCGTCAGATCCAATATCCAACCCATACCCTATGATATTGCTTTCAATATTGACTTTCCGACGCAGGCTCTGAAAGGTCTCATAGGCAGACATATGACTGGTTGTGTATTGGAGCTGAACTGCCGTTGTAATCAGTATATTCACATGTTACATCCATAAACACCTTGAAACCTCCATTACCGTCTTGTCACATTAGATGGCTTCGTCTCGGTCTAAATTGACGCAACACCCACCTTCCAAGTGGTTTGGATGTGTTATGTAGGTCGGATTCAGGTTGAAGGAGCCACGGCTAATTCCGGCGCGTTTTTCCGAGGCAGCATGTCGCCATCGTCAGCGCATCGGCGCCATCGTCTTCCACCATGGTGAGTACATTGTACAAGTTGTTGGGGAGAGAAAAGCTCATATTTTAGACCATACTTCATGGATACATCAATATAAATTGGCTTATTGAGCCCTCGATGGATAGTTGCGTCATGAACAAAGTCACCTGCAGAAGATGCAAGATGTAGGGAAAGCAAACTCGGCAAGCAGCTAGCCTTAAAAAAGTGTGACGAGTTGGAGGCGGCCCGCGAGTTGAGTCCTTCTACAGCTCGCTCTCATCACAGCGCCTCAATCGCCCAATCGTGATCCGAGGGCACGATGTTGGCTGCGATACGGAGACCTCTGAAAGATTGCATTCGGTGAGTGGTTGGCTGTCTGCGCCGCTCTCGGGAATTGTACTTGACAAACAGATGTCTAGCCATTTTGAGCCGGCGTGGTTTTCTGTGATCATGGGTGAGTCTGATTCAATGATACAGAGCGAGATATCGTTGGCGCGAAGTCTATATGAATGCCTCTCGCAGCGTTTGCGCGTGCCTGTCAGGGAAAACGCCACCTGAGGCTCCTCGCATAGTACCCGGCTTGTTTTTCTAAATCATCAAGCTAAGGCTTACATTACCGATTCACTCTCATAGGTACGGGCTCCATTTCTATTCTATTTCAAGGCTTCCCATACGGGAGTGGGTCAAATGTCATGAACGCCTTCAGCGCCCTGTTTTTCTTTCTCAATCTCGTCATCCTTCTGGTTGTCATGATCACTAGCGTCACTCGCTATCTCCTATTCCCAGAGGTGTGGTTCATCATGATGCGGCATCCAGTACAAAGCCTATACCTCGGCTGTTTGCCGATGGGCTTTACTACACTCCTTAACGTTTCTGTGTCTTTATTCTATAAGCAGTACGGATTCGGAGGTACCACATTTCTTTATGCGATTTGGGGCTTCTGGTGGATCAACAATGTAACCTCCATCCTGTGTTGTTGGGGGCTGGTACACGTCATGTAAGTGCGTCTTAGACAAGCGTCCGCACCAACTTACACATATCGCGTATCTCACAGGGCAACTAGTCATGATCACTCCCTCAGCCAGATGTCGCCCGTCTGGCTTCTCCCTGTCGTCACTCTCATTGTTGCATCGTCTTCAGGAGGCGTTCTCGCCCAAGCTATTGGGCCCGTATCTCCATCTCACGCTCTTCTCACCATCACTTTCTCAATATTCCTGGTTTCTGTCGGTCTCTCGCTTGCGCTCATGATTCTCACGATATATCTCTATTGCATGATTCTCTACGGGCCTCCTCAAGATATGTCCGTGATCTCGACCTTCGTTCCACTCGGTCCTACTGGGCAGGCGGGCTTCTCAATCATTTTGATCGGGGAGAATTTGAAGGAGCTACTCCCCGTTGCGAATAGCTCTTCGCCGTTTCTGGGCAGCACCAGTGCAGGCGACATCGTGTACACTGTGTGCATCTGCATCGCATTTATCCTGTGGTCATTAGCGACAATGTGGTTGATCTTCGCGTTACTCAGCATCCAGAGCGTTGTGCGGAAGACACGATTCCCGTTTAGGATCCGTTTCTGGGGGATGATTTTCCCCAATGTCAGTACATCTGCTCCGCGTATATCACCTCTTGCGTGCTTGCTAAGTACCAGTTTTCTAGGGCGTTTATGCGAACTTGACGATCACGTTCTACCGTGTACTCGACGTGCGCTTCTTCCGAATGTGGGGTGCCATCTATGCCGTGCTCACGTTTGCTGTGTGGTCCATCGTCTTCACTCGGACAGTCATGATGGTCCGCACTGGGGAGATATTTGCGGCGCCATGTCTGGAAGATACCGATATGGGTGCCGCGGGTGATGACCTCAGCGAGCGTGAAAAGTCGGGAGGAGAAGCGCGGTGTTCGATACCGCAGCATAAGGCGGCGCACGCTAGTACGAGTACTGTGCGCCCCTGAGCCTGCGTTCGTCTAAGGGTCGCCGGAGACGCAGAAGCTGGCAGCAGTCGTTGCGGCTGACGTGCAACAGCTCCGCTGAGATAGAAAACGTGCGGATGCAATCAAAGAAGAGAACAGATAGACAGAAGCATCTGGGAAACGGTCAGCAGACGTTGGATGATATGTTCGTGATGCATAATCAAAAACGGAAGTCGAGTATCCCCCGTTCTACATTTACCAGGTCAACTTTTCCTTTCATACCTTAATTGTATCTGTGGTTGCAATGAATGTACCGACTTGGGTTCAAGCGCTGTTGGTGGCTCAGCGCTCAGTACTCAGTGTTCGGTGCAAGAGGCGCAACCCCAAGAGAGTAATCGCCGTCCCGCGCGCCGGATCCGGCAAAGGCTTCCGGCTTCGCATTTCCGATCTCGAAGGTATAAACACTCACCGAATCGTCATGAGTCCGTGTTCCCCTCTCGTTCGCCATCCCCCCCCCTCCCTGACAACGTTGAACGAT
>CVKZ01000005.1:144499-156513 GCA_001457955.1 Heterobasidion annosum
TGTTCCCCTCTCGTTCGCCATCCCCCCCCCCTCCCTGACAACGTTGAACGATGTACTTCAAGTCGCTTTACCCTGAAATCCCACATATTCCAGACATCAATTACGTCGACTTCTTACTTGCGCGCCCGGAGGTTCAGCAGTGGCCAGACTTCCCGGCCTACATAGACGGTGTCACAGGCCAGAAAAGGGGGTTTCGAGAATTTGTAAAGCGCATCGAGGATGCTGCGACCGCTCTAGGCGCTCCAGTGGAAGGGGGGGGGATGGGGCTCAGAGGGGATCGCGGGGAGATGGTGGGAGTCTTGAGCGAGAATTGTTTAGTTTGTGTCTATTCCTGTCAACATCTGACCGACGGTCTGACCAGCGCTCAGGACTACCCAACTATCTGTTTGACTCTTTGCAAAATCGCAGTGCCCTTCGCACTGCTCCCCGCATTTTCCACTCCGTCGGAAACGACCGCCCTGCTGCGGCTGGCAAAGGTCACTCGAATATTCGTCAGCCCAAGACTCCTTTCCCTCGCAAGGACCGCTGCAAAAGAACTTGGGTTGGCAGATGATCGAATCTATGTTTTGCATGGCCGGGGCGATGGAAGGAAGACTCTCCCGGACTTGATTAATGATGCCAGGGCGAATAAAATTCCATCTGTCGCTACGCGCGCAGTGAACAAAGACACCCTGGCATATCTGGTGTTCTCCAGCGGGACAAGTGGATTGCCCAAAGGTAACCTATCTCTCGATTTTTAGGCAAGCGTCTGCTCATGGTCATGCAGCTGTCATGATTTCGCATAGGAATATGTGCTACTCTTCTATGCAGCCAGCCATCACGAGCGCCGAGGTAGCGAGGTGTGTTGCGGTCAGTATTCATTTTTTGTCATATCATTGTCGTATCATGACAACTTCGGTTCTGCAGCCGAAGCCATTAGATACGCCTGGCGGGTATCCCATCGCCATAGCTTTCCTACCGCTCTACCACGCGATGGGCTTGCACAGCTACGTCTTCCGTGCATTTTTATCGCCTTCAACAGTCGTCATCCTTCCCAAATGGGACGTCGATCTTGCACTCAGCCTGATACCGAAGTGCGTACGCCCTAGCTGCCCGTGCGCTGCCAAAGACCTTGCGTTCTGAACCCGGTAGTGTAGGTATCGTGTATCCCACCTCGCATTCGTGCCTTCCATCATACAGCAGCTAGTGGCGTCGTCGAAGCTGGACAAGGCAGACTTGAGCAGCATCGCCGTCTTAGGGAGCGGAGCAGCCCATCTACCTAGGGAGTTGAGAGACAAATTGGGCAAACATGCGATCAATGCGAGAGATCACTATGAGGGTATGTAATATTTAACGAGGTTTTGGGTCCAAGGCAATATACCTGACTGTGATTTCTGCAGGTTATGGCATGTCTGAATGTGTCCGTGTCCACATTGTGTTTCATTTTTTTTCATGACGTTTTTGCTCATCATTGGCTTCAGACTATTTCGGCGCTGTTCACACCTTTTGCCGGGATGTTCGACAATCATTTCAAAGACGCCCGATACATGACAGGGATCCTCCTCCCCGGGATGGAGGCGCGGATCATCCGGGAGGATGGGAGCGAAGCAGATTACAACGAGCCTGGACAGCTTTTGCTGCGTGGGAAGAACGTCGCGATGGGCTACTGGAACAACGAGAAGGCCACGAAGGAGACTTTCTTGCCCGACGGCTGGTTGGTCACGGGCGATCGCTTCAAGGCAGACGAGAACGGCGCATTCTAGTGCGTGTTGGATTCCCGCTCATCCGAATTCCTGCATCGGAGATATTCAAAGCTGACTCTCTCGCGAAAATCAGCTATGTCGACCGCACGAAGGTTGTTTACAGCCCTGGTGCTTTGTCTCGCAGCTAACTCCCCTTCGCAGGATACGTTGAAAGTCTCGGGGACCCAAGTCTCACCGACCGAGATCGAAGACACGCTCCTCCAACACCCGGAGCAGCTCATCAGCGATGCTGCAGTCGTCGGCGTGAACGGCAGCCGCATGACAGACGAGAAAGTGCCCCGTGCTTGGATCGTCCTGACCGACGCAGGGAAGCAACGTGGGTCGCAGGCGGTGTTCACGGCCCTTGACATATGGGTGAAAGAACGACTGAGCCGGCACAAATGGCTGAGGGGCGGCTATCAGGCCGTCAACGAGGTCAGCACGGTCTATGTCCTCGTGTTAAACGTATTGACAGATCGCGTCGCTCAGATCCCGAAGTTGCCTACCGGCAAGGTGCTCCGTCGCGTACTCCTTGACGAATACCTAAAGGCGCAGCGTGAGGGACATGTGGTTCGGACGAAACTATGAGCTGTGTCATACAGCCTTGTCATCGTCGTTGATGATTTGTAAACAGAAGGACTGTGAAGAGACTTGAATTGTACTATCATACACATGTATTTGGATCAGAAGACGGTCAGTCAGGGGCTGTTCACTAACCTATCGGGATCCATCATATTGGACTAGGTTGGACTTATCGTAGGAAGGAAACAATGTATTGAGGAGTACGAAAAATTGAACCGCGCATGCAACATGGCCTAAGTGAGATCGCTAAACACCACCGCCACTCTTCTCGACCGGAATAGCTAATCTGTTAGACTTAGCCACATTCTTCGCGAGCGGCGCGAACGAGACGTCCTTCAGCCCTGCACAAATCTATGATGACCGAGGCTCAGCTGCCTTCTTTCTCGGAGGAAACGAAGCAAGCTACTCACCTCGACAAACTCATCGAAGCCGACCCTCTTCTTGTTCGCGAACCCGGTCTCTTCGAGCACATAATCGAAGTCCTTCGGCCTGATACTCTCGTACCCGGGCAGCGTGGCGATCAGCTCCTTTAGCGCGTCTTTCTCCAGCACCTGCTCGGCGTCAGGAGCACTGTCGACCTGCTGCGCGCGCACAACGAACGCCTTGCGCAGCTCGTCGACCTCACCAGGCTCGAACTGCGCGCGGCTGTACGACCCAGAGACGTGTCGCGCGCGGCTCCTTTCTGCAGTACTGCCAAGATGCAGCGCCCCGCCGATCTTGTCCAACAGCCCCGCCGGCTCGTGGAGCGTGGGCGGCACGACGTTGGGCGAGAGACCCATGGACTGGAGGAACTTCGTCGCGCCTACAAGCTCGGACTGCTTGCGCGCGCGGTTCCAGTGGAGTTCCTCGGACATGATTTCGACGACGCGGGGAAGGGCATCAAGGGCGGCTTGTGCGTTCAGGAAGGAGAGGCGGCAGCGGCGGGCGATGACGTCGACGGCGGTGAGTGCATACTCGTGGCGGACGGCGTAGCGCACTTCTGCTTCGATGACTAGATTTGAAGGCGAAATCAGAAAGCAAGAAAAATCGATGGAAAGGAAGGCGTACAAGGGTATTGTGGTGCTAAACGAACGCCGTAGAGAGGCCATGAATCGCCGGTCGGGGAAGCAAGAGATAGGACCGTCCATGCACGGTCGCCATAGTTGTCCGACAGATGTTTCGCAACTTCCGTGTCGAGACCGTACTGGGGAACAATGTATAAGCTTAGAGAATTTGAATGCGGGCAAAATTGGCTTACCCGCTGGATCAAGCCAATGAACATATTCCTACTCCATCCATCGCTTCCGACCAGCCTCACCTGCTCCGTCACGCACCCGCTCTTCACTCTTCCCTCAAGACCGAATGCTTTCACAGCTTCATCAACAGTCTCTTGCGCCATAGACCGATACGTCGTCCACTTGCCGCCCGCAATCGTCAAAAGCCCAGAGTCCGAGACGTGAATCATGTGGTTCCGCACAAGACCCTGTGTGCTGCTGGCCGAGGGGTTCCGCACGAGCGGCCGCAGCCCGCTCCATGCGCTCAACACGTCCCCGCGACGTACTTTGATATCCGGAGAGAGGTAGCGGCGGACCTCCTCGAGAACCCAGCGGATTTCCTCTTCTGCCGCGCGGGGCTCGGTTTCGACTGCCGCAGGCGCATCGGTCGTCCCCGCGATGGTGTTACCCTGCCATGGGAGGAAGAAAATGACGCGCCCGTCGGAAGTGGCGGGGTCGAGAAGACCCATTGTGCGTGGGGAGTAGTAATTCGGGAGCGTGATATGTATTCCGGAGGATGCCTGGACTATAGGCTTGTGTTCCGGGTTGTCGAGGGTAAGAAGAGCATCTGAGAAAGGACCTGTAGCATTGATGATGCCCTGTCGCGCCTCGTCAGTCGCTGAAACGGGGTGACTGCTTAGGTGAAGAATGAACCTTAGCTTTCACGTCCCATTCTTCACCAGTAAGATTGTCCTTGAGACGTGCGCCAGAAAGCTTTCCGTCAGCTCCTTTGTGCAGTTTTGTCACCTCGACTTTGTTCGCGACGGTTGCACCAAGCTTGACAGCCGTCATGATCAGCGCCATGTTCATCCTCGAGTCGTTGTGTTGTCCTAATAACAGTGAGGATCACGACTTCAAAAGACTCAAGGAGGACCTACCATCATAGTAGACAAGAGCGCCTACAAGCCCATCACGTTTGAGCATTGGGAACGTTTCGAGGGCCTTGCCCTTGCTCATGAGATAAGATGATTCCATGTTCTCTTTCCCCGCGAGAATATCGTACATCTTACAGCCTACCCAATAATATGGTACTTGCCAGTATCTGCCAAAAAAACATCGTGATCAGCGCAAGTTCCTAATCGAGTATGTACATATACCACGTCTCTGTGGGAGCTTGCATATCTACACTGAGTAAAAACGTCAGACGCACTTGTATATTGGCAGCATGATTGGAAGCATGTGCGACAGATAGGGCGCGGTTTGAAGGAATATCCGACGTTCGTGAAGTGCCTCCCTGACGAGCTTGTACTGCTCATAGTCAAGCTCCATGACTGCTTTTTGAAGATATCGCACACCGCCATGAACGAGCTTCGTCGATTTCGACGAGGTACCTGTGATTTCACTCATTGAAGCAATAAGTAAACAGTCGAGAGCAGTACGGCTTACCCGCACTGAAATCGTCTCTTTCTACCAGCGCGACCTTGAGACCGCGACTGGCAGCATCAACAGCGACACCGGCACCCGTCGCACCTCCGCCGACGATCAACAAATCAAACTCTTGCTCGCCTCCCAACTTCGTCGACTCTCTCAAGAGATTCAGATTGTGTTCCCTCGACGGGGGCAGCCATGGCGGTGGTGGTCGCCTCGTCTCCCTCGTGGATTCGGGATAGGCTGGCCCGGAGTTCAAGTAATAATACCCGCCTCCGGCAGCGGCGGCGGTCGCTGCACCGGCATATGCCAGAGCTCTACGGGAAAAAAGAAAGCGGGTGCGACGAAGCATCGACCACAGCGACTGAACGTCGTTCGCAACGACGGAGGTGACGGGGAGATGGGGGCGGGGAGAGAGGAAGGAGGGATGAGTCGAGTCGGAGTGAGCATAACTTTTAGCACGCATTTCTGAATTTCCCCGTGGGGAATAACTCATGCCGGTCCGGCAGCCGCTTCCCGGTCCGTTGAAGCGCCCTGGCCGAGCAACGTTCGTCTTTCACAGTTCCGGCTCATTCCAAGGCCATTCATCACGATGAATGAAAGTCTGGACCTGTCTTATAATGGCCGACAATTACACAATGGCATAGCACTGGCATAGCACCTGTTTTTGAATGGGAGTTGTTGTTCAGGTAAACATCTACGGCACGCGTTTGACATGCCGTTTTACGATCCCCCGACCAAGCATCGTCGAGGGCCGATGAAAGAGTATGCAAGTTCACACACTGTTCCAATAACCCGTTATTCCATCATTGAGCTCAATTTTGAATCGGAACCGTCCCGATATACCTACCCAGCTCGAGTCTTGGGCAACACACATACAATCTCTGGGAGAACACTTCGTCAAACCGCATCGTAAGGGTCCTTCTCCCGGCCGTGATATGAATACACAGGCCTCGGTGCCTCGAGGAAACGCGATCGTTCGTGTGCTCGCCCCTCTGCATGACCCCGATCTGGGGTTAGGGTCTTGCAAGATTTTGGCGCCGAGAGAGTTGACATAGCGTCGCGCGCTTTCAGTGTTGGCTCTGGACGTTGGGTATGTGGGATGACACCCGATTTGAGTAGGAGAGAGTTGTCGAGGGAGGAGCTCATGAAGAGATAGGGGTCTGCGCAAGACAAAGAAGGGATGAGTATCGACTAGAGGAAGATGTGATTCTAGAGTCATTTCACTGCACCTTTTTCATGGTGTTCCGCGGACATGCCAAGAGTTTTTGGTTGGTGTGTTTGAGTTCGATGGAGAGTCGCATGAGATTGTGACAGAGAAGAGAAAGAGAGTATCGGTTCGGACTTCTTGCGCTTCGCCTTGAACATTTTTCGCAAGCGAAAAATCACAGGGGTCGTCGCCAAGACAAAAAACAGCAAAACCAAAAGCGCGAGAGCGACTGGAAGAAAGGTCAGGGTGTTCGCCGGTGTTCGCTGTTAGGAATGAAAAGGAAACACGCACCGACAACGACCAAGTCTGCCCAGCACAGCCGAAACCAGCCGGCCAGGGGGTGGCAGACCTGTCCAGGGGAGCCCTGAGGACCAGAAGGCATGGCGGGAGATCTTTCAGCGACAGGAGTGTGGAGTGACTTAGGGGAACAGCGGAGCCGTCAGAATGGAGAGAAAATTGACAGCCTTCCAAACCGGGCTGACGGTCCACGCGAATGACACCTTGGGAAACTCTAGCCTCGAGCACGAGAATCCATTCAAGAGCGATCCAGTCCTGCGTCACATAGACTGTTAGGTTAGTACGAAGATTCAACACTGACAATGGGGTCTCGGTTGACCCCTTTGAGGAGGTGTGGGACCCCGTTACCAGCCCTTTGGTCGGAGAAAGTAAACACATAGACCAGACTCTGATGTTGCAAAACAGACCATCATGGACATGAACAGAACAGCGATGACGATTTTGTCTCAAGCCAAGACTGACATTCATACTCGTACATGCAACTCAACGCGCTGGCAATTGTGAAGCCCAAGGATACGCTTCCGGATGGGCCGGGAAGGGCGAGATGTCGCTGAAGTTGACCGTAGATGGAGTTCCGAAGAACACTTTCTGTAAGAACGGTTGAATGAGCGTGCTGCAGGTCAAGCGAAGGTCAATTTCCTAAGAAGCGCCCAACATTTTGTACCTTTACTTACTAGCCCGTGTTTCCGCAATGCCCATCGTCCGGTGGATGGCGAACATCGATTGCAATGTTTTCTCCCGCACCAAGCCAGTCGTATACGACCTTTGCTGCCTCGAACGTTACACCCATAGACCCCTCGGGGTTAGTCTAAATACGTCATGAGACCTTTGTTATAAAGGGTTCTAAACGGCACACACTCACCCACCAATCTTCCTGCCCTTCATCCCAAATGACAGCGCGCTGAAAGGTAGGTGTGAGATTATGATTGCCTGTCCAAACAATAGCATCAAATTTCATACTGGAGCTATCAACGACACCATCTCGTGCGCATCGAACGGTAGATGACTAGAGTTAGCAGTGAGGTTGACAAATTGACCTAGGACACTGTTGCTCCAGTACGGGAAACCGCCAAATATGTTATTGATCTTCTCCGCTGCGCCCTCTGCAATACAACCTCAGGTTTTACATTCAAATCAGAAATCGTTCAAGACGTACGAGTTTCATAGTAGAACCGCCATGGGCCGACACCTTCCGCCCCACTAGAGAGCGCGAGAGTCAACTTGATCTAGACACTAGTCAGCGGACATAGGAAAGTAAACTGGGCGAGACGTACTCTCTCGTCAAAGATGCCTGCAGCAAGCGCCCCCTTCCCATCCCTCGAACAACCAATGGCACCAGCTGACGTGGCGTCGATCTCGGGAACGAGTTTCTCGATTGCATCCAATATACGATGATAACCCCAAGCCCATGCAGTCAAGGTACCTACGACGTTGACGACGGACATCAGAGAGGACGTCGATTAGTGATTAACGACGAGACAAGATGTACCAGCCTGTACTGACCGATATCGCTGCTATTATACAACGTCCAAAACGCGCCTGTCCTCGCCGTGGAGTCCACTGCGACGTCCCCAACGTTAAACGTCGCGAGCGCGACACCCGACGCCAAGAACGGCGCAGTTGGTATCCCGCCCGGGTTGATCACGACTGGCACAGGGTTCTGCGCGCTCGCGGTGACGTTCGTAGGGAATGTCAGCGTTGCCGGAAAGCTCGCGGATTTGCGTCCGACCGACACCGTTATGTTGAGCGCGTTCCCCGAGCGCGTCGCCTTTACGGTCTCTGCGGCATGGTCAGGGTAGAAGCCGTACAGGTATTGCTGGACGAGCGTGAAGATCTCTTGTTTGCGGCAGGCCCAGTCAGCGGTGGAGCGGACTCTGTCGGGCGAGAGGCGGAACGTGAATGGGTCGGGAAGGAGAGGTATGACCGGTAGATCTGAGGGCTGTGGAAGGGGAAATCGTATTGGTGCACATGCAGAAGGGCGTTCAGCTGCGTGGGCAAAGTAAGAGGAGACGAATAGGACGAGTCCAGCGAGAATCTTCATGATACTGTAGCAAGATTGCGAAATGGATCCTAGAAGACCAGTCCTGCACTCGTCACTTTAAGTATGCAGCTTAGCGTTCTTCGAAGCCTGGCAGTGTAGATTGTGCGGAGAATATGGGTCATGAGCAAACAGTATGAGAACGAAATCAGGATCACACCGATTGTCATCTGACAGAGACGGCGCGGGCAGAGTCCTGTATATCTTTAGACAAGGTCATCTAAGGTTCGATGTGTGCAAGTTGCGAGCGACGGCGACTGTGGAAAGACATTTATCCAGCAATTGCGGACGCGTGATACAGTACGAGTTGTCTGAGTATGGAATTGATGACGACAGCGAGAAAGAGCGCCTCGAATGCTTCCGAGTATACGCCGCTGTTTGTTTCTTCTGTCGGCGTGGATGAGTGGTGTCGAGGGTTATTGACGGTGCATGAAACATGGACCAGAGAGGCTGACGTCGTAAACTCTGGGGCGGCAAGCAGAAAAAGAGGTAGCGTATAAACAGTGTGTTGGGCAAGTAGTATCCAAGAAGTCTAGATGATCTGAGAAGGACGCGAAGAGGTAGGCTAGACAGTATGACAGAGATTCAGAGCTTCGGTGGGCGATGACGCTGCAGCACAATTCAGTCAGTGAGCGCGCTATGAAGATCAAGGAGAGTGGAGTTCCTCCGCCGGCCCGTTGTGGGATAGGTAATGGATCAAGGGATAGCAATGAGCGCCCCTTCGATCCGACGCCCAGCATTCGTCAGTCTGCTGAGGAGACCAAGCGCAAGCGAGGACTCTCTGGCATCGAGTTTGAAGGATATGATACGGAACAATCGATTTTCCATTCGGTTGAACGTTCGTTGATAAATCGAGTCTGTTTGTGCTCGTGGTGACCGATTTGGAGGAAGAAGGCAAGTTGGGAGGAGAATAGTGGGAGGAATCGAGGATGTCATTTTTAATCTCCGAAATTCCTGGTCTGGCGATCGTACCGAGTCGCTGCAGCACTGTCTCCTGCTGTCCCTTCTTCCTCCATATTCTCCAATGCTGTCCTGATGTCTCTGGACTTTGCCAAAAACCACATCCCAATTCGACGAATGGTTGGAGGAGGTCCAGAGACACGATGTCATGAGGTTTATTCAGTCACAGGCGACTCAACGATTCGATCTATGTAATATGAGTTCCGTGAAGCCTTTGCTGTAGGCTAGTGAGTTCCATATACTGCCCCTCTTCTCTATCAAAAGATTGATTTCATTCCCTCAACGATGAGCCGGTGACTGTGGTGGTGACTGCCCTCACGGCATCCACTCCAAAGACCCCCGCGGTTGCAACAAGCCTGCACGAACAGGATCGCAACGGCTGTCGCGCACCGCCTTGTTTCCCTCACCGAGTCACCTCTCGGATGTTCAGAGTCTAAGCTCTCATCTTAGACTTCTTGTCCATACGAGGTAGGCCTCAACTGCTCCTGCGAATGCCGCCTCGCTTTCCAATACGATACGAACGGATGCCGCTTCCTCCGCTCTGCATTACAGAGAGTTTTCTTTCTCATGCAACCTTGTAGGTGAGTACTCTGATTTTCGACCAGCAAAGTATTCTCACCGTGGTTGTATACCGTGACCCACTCAACTCGACTGAAAACGCCGATCCCGCCTATCGATGGCTTCATCGGTGTCGAGAACCATGCATAAACGTATCAAGGCGCAGGCAGTAGACAATGTATAATGCAAGAGCATTGGTGGGGAGAAACGACCTAGGTGAGATGATTTCTGTTTTATTTTTCTTGCCACATGGCTCATTGTTTATCATCCAGTCGGAACCGTAATGCGGAGTCATTGTCAATGTTTACACGTGTTTCTGCCTGTTTGGTGGGTATAAAAGACTCGTCGAGGGGGTTTTCGAGGCGCGAGACCTTTTGTATTCGTACCCCAACCTCACTGCACTCAATTCATCACTTTCGATAACTTGCCACTTCAACGGTTCGATAATCAATCAACGCGCCGATCAAACACGCACACATACTGATTGGCGCTTATCGTGATCGACTCTCCCCACAACCGCATCCTTTGTGTCCATCGTGATCCGTCTTGTAACGGCTGTCAAGGTGTGCGGAGATAGCAGTCTAGCCTGTCCAGGTATAGATTCCGTCTAGATACAAGGGTGTCCATCATCTCACCACGCCGACAGACTCTCGCGAAACCCATAAACGATATGAACCTGACCACCTCTACCGGGCCTGCCCTGGATGGTGGCGGTCCCATCGATCCTTCCAAGAACATGCCACCGTCAACCCTTGAATGGGTCGAAAGGGTCCGTCAAGTGAATAGGCTCAGCGCTTCCCACACCGGCCAAGGACCTTCCTTATTGAGTCGTGCACGGGCTCACGCACCGACGTCATTGACAACTCGGTCGCCAATCGTCCCACCAAGTACACACGATGTCGAGGAAGGCGCATTTATGATAGATAATAACATCATCAGTATCAATGTGTCCGATGGTGATGAAAGTCGGCGCCCACCGCCTGATCATCACGATAACACAAAGTTTTCGGTGTTTAAGCCTATGGCTCTTGATGACAAGGTGTCAACTAGATGGAGGCGGACAATTGGAAAGCATCTAGCAGTAGAGACTTTAAAGAAAGTTTTGAATGGTATGTTTATGAATGTTGACATAATGTTTAGATGTTGGTTACTGATTTGTCATTTCCATAGTCAAAGAGCCAGTATGGACACTCAAACAATTCCCAAAAGGATATGCATTATATGACCATCAAACAGGAAGAATATTAGAAAAAAAGAATCCTAGACATGATTATTATCTTTATGGTGTGACTTTTGCTTGCTTAATTAAAGATATAAGCTTATAATATTTCTTAGGACATACCCAGCGCTTTCGGTCTCCAGAAGAATTTGTGCTTCATGCAGAATGGCTAATGACCAATATGCATCTCAAGAGCAATGGTCATTCTAATTGTCGGTGCAAATATTGCAGTGGAACAAAGCAATTGGATATCAATGCCAAGCTTTTAAAGAAAAGGGTTCCTATTCATAATAACAATCACAACTTAGGAAAAGAGCGGAGAAGGAGACACTTCAAGACCCCAGAGCCACCTACCAAGGCAAAGGACTACACTTGTCTTGATATAGTTTGCACTTAATATTGAATATCCAAGCTATTTTATAAAGGTATGCATGATTGATATTAAAATGTGCATATTACTAACAAAGCAGTTTTTTAGGTGCTTTATATTTTGAAATCTTCAAAAAAACAGCCATGTTATGCAAACCTATTTTTTGTTACTGAATGCACTTGAAAAAATATGACCTGTTCTTAACATTTTTTACTTATGATTCTTACCATGTATTACTAGTTATTATTTATTAAAAATTGTATTATTCAAAAAAAATTATATAAGCATTAGGAAAGGTAAAAAAATGACAAATTTTAGAGGTAATAAAGTAAGAGGAAAGTTTCAAAAAGGTTTCAAAAAAATAAAATTCAGGAAGGTGTTAGCTGCAATATGTGTCACGAACGGCTGTTCGGGACGAGAGAATCCTAGGCCACAACA
>CVKZ01000005.1:156613-212238 GCA_001457955.1 Heterobasidion annosum
ACCAGATAGAGATATTCTACAACCTAAAACGACCCACAGTGAAGTGGTATCGTCCAATCGTTCACTCGAAGTGTATCGTAACTATTACGGTCGACAGACGCTTGTCTTTTGGGACTGCCTAGCGCCGTATGTAAATAGCCGGTGTTCTGCTGTGAATGAGAAGATGGGGTGTAGAGTAGGATGGTGTGAAGAGGCTATCCAGATGTCACGAACGGCTGTTCGGGACGAGAGAATCCTAGGCCACAACAAACAACAACACAAGTGATGATGAGGTGAAGGGAAGATTGTTTATGAATGGGGTTGATCAGACTAATACCTTTCAAGGAAGGAAGACTGTGAACAGCAGTTCCTAGATTGGATAGAAGTGGATAGCCTAAGGCTTCCACACTGCGGCGCAGTTGCTATAAATATGTACAAGCGAATGCACGGACCAAGTATCAGTGAAACGGGAACGCGAGGTATGGACTTGAGAAGGGTCCTATGTGTCCTTATGAAGACCGTGGTAAAAGTACAGTACGTAAGCCGTTTCGTAACAATATGTAAGGAATTGGAGAGGCAATAACTAAAGATTATATGGAACTAAAATAGTCAATAGCAGGTAATAACTGAACAGCCTGATAGCAATCTCTGGAATGAAAAGTATGGATGTTCTTAATATGGAATATGCATAGCAAGCAAGGATGTCTTCACACAATAAACTTTATGCACCTGTCAGGGCAGCCAAACTTTAGAGCAAAGTATTTAAGTCTCATTAGTGAGTTAATAAATTAAGTCATTCAAGCAGGACATGACACTAAACACAAAATTATTCGAGTCAAGTCAAGTATGTAGAGTATGTTTGAGTCCATCTCCTGAATCACATAAATATGAAGTATCTAGCAGCTGTTAAGCCCATTCGGCCGCTTGAAGTCATCAGTATAGACCTTCCCTCCCGCCTCGGCGAAGATGTTGAACGAGGAGCTCCCCGCATTGTCCACCTTGAACTCGGCGTTGTACAGGGTATACAGGCTCGACGCGGAAGAGTTGCTGCTCGCCGTCATGTTGATGGAGGACGGGACCATCTTAAGCATGACGGTTCCGGGGTGCGTCTCGGCGGAGGTGTAGTCGATGTAGACTGCCGTGATGGGCTGGTCGTTGCGGACCTGGTCGAGAGAACGATCGACGATGAGCGCGCGCACGTAAGGACAAGCCTAGAAGAGGAGAGGAGAAAGGACGTACCGCGGCGACAGCCTTGATCATGCCGTCGGAAGTGCAGGACGCTGACGGCTGCAGCATGACGACGTCGCTGAAGGGGAAGCCGGCGCCGCCGTTGTCGGCCTTGGTCACGGGTCCGCCCGGCGTGCTCGTGTACTCGACGCTGAAGGCGGAGAACCCGACCTTCGGGTCGATGGTGGTATCGAAGTTAAACATCATGACCGTGCCCGAGAAGATCGTGCCCGGGAACCCTTGTGCGCGCGTGGTTGTGCTGCACCCCTCACAAGCAGCGCCGTTGTGATCGGTCCAGGTGACGCTGCAATAGAAAATCAGGACCTCAGCGACGACACCGGTGCAAACGACTCACTTGACCTCGTAGTCGGAAGGGGACGCAGACTTGTTGGAAGTGAATAACTGTATAGATGTGTCAGCCAAAAGCCATCCTCGACGGCAAAGGAATACACGTACGCGGACATAGCCTTCGAGATGCAGCTGCCCTTTGTCGTCGATGCTCAATTGGACGCCATAAGGCTTGACGGGTATAGGAGTGATGACGTCTGTCAGTTGGACTCCCTTGGGGACGGTGTCGATCATCCGTGCAAGAAGCTCGGCACAGCGGCTTTGGAATACGGTGTTACTGGAGGCGAGGTCACGCATGGTAGCGTTGCCGTCGGCGGCGAAGATTCGCCCGTCGGAGTTGGTCGTGCTGTTAAAGCCAGTCGCGAGCGGGTTGGTAGATAAGCTGCTGTTCACCCATTGCACAGCGCTATCGGGGAGCAAACGCCTATCAGCATCTCAGGCATGTGGCCTCAATAGAAGAACCCACGCACACGCGGTTGTCAAACTCGTCGAAGGAGTCGTCGAAGTGCTCCATCCCGCTCGTGTTGTTGTCCGAGTTCGTCTCTCCATACACGATCGTGGGGAAGTCCTCTTCGTGGACGCCGCCAAGCGTGTGCCCGCACGCCACGAGCCCGATCATCTCGCTCACGTTGAAGCCCTGTTTCGCGAACGACGCGGTGTGCGACGCGAGATCTTGTTGCGGTTCGGGGACTCCCTTGGGGCCAGCTTCCGTAGCGTCGATGCGACCAGCGCGGAAGGGAATCATGGGGCCGGAACAAGCACGAACGGCGTAGACCGCGCCGAGGGCAATGAGGTCGGACACTAGATACATTGAGATCAATTTCTGCGGTTCTCTTTCGCCAGCAGACAAGGAACTTACTGGAGACGCGGGAATTCTGGAAGCCGACGAAGAAACCGAAACTGGCGTTGAATGCGTCGCCCACATTCTCCGCGCGATCGGTCTCGAAGCTGATCGACGCGTCGAGCCCGCCAGTGCCGGCCGCGACATCCGCCGTGGCCATATCGTGGTAGGCCCTATATACCCGAGTTGAGCCAGCTGATCAGCTCACTACGATCGACCACAAGTAACTATGGCTCACGTTCGAACCCATTCGGCGGCAGCTTGCCTTCCGCTCGTGCGGTTATTCGCCGGCGAAAAGCTGCACGGTTCAACGCCTCCAATGAAACCAGACGAACCCAGGCCATCGCTCAGGGTGTACATCTCCTCAAGGGCCTCAAAGACGGGATCACTGGGCCATTGATATCCGTTCGAGAGGAGTGAAAGAGATAGGAAAGTGGCGAGAGACGCTGTGCCCCGCATCGTTACGAAAGGAAAAAAAATGAAAGTTGTTGAGGATGGATTGCAGAAAGTCGCGTTGGGCTCCGAGACTTATAAACGGACTGCTCATCGGGGTCTTCTGGCCGCCCGCGATTCCGAAGTGCAAAAGACATATGGCGGCTGTGCTGAATCGGTGCGTCCATGTGATGTTGGAAACCCCAGGCCGTGTATTGGCCAGGCTGATCCGTATTTACGGCGATCTACACTCGATCACGAAAGTTAGCCTGGTAGATCGCATCCTTCGACTCCGAGGATACAAGAATATCGGAGCATCGTGCCCACACACGTAGGTCCGAACCGCGAGCCCGAACCTCGTATGCTTATCTCTCTTGCATATTGGCAGCTGAGCAGCTCAAGCCTCTGTACGAAGGGTTTGGGTGTGAGGTTGTCGACGCGGCGTAGGCTGATGTCGGTCGCATCAAGCTTACCAGGATACGAGGGACTGCCTGTGCGTCGATGGGGCCCCGCACGCTCCCGCACGGTCGTTGTGAGTTCGTTGTGTCGTTTCAGCTGTGATGAAACGGCAACCGAACCGAAATCGTGACAACTCGACGGAGGCAAAGCCGTTGCGGTCCGTCATTTCGCGCTCCGCATCGGCTTTAGCCGAACTATCCTTCCCTGTCCTCCTCACTCTGGAAAACCCTGATTATTTCATCCGCTTACTTGGGACGAGTCGTCTGCAAAACAGCACACCGTTGTCGCGTTATGGACCAGCACTTCAAGAGACACACGCGGCCTGGGACACACGACTCGCACCCGGCCAGGACTCAATAATACCGGCAATCTACACGGAACTCCCATGCGGCGACGACACCACGATCGCAGGCAAGCTCGCGTCCACCCTCTCCTGACTTATCGTCGGACCCAGACACGCCTGCGGGAATACGACCGCGTCGACGAGCGCGTGCACGAGGTCGTGTGGGAGCACGACGGTGGGCGGCCGCTCGGGCTCTGCGTCTGCCCGCCGTGCGCGCGACGCGCCGAGGCCGATCGCCACGCTCGCGCTCGTCGGGAAGGCGCCGCGGCTGTGCGTGTGGGGCTTGGGGCGTAGGCTCAGAAGCGAGAGCGAGCGTGTCTTGCGGAAGGCGGAGGCGAGCGAGTCTGGGAGGGGCGGTCAGCGCGCACGGGCAGTCCACGGGCGCATCACTCACGTGTGTCGGCTGACTCTGGGTCTATCTTGGTTGGGCCGTGGGTCGTGTGGGCCTTTGTTTCGCAGAGCGATGGGCGGCGGTTCAGGAGCGACGCGAGCCGGACGGTGAAGTGTGGGGGCGGCGGCATCGGCGGCGAGGACGACGACGCCGGAAAGGGCGATGCCAATGTCGACAGCGCTGGATATGTGCCTCCTAGGTCCGCGAGAGTGAACGGTGCGGTGTTCGGGACAGGCGGGGGCGGCCTCGGGTGGCAGTATTCTGTGCAACGCGCGCTCGTCAGCACGTATTACGCTCCACGGCCGTGATGCGCTACGCACCTTCGGCGCGCGGGACGACTTCCTTGGCGACAATGCTGGTGTTGCCAGTGTGTGAGCCGCGGGAGGTTCCAGCTGCGAAGACGCGCGCGCGCGCTCGGGCTTGTAGCTGTGTTCGTGTGGGGACGGGCACCGGCCCTGTGCGACGCACTAGAGACATTCAACAGGCTATGTGCAGGACAAAACTTGAGGCTTGGAGTGCCGAGAGGCGTTGAGGTGGGTGTGTACGGGCGTCGAGAATGCGCATGGCTGAGTGCGGTGCGGTGTCTCAGCCCGACAGTTCTGGTCGAGATGCGGGGCGGGTTCGTGATTCTTCTGTCCATATCTCAGTTTCGATTAAGCCTGAACCTCGGTCAAACGCTCGACGTGAGTGGCCTTTGGCTATTGATGCTGTGAGTCCCCGTAGAATCTCCTTCCTGAGACATCGTCACATCGTCTCTGATGATGCCCGTTCAGATATCATGAGTACAATCTCTAGCCGCAATCCATTCAGAGAAGTCATGCTACCTCGAACAATACTTGACTCACGCCTTGATGTGTCTTCGCTACAAAATATTCGAAGTGCCGCCGCCCGAACCTTGTGTATTGATTGCAGCTTCCTGAGGGGCACCGCTGCGCAGATATGGTGAGATGATAAACCTCTCGCTCTCTCAAACAGCCTGAATAGCGTAGGTGCCAGATGTTTTACTGAGTGAGACTTTGAGCGTCCTAGTTGATTACCGACGTTTGCTTTAAACTGTCCCTTTTCTACCTTTACCAGTACGCTCTTTATTATATTGATTGCCAAAGGAAACTTAGACCGTTAGTTTTCAGTACAGCATGCTCGACACAGATTCGAACCCTGCCCGCACAACTCCTATTTTGATGATTGTGCTCATCGTTATCGGACCGAATGTCGCAGTTGGTGATGGCGATGAGTCTGAGATGTGGTGTGCTGAAAATGTTGATAGTGAACCGTTGAATTTCTTTGGATCGAGAAAGTATCCAACACTAATTCTTAATCTGCTGCTGAGCTAGCCATGACAATGGTGAAGAGGGACGACAAGATTAGACAGCATCTCAGCAGAGCACTGGTGCCAGGGATCTCTCGGCGGGCTTCACCCTACTTCATCATGACGGAGTGGAGCGTTTTAACTTTTGATCTTTTGATCCATCCTTGTTCTGAAAGAGTGTTGAATCATATGTTCCTACCGTCGTTGGGCGCTAACTATGAGATGTCAGAGAGCTTTCTGGCACTTCAACGGAGCCAACAATCGACGAGTCCTTCCGGCGTCGGTGAAAGATCGGACGAGTGACCAGTTCCAGCTGGTACGGGGAAGACCGGCAGACAAACACGACGGGATCCGAGGGCCAGAGCCGAAGGCTAGGGCTCGGAGCAGACCGAATGGACGCGGTTACCAAATATAGCGCCTGCGTGACTCTCAAAATGCTGTAACCCACAAATCACCTCCTGCCCATCGTACTCTCATCCTCCCGTATTTCTTTCCTCAGGGCCTTTGCATGCATGCATAGACTCGACATATCGCTCTCACTCTTGATATTCTTTGCACTCGGGACTCATGCTGGCCCTCTCGGCTGGCTGCGTGCGGCATCTGCATCAGTCCAGGCGGACCATGGATGGCTATGGGGCTGGGCATGGGGAGCAGACAGCTCCGTGTCTGTCGTCGACCGCACACCTCCACTGACCTTTATTTCGCGACCTGCTGCCTTTGGCTCTGAGCTTACAGATCCCTTGCTTGGATATGTCATCCCCCTGAACTCGTTCACTGCGCCATGCCCCGATGTCGAAGACGCAAATGAATTTGCGCTGAATTATACTTCCCAGGTCCCTACATCGAACGTAGGATGTCCTGCGCTATGTATCTCTGGACCGAATGTTCCCGAAGCCAGTGAATCGTGGGTTGCTCTCGTGCAGAGGGGGAAGTGTCAATTTGCCGACAAGGCCAGGGAAGCACAGAGGCTCGGCGCGCGTGCGGTGGTCGTAGGCGGCGACGATCCCGAGATTAGTGGGAATCCAGATGCGCTCGTGAACATGTACAGCCCAGGTGCGTCCTCGTGTCTGCGTAACCGCGCATTTCTTCCTGAGATTATCCGTGCAGGTGATGCTTCGGACGTGAGGATCGCAGCCACTTTTATCAAGTACTCGGATTACATGGAGCTCTCATCGCTCATTGCTACCTCTAACACCTCGCACTCTGGACTGAAGACCCTTTCCCTGCTGCTGAACTCAGAATACTCGGTATGGCAGTGGTATTCGTACGTACTGGCGTTACGTCCCAGCGTCCTTGCCCTGATCGAAGACATGTGATTTTTAGTCCCATACTCACCTTCTTGACGATCCTGGTCGTCCCGTGTTGCCTTACCTTTATGACGCTCCTAATCCATCGCATCCGACTCGTACGCGCCGCACAGCGCGACCGTGCGCCAGAGGATATCGTCAAAAGCCTTCCATGGAGGGTCTGGACAGGCACCAGTTGGGAGAAACACAGCGGCGTCGTTCCGGGCCAAGACGCTCAGCCTGCACCGTCACACCAAGACGTCGACATTGAACTCGGCGAGTCTCCTGCTGAATCGGTCACGCCCGCACATGTGGTCGACGATGACAACGATCCCGCGTGGTTCCAGTCACAATCCGAGTGCGCGATATGTCTCGAAGAGTTCACGAAGGGTGATCGAGTGCGCGTCTTGCCTTGCAAGCATATTTTCCACCTGGATGAAGTGGACGCGTGGTTGATCCACAGGAAGAAATTGGTGAGTACCATGACGTCTGTTTCTCAGATTGTGTTCTTGTCGTCTGATGTCATCTGTGAACAGTGTCCTGTCTGCAAGGCTGACGTGACTCAGCCGCCACCCGTCATACATTCCCATACGCCATCTCCTTTAGCCGAGAACACACCTGTCGGTCAACCAGCGTCGCCACCGATCGATTCTATGCCTGAAGCCACCGAGCGGACTCCACTGATTCAATCCAACCCCTAACGATGGCTATCTCGGATATTTCTTCCGCCTCTTTCCCCCAACTCGATGTATGATTTGTGTCGACTATACCCGACCTCTACGATAGGTGAAGTTTCGAAGAATCAACGGTGCTGTATGGTAATTGGTATTGTTATTTTGTTCTGCTGTGATTACGACCTCATCTGTATGGACATTTGGTGCTGTTTCTGGCCCAATTTCGAACAGAGATATTTGAGGTTCTGAAATCCTGTCTACGCTTCCGTTTAGCCCGCGGTACCCTATTGCATCCGCCATCCCAAGTCTCCAACCTTCTCATCCCGCTGACATTATTATTTATGCACTGTTCATGTCGCTTCTCACTCTCGAAGCCCGCGGTTCGCCTCTCATCCAAATGGGAGTACGTGAGCCCCTGCTTTATTGTTTGTGTCGGAACCTTCCTACCATATATGGATACTGCTGTCAAGGCGGACCAGGTCTCAGCGGTCGAGATGCCTCCTGCTCTTGTCTTAAAGTTCGTGAGACCCGCTGTTCCCTCACGATACGCCCTGCATTCTAACGCCGGGGTTTTACTACAAGGCACGGGGTTACAGAGAGCGAAGCCGTCCCACATCACGAATCATGCCGCTTAGCGAGAACAATTGGGAGGGCTCAGTCGGGGAAGGGCCCTTGCTGAGATAACGCTTCTCACTTATTGTCTTCGTGGCAAGGTGTGCAAGCGCACGACGCGGGCTGCTGCCGGTTTCGCGTGCAGGGGATAGAAGGCGCGCCGCAAGCCCGTGTGGCGTGCTTCTCTGAAGAGCGAGGTGCTACGGAAGATCGGACGACGCGATGGCATGCCCATCGCTGCCAATCGGAAGCCCGGCACGGGCGCGGGAGCAAGGCTGACGCTCTGACTCAGTCTGGGATCACAGACACGACTTTGTTTCACGCGGGTTCGTGGATCTGGGATCTTCTCATTCGTTTGCGCGCGTCGTGCCCAATGCGTCGTTCTATAAGGCGGGCATTCGACTTAAATATCGCCTGCCGATCAAGGTCGGGCGTGCTCATATCGATCCCCTCTAAGTGCCGCTGCTGGTACTGGCTGTCTGATCTCTCTGCTCCGTTATTGTTGCAGTTTTCTACGGCGCCCAGGATTCCTTTGTCCCGTGGTCACCTTAATCGCAAGGTCCGAACACCTGGTTATCTGATTCAGAATCTCGCCACTCCAAGTTTCACCAGCCCTATATAAGGCACAGCTTTCCACATCGCCTCCCTTTCCTCTTCTAACAAAAGTCCAACTGTTGAGATGCGAAAGCCTCAACATCTTTCCCTCAACGAAAGACGTCATAGTGAGTCTTCGTATGTTCTTTCAAACCCCCTCGCGAACTCATTCGGTACTCAGCGAAGCCGTGCAAGTTCTTTCAGAAGAACACCTGTCCTCTTTCGGCAGATCAGTGCCAATTCGCGCACGTGAGAGAAAACGCGACGACAAAGACAATTGAAGCACCGACGCAGGTTCACAATTACCACCTTACTGGTGACTTTGGCGAGCGAGATCGCTGTCGTTATCAACACACTCGCCCCAGCTTCGAACAGAGTAAGCTGTTATTTGGAGTCCGTTGTGCAATTCGCGTTCACTGACCGCGTCGGACAGGAGCGATTAAGCCAGACATGTATCTCCAGACCGCGTTCGGCTCCCGCTTCAACAGTGTTGATCCAGGGGAGCTCACACCATGTATGCCACAGGTCTTTTCAATTTTAATTCGTCTCTGACCAGCTCGCTGTGATCAGATCCACACCCCATCCATCCTCACACCCCGTTTCCCCAACGCCACACCTATTTCCCGCCACCCACATATGTCTATGCCCCCTACATCCTACCTCAGGCGCAAGCGCCATCACACCCATCCGTCTCAGCCTCTCGGAGAGATTCTCTCCTAGATAGCGAAATCGACCTCGACCTCGACATCCCCAGTCTCGGCAGCGCTTCTTCTCCTTCTGCAGAGTCCAGCTCCCTTACCGATGGCGATGCCGATTTACTCAACACGCCACTCGACGGGATGCATGTGTATCCTGGATCACGACAGCTCGCTGGTCCGCCAAGACATGTGTGGGGTTCCCCGTGGTCGCCTGATGGAACGTTCTTCGATCCAGCGTCCCCTGGGATGTATGGGACGTACATGCCTTACACGCCTATGGTATACGGTGGCTTTTACGGTCCGATGTCTGCAGTTCCTGGATTGGACCCCCCGCACATCGGACGGAAGGGCAAAGCTTACAAGAGTACGTGTCGTTTACTGCACTACTATCAGAAGCATCGATCCTAATATCAGCACGCGGATCGTAGCTAAACTTTGCAAGTTTTACAAAAAGTGTGGCGAGTGCCCCAAGGGAGAGAAGTGCACGTTGTGCGTCTCGCGCCAGTGTTGTGCTTGTTATTCGACGCACTGACGGATTCACCACGTATAGCATTCACAGCCCTGCGTCGGTACGACGAAGACCGATCAATGCGGTGCCACCGTCTCCGATGTCATCAGGGCCATCGCCGCTCTCGGAGAACTCCCCGCTCACTCCGGTTCAGAGCGAATCTCTTCGCTTCAAGCTCCCGAGGAAGCCGTTGTCGGATATCGATGAAAAGCACGCGAAGAATATCTTCCCTATTACGTGGCGAGTGATTGGAGGAGGCGTCATGATGGGTGGACAGAGTGAGAGACATTGAGTCTCGATCTACACGATCAATGACGCTGACTGGCGGTGTTTTCGACAGGAGAAATTTGTCAACAGTTTATGGAGGGCCAATGTGCCGAAGGCGATGATTGCAGATTCTTACATCCTGACCAAGGTCAATGAGTCCTTCTAACTTCGTTCTCTTTTGTGTTCCTGAACGTTTGTCTGTAGATGAACTTCTGTCGCCCATTCCTGAGGAGTACTATCCAGCGGGGTTATCAGATAACATCACGCCTAGGGTCGCATCTTTCAAGGAAGAACCATACTCGACGTCACTGCCGAAGGACAGACGTAGCAACCCTCTCTCGATTGCTATCCCCTTACCTCCTCACCATCTTCCAGATCTATCTCCTTTGATTATTCCTGGCCGAGGGGATAGCGAGGTCGATCGGGCGGGTGCGGTCATACGTGATATCGCACGGCCGCATTCAACGCCGCCGAGGCTATGGGCTCTCAGATCGGCGACTCGGATTCTCGAGGTATGTCTTCTTCTTCGACTCATCATACTTGCAAGGGATTGACGGGCCCATCCAGCCACAGAATCTCTCTGTTGAGAGTCCTTTCCCTTGAGGAGCTCTGCCGATACCTAGATTGATTCTTCTTTTCGTCGTCATATGGGGCCGATGATGTATCACTGATCTGCGTTGCCGTTGTGGACATTTTGCTTCGATTGGATCGCTTGCTCTTTGTATCTTTCGAATATTTTGGGCAAAGGACAATGACATAGTGTATGCTACGATACTTACCTTGCGCCTCTGGTAGTATCATGTCATGGATTGTAGAAATATTTTTTGTATCTTAACTTTTGTAACTCTGCCGCCGGGTCTCATGAGGTCTCATGCTGAAAGGGGCAATAAGTTCACACGGGGGCAGTACCGGCGATTGCCGGCTGCCATAGGCAAGGAAGTCGCCTGCGCAGTAGGGAATCCATCTTCTCGACTCTGACGATCCTGGCGGACGTCACGGAGCCTGACGGTCTGGCTGAGGATTGGGGCTGACGGTGACAGAATCCCAAATCATACTTGGCCATACCGGCTGAGAACTCTCTCAGTCTTTACAAACCGTGCTTGAAGCTGTTGAGTAAAACTTCATTCACAACATTTCGGCGCTCTGTAGAGCTGCATGTGAAAGGGATGTTCTCTGGTCTGCTTCTAGTCGATCTGGGGTTTGATCTGTCCTGTCTCCATAATTGACGCATTGGATTTGACAGAATAGGGTGCGTCACGATGCAAAGTATCCACGGTATGGGCAGCTTGTTGCCACGTTATGAATCTTCCTATGCGACCCGATTATCCAGGACCTCAACTTCAGCTCGAAATCCCAGAACCTCCTGGTAGGATGTCGGGATATATGTATGATCACAGAGACATGCACAAGTTATATATCACGATTACGAGTCTATGCCCTTTCACTCGTACATATGTGACTAAGGCTTCTGCAGCCAAACTTCTGCTGCGGTGACCGGACTGATAAGGTGTGTTGCCCTCTGCTGCGCGTCTGTGTTTCCGACCATCGCACATTCCATGGCCTCCCAACTCACAACGCATCCATATCGAGGCTTATCCAGATCCTTCTTCCGTTGCGCAACCAGCCCGTGATAGACCGGCCACCTGTGCAAAAAAGATGTGTGGACATCTCAGCCGTTTGACTGGAATGCTAGCGGATACTAAAAGAAACTTCTCCGTCGCTTAATAGGCCGTTCCCATTGCCTCGTTTCTCCCTCCCTCTCGCCTGACGTTGAACGTTGAACGTTTAACTCGGAGTCTTCGTTCTTTTGAACTCCTCTTCCCCAATGGCTTCTGCTCCCCCTGGTGGAGATGCCCCTGCTGGCCCGCCGCCATTCGACACTCTTACGTTCGTTCTCCATATCGACATCGTGTTGCTTGCTGCCTTTGGTCTCTACGTCCTGCTCAACCTCCCTCGCGTATGTGCATTCCTATGCCGTGCATCTGAATTGCGCAATGGCCACTTTCTTCGCTCAGGCGGCGCTTTGAGCGCTTATTCACACCGCAAAGGCGTAGGAAGTGTTCAGAGTTTCGATGCAAGCAGCATCAATCTGACTGCCTCAAATGCTCATCTCGTTCGCGAGGCTACTCGGAAGGCCCACGGAGGTCATCCACCTATCCGAATGCTACACCTCTCCACGCTTATACATCCTTCCATCAATTACGCGTTAAACTACCGCGTAGTCACGGGTTTCTCTGTCAGCAAAATTTCCATTCTTGCGATCTACCTCGGGCTCGTCTTCTATGCTGCATTCTACAAGTCGAACCCGTTTGTGGAACCACAGCGGGCTGCGTTTGTGGCGGTCTCACAAATCCCCATCGTTGTCAGCCTTGGAACGAAGAATAATATCTTGAGTTATTTCTCGGGCTTGGGATATGAAAAGGCGCGTGCCGTTAATTGAGATGAGCGTCGAATGATGATGATAAACTCTTCTCTCATAGCTCAACTATATACATCGCTTTGGTGGCCGTCTCGTTGCACTGGGTATCAACGTTCACGCCCTCGGTTTCAGTGCGTTTGATCCTGTTTCTGTAACTTTGAGTAAACAAATAACGAATATAAAAAAGTCTACCAGTGGTCCATCGATGCCTCTATCTCCGCGAAACTCCAGCTCCCTTTCGTCCAGTGGGGCCTGGTCGGTCTTGCCGGCGTCGATATCCTCGCAATCTGCTCCTTGTCTTTCGTTCGCCAAAGGTTCTACAATCTCTTCTACATATCACATATCATAGGGTTCTTTGCTTTCCTTGTCGCCGTACGTCTTCTCGCCAAAACATCCATTCAGTTGGGAGGACGTCGCTCTGATACGAACGCTGTTTCATTGAATGACAGGCATATATGCATTTCCCTGTCACTATTCCTTTTGTCATCACCGGTTTCGCGCTATATGGGTTTGATCACGTTCTTCGCGTTTTGAAAACACGCTCCGCGACGAGTACCCTCACTGCGATCCCCGCCATCGGGAGCACACGCGTTTCTGTACCAAACCTACGTCAAGGTTGGCATGCAGGCCAGCACGTCCGCGTCCGTGTTGTCTCCCCCACTGTGTCCTCACGACTCGGCTGGCTTGGATACTGTTGGGCCTGGCTCTTCACTCGCGCTCGTCCGTTTACCATTTCGACCGCCAGCGGAGGTGAGATCGGGCTAGAGCTGATTGTAAAGAAGAGGCCTGGAGGTTGGACCGGGTCATTGTTTGATATGGCTCAACCGCATGACAACGACGTCGAGAGTAAGGTAGTTGGGACGGGTTTAGGAAGAGACGCGCAAATACTGATCGAAGGGCCGTACGGTGAGTGTTCATATACTGCGCTTAGCAACAATAACTGATGAAGGAAATGAAACAGGCGGGCCAGGGTACACCCTTTTCGAATCCTACTCAGGTGCACTGCTGGTCGCAGGCGGGAGTGGCATCACATTTGTTCTGTCCATGCTCTCCGATCTCCTCCAAAGACACGAAGAAGGATGCAGCAGACTGCGAGTCATCGAAGTAGTCTGGTCCATCGCAGACCCTTGTAAGCTCCTGTTCGATCTGTTGACTGTCTTCATACAAACCTCACCCCACATGTTCCCTCACACCTTCAGCTGCTCTCGTTGCTCTTCTCCCGACCCTTATCCCCTTCCTACTTCCTCGTCCTTCCGCGAACTCCGCTCTCGAGGTACATATTGCTGTGCATTACACTCGTACGCCTCGTGATGGCTCTTTGGATCAAATCGCCTCCCTCTCTCTGCCGCCGAGCCTCACTCTGCACTCGGGACGTCCAAATCTCGGCAAAATGGTCACAAAGACGATAGACAATGTCCTGTCGGCTCATCTGACGCCTTATGGACGGAGCCCGCCGAGCGGTGTTATTACTGGTGCTTGTGGCCCAATCGAGCTGGGTGATGAGGTCGCCAAAGCTGTAGGTTCGGTGGGTTGGGGCAAAGCTCAGGAAGTTGGTGGTGTCGAGGCTTATGAAGAGTAAGCGTTGCTGTTTTCACCATGCGATTCAAAATTGGTATTCACTCCCCCATTACTTGCAGGGCGTTTGGATGGTAAATCAATTCTGATATGTTACTGCGTTAGAACCGAGTCTACTTCATGAGCCAACAGGATTAGAGATTGAGGCAACGAAGCAGGGATAGAACTCTTCATTGTTCTGTACTAGATACTGTGTATCTGAGTGACATGTTTTGTGTACCTTTTGAGGAGATCAATGTCTGAATTCAGTGCTTTGCATATACGTTGTAATTGTAACTTATCTGCGGAGTGCTATGCAAGGGACGCGAACTTTGCCCTCAACAACGTGACGGCAGGGGACGGCCCAGAGCGGCCCGACAGATACGATTACGTCAGGTACTCAGTACTCAGCTTCCGAGGGTTCGCGTCGCGCGCCCGTCCGCCACGACATTCTCGGTGACTGAAGCTAGCTTTCACCGCATTGCATGCCTAACCAATACAAACCCCTGCGTGTGTACATTCTCACTCATCTGATGTTATACACAAACGACCATCTGCTTCAGCTCCTGAAATTGACCTCAAGCCGATCATCGAGCTCTACTATCATATGGGTTTGAGCGATATCAACATTGCTCGACGCAGTATCGACCACTTCGATAAAGATACGTACGGTCTCGGGTAATAATCCATCCACTTCTCAGCTTTTTGGGGCTGCTGAGTGACGCCGTTCAGAGTGAAATCTGTCAAACGAATGCGCAAGAAGTGGGGTCTCACTAGCACGCGACAGCAAAAGCACACCATTGTAACTATCGCAGAGGATGTCGCTGAGATCAAACGAAATTTCCCCAATAGTGGTGCGGACGCGATCAAGAAAACCCTCATGTCGGAAAAGAACATTCGTGTACCCCGGTATGTGTCTCTGTGACGAAGTCTATCAGGCGTCATTTTACAATGTTCTATCTCCCCCAAATCACAGCGAGGTTGTTCTATCACTGCTTAAGGAAATCGAGCCGGAAGCTGTGATGGCTCGCAGATATAGAAAGAAAGAAGTACACGTGACGACGGCTACGGGCAGTGAATGTTGACAATTTTGTGGACAGTACATCAAACGCGAATCTAATCGGTAAAGCGAGCAAGTTAGAGGACTCAGGCTGCTGGAGAAGATCAGAACATGATGGTGTGGACCAAGGCCTTCAAGCTTCAAGCCTAAAGATGCACTCGAGTTGGACCCAGGTGTGTTCTTCAAAACACTATCACCCATATGCGAATCGATTGCGACTGAGTGCCCATCAAACCTCAATGACGCATCGAGTCTCAAAATGTTAATGCAATGTGTCATACTTCTGTCGATGTGACTGATATGTATGTCATTCATAAACTCGAGTGCTACATCATAAACAATTCGACCGTGAGCACCTTTCTCAGAAATGGGCTATGCATGCTTATGTACCATACGCATAACATAGTCAGATAGGAGACAAGGCCTGCCCCGTCTCCTGCGTGCAGTCCATCTTGGATTCCAGCCGGACGGAATCATGCGCTTCTGGCGTATGGCGGCGGCTCAACATCCCTCCCCAAGTGCTGGTTCAGCTGTCCCAATTGTGCCTGCATCTTTACCAAAATAGACTCCATCGAAGCAATGCGTTGTATCACCTCTGGGCTGGTGACGGACCCTTCCCCGTCGACGACACCAGAGGCTGTGCGGATCTGACTGATCTCTGCTTGCACGCTGGAAATCCGATTCAACAACACAACCTCTTCGTCTTGGCCTGGTGTCCGACTGCGCGGAGTGACAGTGGCCGTTCCCCCAGACTCTGCCCTCGCGCTTGGGAGGGCAGGCGATGATGGGTCTTGAGCGCCTGTACCATGAACATCATACGAGGCCCGCCTCTGTCCTTGTGTCGGCCGGCTTTGAAGCGTGTCTTGTACTGCCCGCCCATTCGAACGTGTTTCCATGTCGTGGTTGACGTCTCCGCTTATCGCAACCTCTTCGGTTTCTGGCTTCGCGGGTCCAGGAGAATTCGTATCCACATGGCCCTGGCGCGTGTCTTCGCTATCCATATTCACAAGGCGACCCGCGCTGTTTCTGGGCTCCGTCGTCGTCGCTCCCTGCGCAACGGGAGACTCAGTTAAAGCTGACGTCGACATTGTGATGCTCCGTGCTCCCGCGCTCGCACGTCCAAGGAGTGAAATGCTAGACGTGGGCTGTGACGAAGAAGTTTCTTCCTGGCTTCCAGGATGGCTCAAATATTTCGGGTCGCCGTTTGTCGTCCTCAACGGTAACGGTTGTCGTTGTGCCTGCTGAATCGTCAAGATCAAGATCAGTGAAGGGGTGCGGATTCCGTGGGACACCTACATCTCTGCTTGCAACCGCCATCGATGGCATTGGAGGTCGAGGAATCGCACCGTCGCGACGCACGGTCCCTTGTGGGACCTGTTCTGAGTCTACTTGTCTCGTCAGATATGTACTCTCACAAGCGTGGTCCGAGAACATACGACTGGACACAACGTTGGTCGAAGATGTGACAGCCCTCTGCCCAGGTGCCATGCTCATCTCAGGTGTTCTTCGCTCCGATGGTCGTTGAACTGCCCCAGATCCAGAGGACAGCGCACTCTTGTTTGGCCTATGAGAATTGCTTGGACCTGCCGGAGCTGATGGCGGCATCGGGTTGGGATTGCGGTCGGTAATCGGCGTGGCCAAATCGACGTCCACTCTTTCGGTTGAGACGCGAGGTTTGAAACAGCAGAGTAGCCAGTCGAGGAACATCAGGAGTATTGAGAGGGGACTGTGGGCGACGGTGAGGGAATCTCTGACTCTCCCGATCCTTAGATACTCGACGCCTGATGGCGTGCACAACGGTGTTCGTACCGTCGGTGCGCATCGTAGCGCGCAGCGTACGGCGCGAAAGCAACGTGAATCCTTGCAACTGAATTGAAGAGTCTCATTATCGTGCTGCTCAGCCCTGGCGCTCGTCGGATGTACGTATCCATCTATCATCACGCGGACTGCCACGACCAACACACGACCGATCCCGAGCATTCATACCATTTTGGTCCGTCAGCGTGTACGCAGGCCTCCTATCCCCAGTCCCAGTATATTCTCACCGATCTTCACTGTGACGGCCTGTGTAGTTGGAGCCGAACAGGCTGACTCGGTACTGTCATTCCGTTCATAGGCCACCTCATTCATGAAGCATGCTTTCTGCAGGTGTCGATCAACTGATCCTTTCCTTTGTCCCTTCCCTTCCGGCGCGTACCATGTTCTCCAGAGTTCTCGTCTTCCTAGCCTCCCTTCCTGCACCTGCTTGTGCACCATGAATTTTTAGAACCTTGGTGTTTGATCTGCGACCGTAAATCGCTTTTCTCCCTCCTATTATCCACAGGATACACGGGATTTCTCCAATGCTGTGGAGATAGAGAGGTTCACGATGGCGGGTGTCCTCGAGGCTCTAATGCGGCTCGTCGGCTTCTACTTCCTAGGATCGGGATTCCTGTAATATTTTCGCTGCAAAACCTCTCGCATCTATCTCTTTCGAAGTCTCCGAGAAGGAGGATAAGCCTCATGTACAAGATTCGTACTATTCTTCTTGATGCCCGCGTAATGTCATCTCCAGAATCTGTTCTCGCCCTTCATACGGCAGATTCTGTCCGCGAAGCCTCCTCGATAATCTGACACATCTGTATGTGGAAGTAGATCGATTTGGACGCCGGGTGTCCAATCTAAGCTGCACACTCGGGCCTCATGGACGCCTAATGCCTGACTCACCGACTACGGACACGTTATGCGTGGGTCAGCCTTGCGCAATACGGACAGGTGAATGGCATCAGCGCTAAGATTCGAAGTCACAAATATGCGAACCTCTCATCTGGGTGCTCGAGATGCGCTTGTTCTCCACAAAACATTCAATTGCATAGCTATACATGTAAATATACCCCCAAAAGGTGGAGCTAGCGGTTCAAGGGCTGACCAGAGATAAAAACGGCGGTGTGGGGGCGGAAAGGGCATCGCATCCGATCGGATGATCTGTGCTATCAGATTAGATGATGCGCTGACGACGCCTCGCGTCCAAGCTCCAGAACCGCAACCGCCACATAAGCCCTCGTCCCTTATATACCCGCAATCATCTGCGTTCCTCTCTTCCTTCTCCACCCCCACAACCACCCCGCGCACCAGATAATGGCCGTCATCGACGAAGCACCGCAGTTCGACTTGGATCTCTCGCTCCCCATCGCCACGCTGCTCAGATCGGGCACCGCTGCGGCCCACCAGACTGCCGAGACCAGCGCGGGCGCTGGATGGCTGACTCGAGGAGAGCTTGACAAGGAGGAGTATATTCGCTTTCTGATCATGCTGTGGCATGTGTACGAGTGCGTTGCCGCAGGCCTTGTCTTTACCGGATCTTCGAACGGCTTCTGACCTACATGCAATCGTCGCTCAACCAACACCATCGGCTATCGTCGCACAACAGCGAACTCGAACGCGCGCTCGAGCAGCACGCCTCGCATCCCGTCCTTAACCCGACCTACAACCCAACCCTGCTCGCCCGCGCGCCCGCCCTGCTCGCCGACATCTCGCACCTCCTCTCCGTCCCGACCTCCGACGTGCCCGCGCACCCGCTCTTCACCGCCCTCGGCGCGCCCGCCCCGCGCGGCCTCGCGGAATACACGTCCCGCCTGCGCGCGCTCGCGTCCGCGCGGGACCCCGCGCCGCTCCTCGCGCACGCGTACGTGCGCTACCTCGGCGACCTCTCGGGCGGGCAGGTCATCCGCCGGCGCGTCGCGCGCGCGTACGGGCTCGAGGACGACGGCGGCGCTGGCGTGAGCTTCTACGAGTTTGCGAAGCTCGGCGGGGGCGCGGGAGCGACCGTCGGCGACATGAAGAAGATCAAGGAGTGGTACCGCGACGGGATGAACGCCGGCGTCGGCGACGACCGGGATCTCAAAGGTGGTGGCCCGTCGGGGTCTGGCTGGCTGTTTATTTTTAGGCGCGACTGACTGCGTCCATGTGCTGTTTCTATTCTTTGATCCAGTGACGATTCTCGCGGAGGCCAACAAAGCGTTCGTGCTCAACGGTGGGCTCTTCGAGTCCCTCAAACCGCCCTCATCGCCGCCCTCGTCGCCGCCCTCGCCCGTCGACTCGACTTCCCCGCATTCGCATTTCGGGAACCCCAACACGCCCGCCGTTTCGTCTTTCCCCCGCGAGGAAGAGAAGCCGAAGGAGATAGCCGTGCAGATCCTCCAGACCCACTCGGAATCCGAGGGGACGTACTCTGTTTCCGGCGTGCTATCATTCATCGCTGCTATGTGCCTCGCTCACTTCATCCTCGTCGTCGGCGGGTTCACTGGCACGCGGGGATGGGAGAAGCTCGAGGCTGTGGAGAACTGGATCTCGGGATACCTGCATTGAAGTGACCTGCTGCGGGCTCTCGGTCTGATTATTTTTGCATTGCTTTTTTTTCTCGGTGATTTCTTTGCTGTTTTTTTTTTCGTCATCGCACATAACACTATACGCCGTCTGCTCGAGAAGCGGGTGACTTTTGATGCTGGACGGATCTGCGTGGAGCTAATGCGTGGATGCTGCTGCATATTCTGTACGATAATCATGATTTGGAACTCGGCTTTGCAATGGACGGCTCGTTGGAGAATCGGTTTTGGTGAGAGACAATTAGGAATATCTACGACGCCATCGAGATACGTTAGACGATCTGCTTACATCGAGAGGCAGATCCTTGTAGAGGGGTCTAGGTGAAATATACGAGAATGTCGCAGGTGTACCATTGTCTTGCAGATAAATAACATCCTACACAACGAATCCCTACATTCATGACATCAGAACCTTCTTGAAATGTCATCAAACGAGACCAAGCACGAACCCCATTAACCCGGATATTCTGCCCCGTCACCCACTTCGCTCCCTCAGACGCGAGAAACGCAACGACGGGCGCGACCTCGTCGACCTCGCCCAGCCGTTTATGCGGGTTCAGATTCGCGATGAACTGGATCTGCTGCTCGGTCTTGTCCTGGCGGAAGAGGTCCGTGTCGATCGGCCCCGGGGAGACGACATTGACGGTGATGGAGCGGGGCGCGAGGTCCTTCGCGAGGACGCGCGCGAACTGCTCGATCGCGGCTTTTGAGGCTACGTAGACGAGCGCGTTGGGCTGCACGGTGGAGGCGGACGTCAAGCTGGAGGAGAAGAAGACGATGCGGCCGCCTGGACGCGTGCGGTCGATACAGTCAATTAACAGACGCGAACGCGAGCGCGAGCGCGGGATGCGGGCAAGGGGAAGATAGGGGAGACGTGCCTGGCGGGAGGAGCGGCGCGGCGGCTTTGGTGAGGAACAGCGGGCCCTTGACGTTGATGTCGAAATGCGCGTCGAAGAAGGCCTCGTCGACGTCCTGCAGCGCGCGGCTGCCCATGATGCCCGCGTTGAGCACCAGCACGTCGAGCTTCCCGAACGCGCGCAGCGCCTCGACCAGCAGGCGCTGTCCGCCCTCGAGCGTCGAGAGGTCCGCCTTGACGGCTACGGCGTCGCCGGTGCCCGAGGACTTTATCTGCGCGACGAGGTGCGCGGCGAGCGGGGCGGAGGAGGGGGAGACGTAGTTGATGACGACGGACGCGCCGTCTGCGGCGAGCTTGGTGGCGATGGAGGCGCCGATGGAGCGCGAGGAGCCGGTCACGATGGCTACCTTGCCTGCGAGTGGGAGTGGAGAGGACATTTGGACGAAGTCGATGTAGGGGAGACGGATGGGCTTTGGAGGACCAGTGAGGTATGGACTTTATGGCCCGTTGATGCCGCCCCCTATATCGGATGGTAATTGATCCCGAGAAAATGTGCGCACAGGGGGCTTACCTGAGACGACCCACACAAGATGAGAGCAATCGCGTCGCGTCGCAGTGCTGCCAGGCGCTGCCGTGCGGTCCACGTCATCGATTGACTCGTCCGTGCCGCTCTCGAGCACCCGGCGCGAGGTGGATGCGCGCGGATTTCGAGAGTGGATTTCGGGCAGAGTTGTTTCAGGCACCGGAGGTGGTGGCCTAGTGCAAACGATGCCATTGAAAAAATGTATAGACTATACATGCGAGCCGGAAATGAGAGATTTCTGGGGTGGAGTGGCGCACTGGTGGTGCATATCGCGCTATTCCCACGCTCACCTTGGCTTCACGCGAATCGTGACTTTGGGCAGTCCAAGTTTCCAACATCGCGTTGATTCGGGATATCTGATTGCGGGTGAGTGGTGAACACGGCTGGATTGTGCGATAACTTATACACAGGCATGCAAGCTATCCGAAATCATGAACAAGGTTGAATTTCTCAGGGACGGTCAATATGACGAGCTCGCAAGCTTAGTCTGAGGCGCTATGGCGGAACGGATATCCTCGATCCAACAGCTGGTCCACGGCGCCCATCATGATCTTCAATAGCGTCTCCGCCTTGAACTGCGGGTTCCTCGGGTCGAACAGCGTCGTGTCCACCATGTCCTATTCAACACGACCGGATTGTGATTTAGTGTGTATGACGCGCATGTAAGAGCGCTTACACGAATCTGGTACTGGTGCTCGAGCTCGTTGTCGAGCTCTTTCAGGGCTTCGGTCGCGCCGAGGTCGTTTCCGATCTGGACGAATTGGATCCCCAGCTGGCGGTGCGGCACCCCGTTTCGGTCAAGGCGGCGTGCAGCCTCCACGATGGTCTCCGCTGGGTCGTCGGCTTTCAGAATCGGAGGCTCGACATTAGCGGTTACTGAACAAGGAGAAATGCTCGGCCGACGCACTTGCAGCACCGTCGGTGATGACGATGATGTTGATCGGCTTGTGGGGGACTCTCTTGTTCTCGACAAGAGGGATGTACTTGTCCAAGATCTCCTTCAGCTTCGTACCAGTAGGAGTTTGGCCTGCCCGATGGATGTCACTACATATGTTCGAAGCGCAGTTTTCGGGCTATGCACTTACCGATCGGGTCGATCTTCTGGAACGCGCGGAGGACAGAGCCGCGGTCCTGCAGTCCAAAGAAATATGTAACCGATCTGCATCTGACAATCGGACAGATAAACTCGCCTTCAAACCGGGGCTTTCGAGGGAGTCGTTCAAAAAGTAGAGATCCAATCCGTCCGCGCCGTATTTCCCACATTGCTCGGCGACATGCGCGAGGGCTTCGCGCGCGTCGACCCACCGTTCACCACTCATCTACGAACCACATCCATGTTAAATTCATCCAGGGCTTCAAGTGGCGCGACTCACCGACAGCGAATCATCCACGATCACCACGGTCTTCAACTCACTGCAGACGAAGGTAAGCTACAATTTTGTGAGTCTTCTGCAGCCGAACTTGCCTCAAACGCTGCAGCCCAGGGTCTTCGTGATCAGCTCCCCCGCTGACCGGGGTCGAAACGTTGTAGGACGACGATTCGACATATCTATACGAGGTGCTGGACGACTCCTGGAAGGTCCACCGGAACGTCTGGGCCTGCACGAGCACTTCATATTCCGCGACCTACAGCGTCTCTTAGTCAGAGGCTGGCTCGGAGGCGAGGACGATACAGTGGAGGCGGCGCACCTCGATCTCTCGAACGCCGTTGTAGGATATGACAGCCCCGAGTTTCAAGTGGCTCGCGGCCTTTCCGAGGTCTAGAACTATGAATTGGAATCAAAAGCTACCAACGTGTGTTTGAGCACATACGCATTTTTCCCTGGGAGAGAGCGGGGTCATCAGTGCCGGCGACTATAGACGTTATCGGATAAAGTCGAACACTCACTTCGTAGAACGATCGACAGACGTAGAGGGGCCTCCCGTTGTCGTCGCCCCAGACCACGGCGTTCGGGGGGATCTCGTTGCCCTTGACATACATCTGTGGAGACATAAGCTCCTTCGAGCTCAGGAGTGACTCAAAGGGACGTCGAGCACGCACCCATATGACAGGAGAGGAGAAGCCGTTCTGCATCGCCCCAGCGGAGGTCAACTTGGCATGGCTCAGCCAGTCTCTGTACGTTCGCGGCTTCGAGATCGAACCTGGGGAAGATATCCCAGATAACGGCGATGTGCGGCCATTGCGGGCGTAGGTTCCCCTGGAAGCACCGCGGTCGATGAAGGGAGGAGGAGACACAGCAGTGGGTCGTGTAAGAGTATAGTCCTGAGTGTTGGAAGTGTAGCGGGCAGCGGTAGCAGATTCGACGTGCTCCTGGAAGGCTGCGCTGCGCTGGTACTGCTGTTCCTCCAACATGGTGCGATTGTGCGAGTGATGAGCAAGTGGTAGAAAGGGCTATTGGTGAACATATGGCGACGCGCCCCGACCATTATATATACGCGCGAGGCCCACATACGCTCGAAATATCGATGGCCCTATCTGCCCTCATCCAGGCAGGAAAAGGAAAGGGGCGCAAAGGATCTGGTCATGCGCTGAGGCGTATCGGCCACGCTTCACTGAGAATGAAAGGCGTGGCGCGGCAAAGAGTGCTTCTCGACAAAGTTCGTCCACCCCGAGAGGCTGAGACGCCCAGATGGCTCCTATCGTTCTGCCGTATCTGTCCTAAAAAAAATCCCTACACACCATGAGGCGTTCATCTCCTAGTGGACACAGAGCGGACGGGATGGTTTTGGTCGGATCGGAAACTCACTTTTATCAGATCGTTGCGGAACGTGTAGGATCCAAAGACCTAAGTAGACCAAACTTAAGAATCCCATGAAGCCGATGCAAGTGGGAATGAAAACATCGATAGGAGTGACAACTCTCCGGAGAAAGATACGCGGGTTGTCTAGGTGCGCATCTGAGTATTCCGGTCTATGTTGAGTCTTGACCATCAGAGACCAATGAAGCACCCCGCTCGTTCAGACACGATGTAGACTCGACGACACCTCTGTGCTCGCTCCAGCGAGCTCCAAGCACCTATCTCGATGGTATCACAATCAACGCAAGGCGGCGCTTGACGTCGTGCATCCTCAGGCTCCGTCTCGCCACTCGGAAGCAATTCATATCATCGGAACGGAACACTCTTCGGAACGCAAGATTAAGGCGACAAAGCCTGATCGATAACTTCGGAAATGATTCGGAACGGACGCATGTCGAACACGAGCACAAACGCGGGCGATAGCATCGCGTCGGACTGCAGGCTACAAAGAGACCAGACGTCCAACCGTCATCGCAGTCGAGCCGGCGCCCCCGCGATTGCGCACACGCTCGGACTGCCGAGGAGGCGAGCACGCTCGTGGACTCGGCGACTCGGGAAGCACCCAGGCCACGAGACTCGCTCTCGCGGCGGCACAGGCGCCAGCGAGGCTGCGGCCGCGCCGCCGAGCACGCACTAGTGCTGCAAGGGGCTGTTCTGGGCCACTCAACGTTCACTCGCAGGGGACTGGACTGAGCTGTACCTATCAGGCCTGCAATGGATCCGCGACCGAGCCCCCACCTCGCAACAACTCCGATCCCGCTCCGTTCATGCACGATCGAGATTCGCATTCGCCTCTGATGGTGAGATGGAAGCCAGCGGGCGCGGCCGCCGCCCTTACAGTATACACGTCCACGCACCCCCGCCACGCACCGCCGTCGATCACGGTCAGCACGCCGCAGCACAGCGTGCGACTTCGATTACAGCTGACGCAAGGAGTCAATTAGGCAACAGAGCGCTCAGTCCGACAGTCCGAGAAATACAGAAACCACAAACAGTGCGCGATGCGCGATGCACGTTTCCCGATGCAACGATACACGATCCAGCGCCGATCCTTCAGTAATACGACCGCTGTCCCGGCCGCTCCGCCTTCGGGAACGGCGGCGCCGCAGGGACGTCCGGCGCCTTGTCGACGCCATTCAGCAAGATCCGCACGAGCGCCTCCGTCCCCAACCCCGGGTCGTCGGGGTTAAACACGGTGACATCGACCATGTCCTGCGATATATCAAAGAAAATGCCACGTCACGTCGCGTCAGCCAGGAGAACGTGCACGCGCGGTTGTGGTGCGCACCCTAACGCCGAACAAGCCCGCGCACTCGTCGTCGAGGTCCTTGAGCGCGTTCGTCGCATCGACGTCGTCGCCGACCTGCACGAGGTGGATGCCCAGCTGGCGTAGCGGGACGCCGCTCATGCCGAGCCGGCGCGCGGCGTCCGCGATCGTCTCCGCCGGATTGTCGTCTGCAGAGTCGCCGCGTGCGGGTTAGCCCTGTGCCGCCACAGCATGCGCGAGGACGCGCAAGAGACGGGACGCACTCGGGACGCCGTCGGTGGCGATGATGATCTTGACCGGCTTGTGCGGCGCGCGCCGATCCTCGAGCTTAGGGATGTAGATATCGACGACCTCCTTCAGCTTCGTCCCGACCGGCGTCTGACCTAACAAAAACGGAGTAAGCGCGCGCGCCGGGTGAAGCCTCAGAAGCAGCCGCACCTTCTGGGATAACGAGCTCGAACAGAGAATAGAGAGAGCCCCGATCCTGATCGCCCGCGAACAAGCATCAGAAATGGGGTCGGGTCAACAAAGACGCCGGTTTTTGGGTGTTCTCAGGGATGGATGGATGGATGGACGCACCCTGAGGTTCACGCGGCAGCGGGGATCATTCAAGAAGTAGACGTCGAGCCCGTCGGTGTCGTACCGCGCGTAAAGCTCGGCTAGCCCGGCTAGAGCCTCGCGCGCGTCGTTCCACGGCTGGCCGGCCATCTGCGGATCACACACGATCGTCAGCCCGCGCGAGGCGCGGCGCGTCGCGGTGGGAGCACGCGGGCGGACGCACCGAGATAGAGTCGTCGATGATGATGACGGGCTTGAATTCGCTGCGGCGCACATGCGTGAGTGGGGAGCGTCGAGCGCCAGAAGCAGGCGACGCTGGGACCAACATACCTGAGGCGCTGGAGCCCGGTGCCGCCGGTGCCGACGGCGCTCGCGGGCTGCTCCATCGCGCTGAACAGCATTGGTCTCTCCACGGCGGGCGAGGCCGGCTCCTGGAACGTCCACCTAGCCGGCGTCAGCGCCTCGACGAGCACCTCGTAGGTCGACACCTGCGCTGCGGTGTTAGAGAGGACTTTGTCGCGCGCGCGACCATCAGAGCACCTACGTCTACTTCGCGACCGTTAAAGGGGATAGCGGCGCCCAGTCTGAGATGCCGCCCCGCCTTGCCGATCTCTGTCGCGTGCCGTCTGGCGGTCAGGATATACCGGTAGGACACGGAGAAGTGTGGAAAGGGTACGTACGGATGCCGGTCTGCTCGCGCGCCGCGCAGCGGAGGACGGTCAGGGATAAGCATGCGAGTCGCGCGCGGGGAGGTAGATTCAGGTACTGACTTCGTAAAACGTCCGGGCGATGTACAGCGGCTTGCCGTGGTCATCTCCAGCGACGACAGCGTTCGGCGGAATATTATTGCCCTCGACGAGCCACTGAGCAATTCAAAGGAGCCGCTCATCAGCGCCGATCGGAGCGCGCGCGCGCACGCGTAGATTAATGAAGAAAAAGCACCCAAGATACGGGGGACGGGAATCCATTTCGTTTCATGTCTGCCGTCGCTTCCTTGGCCTGCGTCTTCCATTGCAGAAAGGTGCGCGGCGGGCGTGCCGGGGAGCGCGGGGGCGCGGGGCTCCAGGGTGCGAGATAGGTGTTGTCGGGGCTGCTGGAGAGCGGCGCCGCGATCATGACGGGCGGGGCGTAGCCGCCGCGGTTCTGTGCGGGGTAGGGCTGCGGGGGGTAGGTTTCGGCGATGGGATATGCGCCGGGGACGGGAGCCGTGAAAGTAGGGCCGTAGGGGTATGTGTTGTGGGGGGCACGATAATCCATGGGATGAGGCGGTCGTGTTCGTGCAGATGCCTGTTGGCGGGGTTTATAGGGCGAGAGGTGGAGCACATAACGAGGCGTTTTCTGCGCGCGCGTAATGTTTGTGATTGTGGGACTTGGGTCGAGGGCTTGACTTGCGAGCCCCGCGAAAGAGGTGTGACGGGTGGCTAGGCTCCTGAGACGGCGCAGGGGCGAGTGCAGGCAGTCGCTGGGGGCGTTGGCGTGCGTGAAGGACCGCGAAATGAAGGGCCGCGGCGCGAGGCGAGGCTTGCGTCCCGCAGAACGTGGGTGCGCAGAGTTTAGACGCCATGCGTTCGCAACGATGCTAGGTCGTGCACGACTAGCTGTGGTCATGAGACCATGCGCGAAAGGGATCCCGTTGGCCAAATCAACGCACAGAGCGGTGGTTTGGGATCTCTAATCTTGTGGGCTTGTCGAATAGGAGGTGCGAGGGAGATATGAAAAGCGTGGCCCCACAACTCAAAAGAGGACCTATAGGAAATGTGCTGCAGCGTGGCGTTGTGGATCTGAAGCCCCTTGCCCTCGATCAACTGCTCCGTCATCGTTCGTCATCTCAACGAGGCTCGTGCGTGGCTGGCGATGTGAAGGCCGATGCGGGAGAAGGTGAGAGAGAAACATATGCTCTAGCCTGCATGATGCCTAGAGCACACTCCGTCGTACGTAGACGGATGATCACTTGATCGCCCCGAAGAGATCCTGAATACAAACAAAAAACATATCGAAGAGGACGCGGAGGATCTGGGATCTGGAATCAGGTCCACAGACGACGGTGTAGTTCCCTGTGACGATCATCATGTGGGAAGGTAAAAGGATGTCCGCTCTTCTTGACGACGTCGCACCCACCTTGTATTCTGCGGTGCCTCGGTCTGTGAGAGTCCGTCGAGATGTTAGAACTCGGGCGAAAATGGGTGAGATGGATAAACGGAGGATGGTGCGCGGTTCTCCGTGCCGTGATTGTGGGCGGCGTGCCAGCCAAGTGGGCCCATTTAAATCTCAGTCAGACCTTCGCAGAGCCCGCATCTCGAGTGACGACGTGAATCCCGCCTCATCGCATCAAGCCCACGCGCAGCTTGGTGGCTACGGCGGGTGTTGGGTAATTCCATCCCATGGAAGATCATGTATGTAATGTTGATGCTGCGGCGACTTGTGAGGTTTGCTAGGCTCTACAAATGCTGGCTGTTGCGCTCAGCGAGGCTTAGCGTTGTGACTTGGCTCTGCAAAATACAAATGTTCCAGTCGATGCTCTCGTCATGTTGCGGATGACTTACTGGCTCTGACGGAGTTACCGGTTATGATTGAGGTAAGGCATATGCACACAAATGGAGATTATACTCGAAGGTATTCTGGGAGCAGCGATGCAGACTTTGGAAGAGTGCCGACGACGACGGGCACGACAGCAAGCGCCGGCAGTGAGCACGTGCGCGAGCCACGCGGCGGGTAACGAGCAATTTTGTTTTGATTCCGGCTTGCTGCATGCAACGTCGACGGGTGGATCGCTGCTCGATCCGCGTCTTTTTCTCCTCCGGGTCGATGTTTTCCTTTCGACCGCACTGGGACGATCACATAATGCGAAATACAGAGCGAACGAGCGGTGGATGCTCTGTCTCTCCTGCGGACAAGCGATGGACGCTCCCCTCGACGTCTTCCTCTTTGCCGGTCAGGGAACAGTGGCGTTGGACTCGCACTTCGTTCGCCGGCGTGCCCTCGCCGACGCTGCCTCGCACTCCGGCGCGCTGCTGCTGTCAGCTTGCCACGCGGCCTTTTGCGCAGAGCTCTCCTCCCTCTCCCCCCTCGAGGCAGATGCTGTCGACGTCCACATCTCCGACTTTGCCACACCCCCTGATCTGCTATTGCTTCCGTCAAAAGACCAATACCTGCACAACCCCGTAACATGTGGCCCAGTTCTTTTTTTAGTCCAGGTGCTGCGTTGCCTCGCTCATTTAGAATCACAGCCACCCGCGAGCGCCCCCGCCGCTTCAGGGTTGGTGGCCGGGCACTTCCACGCGCTAGGCTTCTCTTCCGGCATACTGCCTGCGTGCGTGCTGTCTGCGTCGACGACCACGTTGGAGTACTCGGCGCATTCCGTTCAGGTCTTCCGTCTCTCCTTTTGGATTGGCGTCCGTGCACAGCTCCATCGCGTCTCCGTCTTAGCCGCTGGCAGTCCTCCACCCTCCGACTCTAAATCATGGACCCTCATGGTCTTTCGTACGGATGCCGGCGCTGCCGCCCAGGCGATTATTAAGTATCAGCATACAGTTAGTGCTCCCTCACATCCGCGTGTTTCTAGGTGTCGCTCATCTGAAACAGTCACCGCTGCAGCCGTCGTTATGCGTGACAGGAGTGCTAGACGCCGAGCGCGTCGCTATATCTGGACGGCCGGACTCTCTCGAGGCGTTTGCCACGACTCTGCCCCCCAATGCCGTCGTCCACAAAACCACCATCGAGGCACTCTATCACTCTTCTGAACACATCGGCGGAGCTCGCGAGCATGTCCTCGCAGACGTCATACGCCGCCAAATCCACTTTCCGTCATACTCTGATCTGCATGTTCCCATTCGGTCGACTTACACAGGCAAGCTTCTCCGAAGCGAACACAGCCCTCCTCTTGTGGAGGCCGTCATCGACATGATCCTTGCCCAGCCCGTCCATTGGGACAAGCTGATTCGCTCGTTCGTCCAAGATCTTCCTGTCGGCTGCTCGCTCCGCCTTGTGAATGTCGGTCCTGGGACTGGCCTCGCTCGGAGTACGGAGAAAAATTTGTCTGCGCACATCGTCTCTTCTGTCGATCTGACGTCTGCAGATCCTGTCACGGCACCCACCCATGAGCCCATCGCGATTATAGGCATGGCGGTCAACCTGCCTGGAGCTCCCAATGCAGACGAGCTTTGGAACGTTCTGGAGCGGGGACTTAATACCATCGCCGAGGTATGTTGTTCATTCGCCTTGAAAAACAAACATAAGAAGTTTACCAGAACCGACAGATTCCCACGACTCGTTTCAAGGTTTCGGATTACGTCAGCTCGAAGGACTCGAAGAGCAATCGAGCCATGGACGCGCACACCGGGAACTTCATTCAAGACTTAGAAGCGTTCGACAACGGGTTCTTCAAGATATCCCCGCGCGAAGCACGGAGCATGGATCCTCAGCAGCGGATTCTGCTTCACTCCGCTTATGAAGCCTTGGAAGACTCTGGCTACGTCCCCAACCTGTCCCCGTCTTTCGACCCGGAGACGTTCGGGTGCTATGTTGGAGCCGCTACGCATGACTATGTGCAAAATCTGCGTCACGACGTTGATGTGTATTACAGTACAGGTGGGTGCCTTAGACTATCTGCGTGTTGAATAGCTCGTTCAGTCTGTCGTTGCAGGGACCCTGCACGCGTTCCTGAGTGGTCGCATTTCGTATGCCATGCAACTGAGCGGTCCCGCAATTACCGTCGACACCGCGTGCTCGTCGTCTTTAGTCGCGATTTATCAGGCTTGTCGCGCCCTCACCAACAGAGACTGTAACGCCGCTCTGGCAGGCGGCGTTAACGCAATGACGAGCCCCGACGTGAGTCTCACGCGTTGCCCCACCGCCGAGCGCCCTCATCTATCATCCTTGCAGATGTTCCTCGGGCTCGATCGCGGCCACTTCCTCAGCCCCACGGGCCAGTGCAAGCCGTTCGATGCCTCAGCTGACGGGTACGCGCGCGGCGAGGGCTGCGGTATGTTTGTTCTCAAGCGGCTGTCCGATGCGGTCGCGGAGCACGATCGCGTCCTTGGCGTGATCCGCGGCGTCGAGATCAACCAGAGCGGCCGGGCGCAGTCCCCCACACACCCGCACGCGCCGACGCAGATCGCCCTCTTCTGGCGGCTTCTGCGACGCGCGGGGCTCGGCGCGCACCGCGTCAACGTCATCGAGGCACACGGCACGGGGACGCCCGCGGGCGACCCGCGCGAGATGGAGAGCCTCCGCGCGGTGTTCGCGGTCGGGCGCGCGGCGCGCGACCCGCTGCACGTCACGGCACTCAAGGCGAACATTGGGCACCTCGAGGCGGCGTCGGGCGCGGCGGGCCTCGCGAAGCTCCTGCTGATGCTGCGGCACCGCACGATACCGCGCCAGATAGCGCTCGGGGCGCTGAACCCGCGGATCGCGCCGCTCGAGTCGGATAACACCGTGATCGATGTCGAGGCTGTGGCTTGGGACGCTGGTGGCGGTGGCGGTGGCGGCGGCGGCAGCGATGGGCTGTCGCGGGTGGCGCTGCTTAACAATTTCGGGGCGGCTGGATCGAACGGTGCGTTGCTGCTGGAGGAATATATTCCGCCTGCGGTATGCCCGCCTCTAGTCGAGTCGTCGCCGACGGCGTATGTCGTAGGGTTGTCGGCCAAGACGGCGTGGGCACTCGACGAGCTGCGAACGCGGTACGTGCAATGGCTCTCTAGCCGCCAGGGCGCAGGCGTTCGCTTGCAGGACATCGCGTATACGGCTACTGTTCGGCGCCAAATCTACGAGTACCGCCTCGCCGTGTCTGCGGGGAGCGTCGACGAACTCGCAGACAAGCTCCACGCGGCCTCTGGGACACACGTAGATGGTCGCTCGTCGACGGTCGCCTTTGTATTTTCTGGCCAGGGAGGTCAGTACCTCGGCATGGGGCGGACTTTCTATCAGACTTTCCCCGTATTCAAGCGTGCCGTCGACGAGTGCGAGGCCTTTCTGGTGTCAACGGGTTTTCCAGGAGTTCTTCCGATCATCCTGTCGTCCGGCGAAATGAGTGGGCTGGCGGAACTGGAAGAGCTGCAGGCATATCAGGCAGCCACGTTCGCTTTGGGATATGCGCTTGCCATGTTGTGGATCTCATGGGGCGTGACCCCTGATGTGGTCGTCGGGCACAGGTGAGCGTCCGTTCCCCCAATTCCGAGTGATCCGTCGATGTTTGGCTGACGGCTGACGGCTGCAGTCTGGGAGAATACGCTGCCCAGGTCGTCGCTGGGGTCATCACCGTGCAGGGCGCACTGACACTTGTCGCTCATCGCGCCCGGCTGATGGTGCAGAGGTGCCGCATGCGTGCTACGGGAATGCTGGCCGTTAATCTGGGACCGGAGATTGTGCGAGGCATCTTGTCGGGCTCGGGCGAGCTTGCGTCCGCCTCGGTCGCCTGCTGCAACAGCCCGAATGATTGTGTCGTGTCTGGCACGGTCCATCAACTGGAAACGCTCGCTCGCTATTTGGATGTCGGCGTTCGCGCCCGCAGCGTCCGCCTGCAGGTTCCATTTGGATATCACAGCCTAGCCATGAACCCTATCCTCGAAGAGCTGACCGCCGTCGCCCGAAACGTCGCCATACATTCGCCTACTATTTCCATCGTCTCTACCGTTCTGAGGATCGTCGTGCCTCCCGGGGATACGACGGCGTTTAGCGCCGAGTATTACGCTCATCACTGCGTGGCGCCTGTCCTGTTCGAGCAAGGGATCGCCTCGCTCGTGGGCACGGCTGCGTTTCGATCCGTCGATGTCTGGATGGAGATGGGCCCGCATACGACAACGCTACCGATGCTGAGGGCGCATCCTGCCCTCCCGGCGGACGCGAAACTGCTCGGTTCGATGCGGAAGGGCGGTGATGCGTGGGCGACGCTCGCGGATTCGCTGGCCCGGCTTTACGTGTCTGCGCTGCCGCTTCGGTGGCGCGAGGTGTTCGCCCATTGGACGCCGCCGCGTGTCGTGTCGCTGCCGCCGTACCCGTTCGCGAAGACGAAATTCTGGGTCGGGTTCGTGGAGGATGCGGGCGCCGCCCCGAAAGCGGCGACGGGGACGCCTGATGTTACTGGCGTGTTCCCCGTGTCGCATATGTGGATTCAGCGGCCTTGCGAGCGCAACGGCCACGGCGCGGTGTTCAAGACCCCCATTGCTGAGCTTGCGCGCTTTATTTGCGGCCATCGCGTCGGCGGGCACGCGCTCTGTCCCGCGTCCGTGTACATCGAGCTGGCGCTGGCCGCCGTTGCGAGGGCCCAGCCCGGCACGGGTGGGTCGGCGGACGGGAGCAGCCATGCCGTCCTCAGCGACATCGAGTACGTCAGGCCCTTGGTATATGCGGACGGCGTCCTTCGTGTCATCAGGACGTCCATCGCGGCCGGCGAGGAAGGCGCGGGGACGTTCAGCATCGCGTCGTTCGTCGCGCCGGGCGAGGCGGTCGTGCACTGTCGCGGGCGCTTCGCGTGCATCGCGGAGGATGACGTCGCGGCCGAGTTGGGGGCGGCGCGCGCGGCGGTAGCTGGGCGCGCGGCGGCGTGCCGGGGCGGCGCGGAGGAGCGCTTTGGGAAGCGGACGGTGTACGAGGTGGTGTTCGCGCGCGTCGTCGAGTACGCGGAGGCATATCGCGCCGTGGAGATCCTGGCCCTCGGCGCGTGCGGCGCGGGCGTGGACATGGACGTGGAGGGGTATGCGGTTGTGCGGGTGCCGCCGGGCGGCGACGCGGGGGGCGCAGGCGCGTTCGTGGTTCATCCGGTGCTGATGGACACGGTGCTGCATGTTGCGGGGTTCGTTGTGAATATGCGCGGGCAAGGGGAGGAGGTGTATTTGTGTAGGCGGGTGGGACGCGTCGTGGGCTTGCTCGGCCGAGTGGACGCGTCGAGGGAGTATGGGGTGTTCGTGGGCGCGCGCTGCGTTCCGGGCGCGGGCGCGGGCGGGGTGCTCGCGGACGTGTGGTTGATCGACACTAGGGGGCGGATTGTCGTGCAGGTGGAGGGCGTGCTGTTCGTGAAGGCGCGGTTGGACCGGGTCGGGCGCAGCTTGGCGGCAGCGGCGGCGGCGGTGCCCTCGCCTCCGTCTGCGGCGGGGGTTCCGACTCCGTTTGCGACGGATGTCTCGTACGAACCTGACGCACCACTTCCATCCACGACGAATTACTCGTATGATCATGATGCGCCACCTCCCCCTGTCGGCGTTATGGCGGAGGTCGTGCGCATCGTCGCGAACGCCTGTGGGCTTGGCCTGGGGCCGGGGCCGGGGCCGGATGCTATGGACGCGGGTCGAGACCTGGCAGAGTACGGCGTCGACTCGCTGATGCTCATCGAGATCGCGGGTGATCTGCGGAGTGCGTTTCCTGCCGCAAACCTCGACTCGTCCGCTCTGGCTTTGTGCCGCACTGTGTTGGATATCGTTGAGCAGGTCGAGGCTAGGATTCGATCGAACCTCGTACCGCGCTCGGACGCCATAGCTCCCTCGGTCAACATGCCTCCCTCAACCATCTCACCCTCCTCGAACATTATACGCCCACTCAACACCACGCCCTCGACAATTCGAAACCATTCGACTTTCGACAAGGTATCAATTAATCACGGCGGAGATTTGGATGTCCGGCGGATACTTGCCTCCGTGTTGGGCGTCACGATTCAAGAGCTTGTCGACGGCGGGGACCTTCAGGCCCTTGGACTGGACTCGTTGGCATCCATTGAAGCCCTTCACGCTCTCCAGACCCAGTTCGAGCTCACGCTTCCCCATGATCTCTTCGTTACGCACACAACTATCAATACCATCCAATCATACCTCGCGAAATTGTGCGCTAGAGATAAACCAGCCATGTCAGCAGACGGGAACCTCGAACTCTCGTTACACCCACTCCGTTCCGGAACTATACCAATTCATGTTCAGCGGGCGCCTACGGCGGGCTGCGCGCCACTTTTCCTGATCCATGATGGCAGCGGTCTCGTCTATTACATAAGAAGCCTGTCTCCCCTTGGCCGTGACGTGTGGGGAATCCACAATCCTCACTTTATCACCGGACAGCGATTGGATTCTATCGAGGCCATGGCCGCGGAATATGCACAATATGCCGAGGAAACAACGACAGATCCTCTGATTCTTGGAGGTATGGCGTTTGATGGATGCTGCTTTTTTATTGAACCCGACGCAATTTACAGGGTGGTCATTCGGCGGGGTCGTCGCCTTCGAACTCGCACGCCAATTACTGACAAAGGGCGTTCCAGTGAAGGGCGTTGTACTTATCGATGCGCCGTGTCCTTTGGATCACGTCCCCCTTCCTGATACGCTCCTCGAATCCATCACAGGCTTGAATAGAAGAGACTCGACCGCACACGTCAGTCGCCTGGTGAAGGCCCAGTTCCAGATGAACTCCCATCTGTTGGGACGATATCGTCCGGCCGCTTCCCGCGGGGTGTGCCCTAGGCTCGTGCTTCTTCGCTCTCGAGAGGCGTACAAGCCTGCCGGTGTCCTCGACGTACCCAAGTGGCTCTGCGACAGGGGCGATCCGCAAGACGCCGTCGCCGGATGGCAGAGCCTGGTGGATAGTCCCGTCAAGGTCCTGGACATCCCGGGCCATCATTTTCAACCGTTCCATTCTACGAATGTGGGTTTCGTCCTTCTTTCTTATCTGGGAGCCGTCTGATACCAGTCGTAGATTGAAGAGGTCTCTCGTCGCATTTCTGAAGCGTGTTTTTATTTGGAGGATAAATCAGCAATGATTGACGTAAGTGAGCGTATCGGTCCGGACACATGATACGAAGATGTATACATATCCTCATTCGTCGACGCCACAAAGCCAGGTTCTTGAGTACCTTCGAGCTCAGGTAGGAGGGGTGAGCAAGGCGCGAGGAAATCTGCAAACTTGAAAGGTCATTCTCGTGATTCTAGAACTATCCTTCTTTCAACCGACTTTACATGATTAACCCAGAGCTATGGTATAAGGAGTGCGTTCACAATGCAATTATTCATACACAGCGCCCTTCAGGCCAGACCGATGGGGCGATCAGTCGTCGTCGATAAGTGTTTTCACAGACGTCCATCACGTACCCGATCGTCTATCTCCATTCTCTCATCCCATGTGACGCTTCCGACATTTCCAGCATCATAGACATTATCACAAGACCATCATGAGCGCCATGAGGTGGAGAATTCAAGAACATCTTCGAGACTTCTACGACCACCCAAGGTGCGTTGCTTGGAGTGATTATTCGTATGACTTGGACAGCGATGCAAGAATCCCTCGACGATGGAGTCGATACGGATCTCCGACGCCCGCCGACCGTAATTGGATCCTGTAGATTGTGCTCTCAACAAGCCTAGTATCTCTGGGAACACAAAAGACCGATAGGAGAAAGGGGCTATTATGATGCGCAGCTACGAGATTCGGCGGGTGTTACGGGAGAGCGAACCCTTTGCTGGCGGTATGACGTTTATTTGTATAAGGAGAAGTCCCCTCTTCGAAGGGCGATTCACTTCGATGCGGGCGCAAGAGATGTGCCTCGATGCGTGTCCACCAGCGGTACCATTGCACCGCATATCGGGATTTTCCAGAGGACGCTGCCGCGATTTAGCAGAGTGATGCTGGACTGGACGAGCTTTGACGTAAGATTGGGGTCACATAATTCAACGGATGGTATACGGTACGAAACAAACAGTGAACCTGACCTCTGCCAGTCATTCCGTGCTCCCACGAAGGCCTATAGTATGCTATTGCCATCAGCGGCCATAAGAAACTTATTTCGGAACAGGCGCAAGTAGGTCTCTGCGACTTATTGCAAGACAAATTCTACATGAACCGAAACTGAGTGTAACCTGGAGGCCAGCACGGCACCGGCCGCAGACCCTGTACAGCAAATCGGCGGACTGGACGGATATAGGAGCACGCAACAATAAAAGGGCAGAACCAATGACATGAGTTGTACTGACTGGAAATTGAGATGCACTTACTCTCGAAGTAATATAATGACGCCATAGGCGTGCAGCCAGCCATATTCGCTTCCATAAAAGAGTATTTCATTCGGTCCATGCGACGGATCGCATGTTGGGGAGCCCTCGAGCGTGAATGAAATTGGTTCACCGGCGCGCGACTCCAACACCACGCATATGAGATTTGCTACGGTGCGTGAACTACAAGCCTTGCCAATAGTTGTGAAGCTACGAGACACATCGAAAAGGACGGCCACCATGACTGTGCAATCGAAGAGTCCATTTGACAAAAGTTACTAGGTAGTACCAATGTACCACACCGGTGTTTGTTCTTCGGCTAAGTGAATCATTCTGGAAAAAATCGAGATGATTCATATATAAAATTAAAAAACAACAAAAAACAGCATCCCAGCTCACATCAGAGTGACTCCTGGTATCCTGATGTCCCGTCGTCTTGAGTGTGTATAGTTTGCGCGTAAAGCAACTCGGAAGCTGAAGCGCTGAAGTCACAAGAAAAGTCGGGCAATTTGATATTACTCAGCTTCTTCGCTTATCAATATGTTTTCGACCATCGCTTCTACCTCCTATCACCACCATTGTCCAGGTCAAAAGTCCATCATAACATCCGAGGATTGATTGCGAGTGCGACTCCATTTTACGGTGAGAAGAATCCAACTGCTTTGAATCTTTTGGAGTTATGTTTCGAAGCGAGGGTTCGATCGTACCATCAAGAGACGGATCGAACTCAATCGTAGAATCGAACTATGGCATCCCCAGGGGAGCCTTTCACCGCATCCTCTCGTCGCATTTCTGGACACACACATGTCCTTTTGATCACTACTGGGAGTGTTGCGTCGGTCAAAGCACCCCTCATCGTCGAGGAACTGCTCTCTGTATGTTTTCCTTCTATAGGTTACGTCGATGTTTACTTGACGTACTTGCAGTATAGAAACGTATCCATACAACTTGTGGCTACCACTCCGTCTCTCACCTTCTTCAATCCCAAGAGTGTTCGGGAGCATGGGGTGAGCGTCTGGACGGATGAACAGGAATGGAACGTACGTGTTACGTTTACAGGTACCGATACATCCTATCAATTAATCAACGCTGTGAACAGCCAGATTATCGTATTGGAGATCCCATTTTGCATATTGAACTGCGGCGATGGGCAGATGTTGTGCTCATCGCGCCCTGTTCAGCCAATACGCTCGCGAAGATTGCGAATGGCATATGCGACAATCTTGCTGTAACTGTTTATCCTTTGTTTTACGGTCTACTCACTCAACCTCCTTCTTCGCATTCCATTCATGGCTCAGACTTCCCTTCTTCGTGCCCTGTCACCCTCAGTACCAACCTACATATTCCCGGCTATGAATACTCTGATGTATGAACATCCATTGACTTCGCAACATCTGCGCATCATCCGTGAGGTTATTGGATACAACATCGTGGGGCCGATCTCAAAAGGTCTTGCATGCGGTGATATCGGAATTGGCGCGATGCTGGAGTGGAGGGACATTGTACGCATCGTCGTCGACCGTTTTGATCTTCTGAAGCAGTGACAGAGGTGTTCAGCTTGGAAAGGTGAGTGGATATCCACGCGAATTATGGCATTGACGCTCTGACAAATGTTGCTGAGTGATAGACAAGGTATACATTCCGACCTATCAGTGCCCGATACCTATAATTTCGAACGCGAACTGTGTCGAAACACTTACGACAGCGGAATGCGGACCGTCGGCAGATGAGGAATCGAGAAAAGTTGCCGTTGGGTCAAAGATATGCAAGCCTGTCCTGTGCGTCGAATTTGCTGTCATCCTTCCAAAGAAGCCCTTCGTCTCTTCGTACTAGTCCCTCAGAACGCATCCTTCTCCTTCATTCACTCCGCTCGCATCTGTGTACATGTCCGTGCCCATCGCTTGTGATTGCTGTTGTTGTGCTATCAGGTTCGATGCTGAACAAGAGTTTAATAAAATTCTAGAATCAAGTTCCCATCATCGAAGCGGCGAGGATCGTGTTGTGAGACGCGCTCCACGATTTCTTGCCCCCGAACGGATTGAGAGGTGACAATCTGCAGATTGGGCGATACGTTCTGATGCCCGTGCACGTGCGCTCCGCACTATCTCAGCGATTTCTGTAAGTATGTTGACATAGCCCTCAAACTTGTTAAGTTACAACTCCCAGCGGATAACACCGGGGTCAGATGTGCATCCACAACTGGTAGACGAGATTGGAGGAAAGCTCATTCAAGGGTTTGTTCCTCTTGGTCTAGGCTTGGAGCTTTAAGGCCCCAGGGCTGCCAGAATTGCCTGCGGCACTGTCGAACACTTTCCATTCATATCGTTAGGGGTCTGCCCAACAAGGTGCGTTAGCCATGCTTCATAAGACTCCCGTAGATTCCCATAGATGGTCGATTGACAGGTAAATCTTTCGAAGGATCGGCGATTTCCGATTAGTAACGTAGAATACCGGTTATTATGCAAATGCACGCTGGAACAGCGAAAAGTCTATTTTGGCGAAGGGGCCGATGTTGACGGCGCTCAGCTTTACGATGCTTCGATTTCGTGATAGAGATACGATAGCTACAGACCCGGTCGAACTTTACATCTTAGCTGCCATTCTAGAGAACTTACAAAGTTCCGTCTTCATGCCGTTACATGCGCCAACTTTGCATTCTGACGACGGTCGACGGGCTTATAATGCCCGAGGCAAAGACATGAAAACCCGCTGTTCTGCCTCTCCATCTTTCAGCTTTCCCCATGGATCTCACAGCGACCTCTGTGGCGCCTGACTCTGACGATGCACTCACATCCAGGATACGGTGTCACAAGGGCAACAAACCATCACTTCCACAAACCAAGTGTTGCTCGCTATGCCCCGCTAAATTCACTCGCACGACGCATCTTAATCGGCATCTTCGCACTCGTGAGTACAGTCGCCCTATGTCCGTGATTGATGAACGATGAGCGCTCACGGCGCTTTCCCAGATTCCAACGAGAGGCTTCATCGCTGTGAGGTTGGTCATCCTTTCTGAGCTTCTTGGCTTACATCAGCATACTGATCTTGCCATAGACATGCCTTTCCGAATTTACCCGGAGCGACCTCCTCACCAGACACAAACGAACTTGTGGTGATCTGTACGTTGCGCTCCATTCTTCCTTTTCACCCACCGCGATGGAATCGGTGCTTACAAGTTGATGTTTGTTGGGATAGCAATCAGAACAAGTCGCGGCGGAAGTCGTGTCAAGCATGTGCGGAATCCAAAGTTCGATGTGACCTTGTGCAGCCATGTGCCAAATGCGTCTCACGCGGCAAAGAATGCGTATTTGTAAATGATCCGAAGATATCCAGAGACAAGAGAGAGGTTGCTGCTGCGAAACGCAAACGTGCCGCCCTGGCCAGAAGTATTGACGCGTCGACATCTGCCACCCACGGTTCTTCCTCCTCACGATTTCCAGATGATCATCATTTCATAGAAGATCCCCCATGCTCTCCATGCGATGAAGACACTGAATATTCTATGATCTCGAGCTCGGATTTGATGGCCTGCGCAGACTCGTCGACTTCTTCCACGTCCATTTCATCTATGTCCCCTTGTTCTGACGACTTCGATCACTCGCTCGACATCACTCACGCGGAGTTGGACTCTCCAATTGACATTAGCATATTCAAAGCCGAGCTAGAAACTTTCATTACTTGCAATGCTTTGGACTCGCTACTATCCCAGCCGTATGAGTCCCCTTCTCCCACAGACGACCTTGGGTCAATGCTTTTCAACGACTTCATGTGGAATGGGTATCTTCCCGATACTCCTGGGATGAATAGCAGCCTCTTCGCACAAGCGGTTATCGCGGCGCCTTCTCAGAGCTCCTTGTATCTGAACCAGGATTCTAGCGCCGGACCATCTACTGCGTCGCCATCGATGACGGGCGAGTCCTTGTTCCATCAGATGCCTGATTATCAGCGTGCTGTGCATGGTCCGAGGCCAGAAGACATGGAAATACAACACTATTGTGCGTCTATTGTCCCCTGATTGTTGCTTCAGGACGTTGACCAGGACGCATCGACTGCAGTATACTTATTCTTTACTGCTTTTTCGTCGCATCTGTCAATTGTCCATCCCTCGTTCTGGCTCTCGCCTGAAGGGAAGCCGCCCATTCTGCTTCGTGCTATGCAAGCATGTGGGGCTCTATTTGTCAAGACACGCGAAGCAGGTGATTTCGTCTTGAACACGGTGGCCAGTGTTCGAGAAGCTTTGAAAGTGGAAGCAGTAAGCACTTTCCTGTTTCCTGGTTAGCTAGCTTGTTGTTGAACGTGATTTGAATCAGCAGGCGCAAAGCTCTGCTGGCATAGAAGAACACTTTTACCTGGTTTTAGCCGGCCTGTTGATACAGACAATCGGAATGTTCCACCGCCGCATTGATAGGTCAGCCTCATCTGGCGTCTATCACGGCATGCTTATTCAAGTGAGTCAGTTATCTCAATATGTAGCCGTGTATGATCTGACTGGTTTATTTACCGTTCCCAGATGATCCGACGGTGTGGGATTGTTCAAAGGTGTACCTCATGGATACCGCCGGACCTTGCAAATTCATCGCTTGAAGTTGCGTGGCAGGATTGGAAAATCCAGGAGATGATCAAGAGGTTCGTGTGCCTGCGTAAAGTATGAGCGCGCCTAACATTTCACTTCAGAACTGTGTTGTTGGCTTATCTACACGATAATTGTCACTGCGTCTTCTTTTCGCTCCCACCCTCTTTCCTCCCCACCGAGTTGGTCGATCTTCATCTGCCCGCTGACGATGCCCTCTGGAAGACCAACACTGCTCAAGAGTGGTACGACGTCATCTCTCAACCCTCTGCATATGGAGCCGTCCCCAACAGACTTAAAGGGTACAGCCTGCAGGCAGCGCTCATCAAACTCTCAGAACCTCACACGACCGGACCATCGCTCCCTATACCCCCTTGCGCGCACTTCATACTCATACATTCTATCCTCTGCTCCATATACAATCGAATGGATCGCCTCTTCACTCAATCGCACCAGCTTATGACTCTCGAAGGCAACGTCATCATCTCCAACAGTATCAACCCAAATCCCAAGGACCCCGTTCGCACGCAGTGCATGTTGCGGAACTGGCTTCACAGCTGGCTGCATGCCCCCGAGGTACCCCAGCAACACCTCAAAGCAAAAGGAGAGCCTCTCTTGGTGCAGAATGCATTGCCATATTATTGGCTCGCACAGGTTTCCCTCATCGCGATCCAGGATCGTATCATGCTTCCGTGCTGTGTTCCCGAGACCAGGTATCGTGTGCTTACAGGCTGGCTACATCACATCCGTTCATTCTTGCGCTGCGGCGGCGAGAAGATGGGCAGGGGGCTCTGGGAGGACTTGGCTAGGATGGGGCAAACGCTAGCGGCTTCGGATAATGAGGACGGGCCAGATGGTTTACTGTCGATTGCCCCAGAGTCGTGATGTCAAATGTTCCAGCCTGCGCTTGAAGTGCTACTGTATCGTCAAATCTGTGTATCTCTAGCTGCTGACTTTCATTTCGGACGTTGCTGTGTTTGTTGTATGCGTTGAATGTTCTGTACGTCTCTGTATGTCTCCCATTACGGTATGAATAGATGACTCACAATACGATGATGACTCGGGTCACATTTCCCCACGGGGATAAGATCGTACCTATGGTGAAAGCGAGACAGCTTCGATGAGATAATCGAAGAAGCGATGTCAGACTAGAATGACAATCAGTTTTCAAGCGGCTTACCAACGACGTGCAATGTCTAGCGTAGCTGCAAAGTGGAATAACTCCAGCGAACAGAGCAGGCATAGATGCACTCTTAGCACTAGAGACTGGATATAAAAGTCAAAACTTCATGATAGGACTATTTTGGTACTGTGAGGGTTCATAGAATAGAGAAGCTCACTCGATTCGAAGCAGAACATATGTTTGGAACCCAAATTGCCACAACGGAACCATGCTAAAACCGGGGCGCTGGTCGAATTACCTCAAAACATTGGCAACAAAATGAACAAGTGAAAGATGATAATTATACAATGGTCGAACTGCCTTTCAAAACATCTCTAGACAGGATGGACTGGGCAGCCGCATCAAGAGTTCAACGAGGTACTATCAACCATAGATGAAAAACAAAAGGACCAGAACAAATAAATGATGTCAGTGTTCAGCCAATGTATTGAAAAGAGAGGTCTCTAGCTGTGAATGATCAGTAGCGGGCGTCCTAAGAGGAAAGGACTGCTGAAGACTGCTGAAGAGATGCGCAGATGGATCACGTGCAGAGATGTTAAGGAAGATTTGGAAATTTGATTTTCCGTATTCCAAAGTTGTCACGGAGACTCAAACCCCTAAGCGAGTAGCTGCTATCCTCAAGCTCACCCGTTCTCTTTTTCCCTCCTAGTTGCTCTCATCCGAACCGCACTATGTCGTTCTTTAACTCAATAGGGTGTGTATGTTCCTACTCGCATTCCTATCACACCCTCAATGCACATACTGACTCAATACCGGTTCCATGTCCCATCGTGTATTCTGTACGTCTGCAGGCGTACAATGCAGCGCGCAGGACCGCGTGCACCTCGACGTTCGCCAACACCAACATCCGCCACCTTTCCGAACTCTATTAGCTCCGATTCCATGCCTCCCCCATCGCCATCCTCGACAAACGGACAGAAACCTCTGTATCTGTGCAGCCCCTTCGTTGAGGCGGCACTTGTCAAGGGTAACTTCAAGACGATCGTCATGTTACCGAAGTACGTAGACATTACGGAATGGGTGGCAGTGAATAGTGCGTATGACGTCCCTATCCTTGAATCTTTCGATGTTGATCGTCACGCCACAGTGTTCGATTTCTTCCAAAATCTGAATATGTTCTATGGTGTGGTATCAGAGTGCTGCACGAAAGCATCGTGTCCTACAATGACTGCGGGCCCCTCGTACGTTTGCCTTTCTTGTCACGCCTTCGGGATTTTGTCACTGAAATGGCAAATCGCGTCTTGTGCGCGTAACATTATGTGTACAGACTGAATTACACGTGGATCAATCAAGACAGAAAGAGCGTCCAGCTCCCTGCGCCAACGTATATCGACTACGTGATGACATGGGTGCAGAACCTGCTAGACGACGAAGGCACTTTCCCCACTAAGTCTGGTTCGTGTCTTATGATGTTGTCTTCACATCACTTTGCCAATCGTGTCGCGGTGTAGGACACGAATTCCCCTCAAGCTTCCCTTCAACAATCAAGCACGTCTATCGGCAACTATTACGCGTGTTCGCACACATTTACCATGCGCATTATTCCGCGATCCTTCATCTGCGCTCCGAGCCGCATTTCAACTCTCTCTTCGCCCACTTTTTGGCGTTTGGGCGGGAATACGAGTTGCTGGATGTCAAAGATCTTAAAGGTGCATCAGGTCAGCCGGCGGTTGGAATCGGTGCGTTGTGGGAGCGGTGGAAGGAGATGGGGATTCTCGAGGGGTGAAAGCAGGGGAGAAGGATGTGGATCGGGGAACAATACATCTGCTGGGAACTAAAGGAGCTCAATGACGCAGTGCTGCGGGATAAATCTTGCAACACGATTGTACAAACAAGCAACATATCGAGGCTGCAACCTCGCGCGCATCTTACATTTTCTGTCTCTCTCTTTTGCAAACAAAATATACCCTCTTTAGCCGTGCACAGTGCACCAAGATCGAGTGTTTACACGAGCCCCCCGATCGTCGTTCGGCGTGTTATTTTATTTCACTAGTCGATCAATCATAGGAACGTGTCAAAATAGGTTGTAGTCAGTTGTAGTCGCCCAGATTCAGAGATCGCAGCATCTATGATGTGATCGGCCGTCATCTGATGCCGTTCAAAACGCAGATTGACTCAATAACACAGCAGCTGAGCAGCCTGAACCACGATTATGCCAAGTCTCAATATCAACGCAGTGAGGTGTCGCCGGGCGCCATTGAGGCAATTGTTATATTTGAGACAGCCTTTCTACGAGATCAGAATGGTGATCACTGGTGATCACCAGACTAGTGAACGAATTTGCACTTGTTGTTCAACGGCTTCGGTTTCAAACAGGGCTCGACAAGGGCCTGGGGGACCTAGTCGGCGGATATATTGTCTTGTATTATCCGCTATTCATAATCGCCGTCAATACGGAGGCTAGTGCCTGTACCTCTGTGTCTGTACTCTCGGAGCATATTCCGAGCGAACTCCAACTCGCTCTTCCATTCCGTTGTCTTTAAACACCGCCGGAATCCGGCTCCATCGTGCTGCTGGACACACACATTGTCGTGCCGGTGGACATCTCAGCCTGATAGCCCCGACAACGTATGAACTTTGGACGCAGTGGAGCCATCATCTTCGTGGGGTCTGGCGCAGATTTCTCGAATCTGTTCCAAAGAGATTCCGAGATGTCTTCGATGCTCTAACTTGAAACGAAAACTCTGTCTACACCCCTTCCTTATCTCTCGATACTGTCTGTTCTGGACCATGTCGGCAACAAGGTCGAGCTTCCAGTCCTCAGGATGACGCGAGTTTTTTGATGATTGCTGCGGAGCTCGCATGCAAGTCCTGCATCAGGGACAAGCCCGTATTGTTGTGCATGCAGTGCCGTACTGAGTTCGCAATCCACGGATGCTATGACACAGTTCTGTCAATTCGGACGATTAGACACGTCCGGGGTGATGCCGAACCATCCGAGCAAAGGGCGATCCGGAGGAATATTTGAGAAACCTCACCACCCCTTGAACGAGTTGAAGTGAAGGGAACACCTGAAAAGATCGCGCAGGAAGATGATGCAGATGCGCTGCAGGCGCGAGAAAAAGATCAGCAAGCACCCATTACGTAATGATCTTATGCCGCCGTTTGCAAGCTTCACTGGAGTCTGGACACAACCCAAGCTGGTTAGAACTCGCTGGGCAGACGTCCAGTCGTGAACTTACAGTGTGTGCATGTGGAACATGTTCTCCGAAGGCGCATACAAAGTTCCCCCGTCTATCACAACTCGTCGATGCATTGACAAACCTGGTGTAGTCGAGACATCGAAATCATCCACGATGCAGAGATAAATTACAAACGGCGGGATGTTTGTCAATGGCGATGATGCATGCAGTGTCGTAAAGTTGTTGTCTCACGTTCATAGCAGTTGAGCGTTGACGTTGCTTGTCGTACAGCGGGCTCTGACCAGATAGAAGACCTTCGACGACGGTGCAAGCCTCCGATAGACGGAAAATGACAAAGTGCATTGAATATGAAGTGAAGACGACGGACTGGTTCAGGTTGTCTGCGTCGAAGGACAACTAGGACAACCTACCGTCTCGTTGGTCACATGGTTCGGGCATCAATTCATGGCCGAGGTTCCATGTCAGAGAAGTCCTTGCTGAACGGGGCTTCAGCTGAGCTGCCCACCGAATTCGTCCCACATCCAGTCACAGATTCGGCAACAGAGTACAAAGCTTGGGGATGCCTCTTACGTGTTCGTCTTTCGCATCTTGTTCCCTGCCACCACGATGAACCGGTCTCCCTCTTTGGATGCCGGTGCGCACAGTGATTCCGCTCGACCACCCAGTGCGGGAACGCTCAATGAGTCCGGAGGCAGCGATGTCGAGAAAAGACCAGTCGAGGTAGAGAAGAAGGGCGGCTTTCGGAATCTCCAGGCACAAGAGGACGCAAAGGCAGCTCAAATAGTTGACCCTTACGCGCCCACCGATGGGGGTCTGCAGGCGTGGTTGTCGGTAGGGGGCGGATTCCTTGTCACCTTTAGTGCGTTTGGGTATGTCGCGTTGTCCTCTCGCCAACTTCTTCTGAGCTGAAGCTGACTCCCTTATGCCTCCAGCATAGTGAGCTCGTATGGAGCTTTCAGCGACTTCTACAATACGGACTACCTCACCCACTTCTCGCCGACGGTCATTTCCATGATCGGTGCGATACAGATCTTCTTGTTCTATCTCTGTACGTGCCGTCGATCACCTCTCGTTGAGTACTCTCGTATTAATTGCATCAATGTCGCGCAGTCAGTGGCCTGTCTGGGACGCTTTTCGATGCTTATGGACCGCGCGTCCTCATTCCAGTCAGCGGGATTATCTGCGTCTTTGCCATGTTCATGCTGTCGATCACGAAACCAGAGCAAATTTACCAGCAATATCTGTCTCAGGGTGTCTTGTACCCCATTGGCGCTTCGTTGGGGTATGAACCATCGTAGAGAATCCTTCTGCAGCGTGCTGACTTCAAGCAGGTTCTTCCCCGCAGCTAATGTGATCACGCATTGGTTCCGTCGGCGTGTTGCGTATGCACTTGGCTGCGTCATCGCGGGGTCTGGTGTCGGGGGCATTGTCTTCCCGATCATGCTCACGCGTTTAATTCCCCGCATCGGCTTCGGTAGATCTTTTACACGCTTCCGCAGATGCACGATATCTAACTTGCCCTAGGCTGGTCTGTGCGCATTATCGCATTCATTATGCTCTTTTGTTATGCTGTCGCGTCCGTCACCATCACTGCGCGGCGACCCCGTAAACCACTCCCTCCTCTTTGGAAGATGGTCGACTTTGATGGATTTCGCGATCTGCGCTATACCTTCCTCGTCATTGCCGTCTTCTTCAACATCATCGCCATCTTCAATCCGTTCTTCTACGTTGGTCTTTATGGCCTGACCCTCCATCCCGAGTCGACACTTTTGCCCTATGCCCTGTCTATTCTCAACGCGTGCTCGGTCCTTGGGCGGATCTTCCCAGCGCTTCTGGCAGATAAGCTCGGGCGGTAAGCCTCATCACTGTAGCGTCCCAACGTGCAGCTAACGCGAAAGCATTTTTTCGTCCAGGTTCAACGTTATAAGCGTGTTCACGCTCATCAGTGCACTCTTGAATCTTGCAATGTGGTACAACGTGACGGGAGAGGGTGTTACAGTTGCCTTCGCTGCGCTGTATGGCTTTTTCTCCGGATCATACTTCTCCATCATCCCCGTACGTCTGCCACGCTGTCTTTCTCACGTCAAGGAGTGCCAACCATTAATGGTCCCGTCGCGTTTTTCTGTACAGGCTTGCATCACAATGATATCGCCCATAGACAAAATCGGCGCGCGGATCGGTACGCTATTTATGTTCATGTCATTCGGTGCCCTTGCGGGCACGCCGATCGGAGGCGTCTTCATTCGAGAAAGGACCAAAGACCACTTCCAGCATCTCATTGCATTTTCGGTCAGTCAGCACTCGTCCAAATTCCTCCTCCATACTCCGCTGAGCCTGTGTGAATGGGTTAACAGGGGTCAATTGGCCTTTTGGCCGCAGTTTTCTTTTTTGCTGCGCGCTTTGCGTATAGCAAGCAACTTCTTGCGATCGTATAAACACGATGTAACGCTCCCGTAGCGATGCTAGTAGTGGTAAACCATCTTTTCATGTTCGTTTTCAATTCCCAATTGATGATTCGTCTGCAGGACGCGGTATTATTTGCATGTTTAATACTGTTGTTGTTTGTAGACCTGCCTGTTGAGTATAATATATCGCATTGCGCCATCTTGCACCACCGAACGTTATGCATTGACCTGTGATAGCGCACTGGAAAAATCACGAGATGCGAAAGGATGCGAAGGACGTGCTGAGGGATACGGGACAAGGATGGGCAACTCTTCGGTATCTAGATGGTCGACCGCTTCTTCGTAGTCTCTTCGCGTCCAGTCCACCCGACTTTGACCGAATGCTGACTGGAACTCCTTTGGGATCTGAAATGAAGTCCTGAATCTGATCGACTGCGATTGGATATCCGATACGATGCGTTACGAGAAAGCATCACCGAAGCCAGTCCGAAGCCTTGCTCCGGCGGGGGTATTGTGCTCGCTCGAGCGCCCATATCGCAGCTGCTTTGATGTCCGGTGGGGATGCTCTTCCGAACTCTGCCCCTTTCGAGTCCCAGTGGGTATATGCGCCTCGATACACATCAAGCGTCATCGAACATGTCGTGAGGCCGAGACTACGTGGAAACGGTTCTGGTCAGCACCTAACCCTAATACAGGTTTATGATACTCTCCTGCCTCCTGCCATTGCATACTGCCCATGGTATGATTGCTGCTGCCTCACGGGAACCTGGATATCGTACGCTGATGCTTGCCGCCGAGACACGCGTACCGCGCCAGATCTCTCGCTGCCTTGTATCCCTCTCCGTTCGTGCTTGATGACCCCAGCCCACACTCGAAAACGTTCTACTTGCTCCGTTTCGAGGAACTATGCGGTGGTGTGTGCCGCATGATTGGATGATTGGACTTCCCCCTGATAGAGGTATAGTCGCCTGCTTTGCCTGCCTCGAACTCGTCTTTGCTACCCCATAGTCAATCACATGCTAGTGCCTCCATTCGCCAACAACATAGATTCTACAAACGTAGCTGGAGCATATCAGATTGAGAACTCCTTCGACACAGCGCAAGTTGTCTCAAGTACAGAGATCTCGACTGGATGAGAAGTATATGTGGTGTGGACATAATTCTTACAATTGTTTACCAAACGATGTGCCAATCATAAAAAAAAACCCATATAGGAGATTCATTTTTCAACCTACTCCCCGCTTCACTGTGCCAGACAGCCCTATTCGAATTTATGATTGGGAGAGGTTTTGTTAGGTATCCCGGTGTTGTGCGAGCGGGCTCTTCAAACGCACGGGAAAAAGTACATGCACTGCCTGATATGCATTAAGAGGGAATCGAACCCCCGGCGGGTCGATGGCAACGACCCAGGTTACCACTACCCCATTAATGCATACCAAAATGTGGAGAATTAATGGATATCAGTATGATTATACTCATGGGACACAAAAGAGGTCGAGCCAACGACGCAAACACTACGAGTGTAAGGATAAATTTCTCGATTATGTGGCCTTCAGCAGCGTATTGCGCAGAAGAGGTCACATCCCTATTATACACTGATAGGATTCAGGTAAATTCTCCTCGTCCAACGTCGTCGCCGAGTCATCCCTCCTACAACCTTCCACTCCTCTGACGGAGCAACCCGCGGTTCCAGCCATGCATCGTTTGTATACACCCATCCGACTAGAAAAATCATCAGAAAATCAACAACGTTAAATGAGCAGGATAACATACGCTCGTCTGCGCCCACCGCACTCCATCGAGCCTCGACGTCGGCACGCCAGTCCTCGGTCTCGACAAACGCCCATCCCGCATCAAGTGCGAAGGTGAGATTGCTACTGTACTCATATTAGCGCGCGTCCCTCCCTTCTCAGACATAAAGTGAGGAAGTGATCACCGACCTCACATTCCCGCCGCCGTCCGCGGAGACCCCGCTCCAGCCGTCGCGTCCACGCGTCCACGCGACGCGCTCGCCAGGCTTGAGGTGGACTTTCCCCCATCCGCCGGAAGTGCCCACGTCGCTTGGTACCCACCGCTCGTTCTCGAACAGTTCGACGTCGCGGAGAGGGCTGCGCCAGTGCGAGTCTTTCAACCGGTCGTCGTCGACGGCTCGAACCAGAGAGGCATTTACGCGCTGGAGGGGCAAATTGGAGACGAGGATGGGGAGGGTGCGCTGGGATATTGGGTGAGTGAGGAGAAAGGGTAGTAGGCCGGCTGCGAGGAATAGTGGGCGGAGGGGGACTAGAGGGAGCAAGGGGAGGGCGAGGAGGAATGTAAGAAGTGTGATTGTGAGGATGTGAGGGGTATATGGGGTAGAATAAGTTAAATGCAGAATATATGGGAAGACGGCATCGTAAACGTCGGAGCTGTAAACAGGCGGAGAGGTGAGAGTGAGACAGGGGTTTGAGAGAGGGAGTGTGTGTATCTCACAAGATGCCCATGAGATTCTGGATGGCCTGAATATTGCTGAGCCAGTCCGCGCTGCCCTCGCGTGCAGCGGCTCTTGGTGGAGGCTGTAGCTGAGGAGATTCGTCGACTGTTTCCGGGTCTGGAGACCGATGAGAGGGATGCGTAGCTAGTAGTATCCCGAGTATAATTGCATGAGGCAGAAGAAGGATTAATCGAGGGAAATAACCTGTATGGAGCCTTGAGAATGCCGAGTAATTAGTATTGGCTACAGACCACTCACATATGAACGCGTATCCTGCCATCCATGCACTGGTGACCTTCCACCCTTTCCTCCACATGACGATCTCCTCGACCCTATCCTGAAACCAAAACACAGGCCCCACTCGTGCGACGAAACGGCGGAAGTGCGCCGTAGTAATAGGCACAGAAAGAGGATCTCGCGCCGACATTAGATTCACATTATTGCGCATATTTCCTGGAGGAACATTCGCAGAGAGCTGAAGAGTTGATGCTAGCAACAGGCCCGGAAGGTTTCCGAAAACAGATCGCGAGGGAGAGGTAGCCTGTGCAGTTGGCGAAGATATAGGCGAATCCAGGATCGATTCTGGGTGAGGAAGAGAGGTCGTAACTTCGGGTGCCGGTCGTGTCGCCTCATGTTCGCGAGATGTAGGCAATACCGAGTCAAGTCGCTTTGCATGCGACGGTATCTCAACGTAGTCAAAGCCTGACATATTGGAGACGTCGAGGATAATGAGGGACGGAGAGCGGTTATGTGTCTGGCGATTGGTGTACGTCAGCATCGTTTCGTATCTTTCTTCTTCCGCCCTTTCATCTGTTCCGCAACCATCATCGCGAACATCCATCAACTCCAACGCATTCTACCTGAAATAAATTTCCACCCTCTGCTCCTTCTCAAATACTCTTGGGGTACGCATGAGCACAGTCAAACACATCACTCTGTATGTCATTGATCCAACCTGAGAAAACTAGTAGGAAAGGTACGTTCATCTTCACACTTTCGTGTGCATAGGGCCTTCAATTATTCCATCATTGTAACTATTCTTTACAGAATTGAATCATCGATGACTTGGGGACCCGTCTCCTCAGCACGTGTCTTGGGCATCAGCGTCACATACCGTGTCTTCAGAATCTCCAACCCCTTGTTACCGAAATATCTCTTGCTCTCAAAACACCACTGATCGTTGGCCCTCACTGAATTTCCCACTCCGTCCATGTACAAGGCCACCTGCACGTCAATCAGCCCTCCCCACTGCGGCACCTTGTCGAAATGCTCGTTGAATCTGCGCTCTAGCTCCTTGTGGTAGTCTTCCACCCACGTCATTGCCCCTGCTATATCGGTCTTGAGCTGGTTCATCACGACGGTAACTATATTGTGTGCGTCGTCGCCTCTCGCTTGCTCGACATTGTAGGACAGTATATCCTTTGGAAAATGTTTGTCATTAATCTTACGACTGATGCGAAGAGGGCCTACGTTCGCCAGGGAGTGCATATCTGCAGCCCAAACGGACAGATCTTGGATCACGGGATGGTTGACGACCTCATCAGGCAGGTCCATGTCGAGCTCGAATAACGCGAATGCAGGTTTTGTGGCGACTGTCTCGCGGCGCACTTGCAGGTAACTATCGATGTCGCGAATATGCGCATGCGATCTGTCTGCTGCTTGCTGCACCATGGATTGGGTATAGGTGCCAAAAGCATTCACAATACGCTTCTGGGATTGGGGACTAGCAGTCTTGACCGCACGCTCCCAGAATCTGTCCACGCTTTGTCAATCTCGTTGACTCTGAGGCGCAAGGTCTTGTATACGAGATACGTACTGTCTGAAGATTTCGCCGCCTATCCACTCTTCAGCTGGGCGTGGCTTGTGGGGGTTACACAATGCGTCCATGATGGTATCGGCTTGTATTTGAACTCCGGCTGCGTCCTCGACGTCAGAGCTTTCGTCAAACAACAGTAATAGGTTCATGAAGTCGCAACCAGTGCGAAGGTGTTCTGTGTCGCGTCAGATTCAATGCTTGACAGCTATGTGTCGATCTCAACATGCCTTTGCTTGCCGTTGGGTACGCCATCGCAGCCAGAAGGTCTGTAGCATCATCGTTGGGTCAGTATTGGGCATCGACACTGGATCAGACGTTCAGCGGTAACTTACTAAAATCGCAGAGATCAAAAGCGTGTTGAGCTTTCGGGCTGAATGCCCCGAAGCTTGCTATCCACGCTGCGGCCTCCTCCTTGACTTCGAGATAGTGGGGATTGATACGGCGGGGCCATCTCCAGTGGGCGAGGGTATCAGGCAAGTAAATCTTCGTGGCCATGTCGATATAATCGAGAGTCGTCACTGAGATGCTGAGAGGTGTGTCCTATTATGCTCATTATATACTCTTAGACTGCAGAGGCGCGGCACCGCTGAATGTCTTCAAAGCTTGGAAGTCTCCCCTCCGAAATGGTCGGATATTCACCTCTGGACATCGCTTAACAATATTCCCAGCTTCCGGTGACAGCACACGTTTTGTCTAAATTTTCCGATTTGAATTTGCGGAAAGCGATGCTCTGAATTTGTTCACGAACGGTGAATGTACGGAGGTTGGCGCTAGACAATCCTCCTGCTTAGATCAGGTATGAATGCAGTTCTACGACAGCACCAATTGTGACAAAAGTTGTAGAATACTTCTGACCATCCCTTTTCCTTTTTTTTTTGCTATCAGATACTGGAGTTTCGTGGTCACTGGCACATATCCCTTCAATATTGACGCACGAGCGCCTGATCACCAAGAACGACTATCTTATGCGCAAAGCTAGTCACCGGTATCCTTGTTTCATCCTCCAGGGCGGTACTTCTGAGCAAACTCCTTAGGCCCCCTATGCCTCACGGAACGCATGTCTGCATCCTGCTAGGTTTCACCACGACACAGCTCGGAAAAATACAACGCATCTTCCCTCAGGGATCTACCTTCAGTGTATCTCTTTACGCACTGAGCCTACCAAATACCGTATCGATAGAAGGTCTCGTGGTCTCAGTCGTCCCCTCTCACCGGAATCTGTGCACCTCCAAGAAGGATTTGGATTTTTGTACCCATGAAGTTGCTCCCTCACTGTCACGCGGTGTATAGGAATCATGAATCACCGGTAAGATCATCCCTCACGGCTACGAGAATGACATCTTCGACTGACAGGTCCGAATGTGTTCAAACACGGGAACACGGATGACACTTCTCGAGTTGACACATAACACGCCGTGTTATGAGACGGTTTACCATGACTATTGTGCGACGTGCGCTACGAGTCGGTTATTGATGCCTTTTAGCAGACAGTCACGCACTCAAATCGACTGTCATTTTCAATGTAATCTTCGACATGGACGTAGGGCCGCTCCGACCGTCGTGCTCATAGATACAGGCAATGTGTTCGTCCTTGCGTGTGCTGCTTTGCTGGAGAGGCAGTGTATGCCGGGTGTTCTTGTTGCCGGTTATATTAGCAATACTTAGCGCATCCGATGTCCGAAGTCACTGTGACTTTCCTGATCCAGATCTCTCTCGTGCGAACCTCCATCTCGTTCATTAGCTGCAGGGATATCGAAAGTTATCATGCATCTCACAAGGTTATCTACGTACTCCATCCAGACACCTTCAGACTGACAATTCATAATAGTGCGTTAGAATACTGGAGTCTTGCCGCAGAGTCAAGGTTTAGTGCACTCGAACCGATCGTGACATCGATCAGTGCGGATGCCTACGACGTTTTGGAGGATGAGTTGGCTGCTCTACACATCTTGATGCAGAATGTTCGTACGCTGCGCAATAGGTTGTCTCCCATAACATGCCTTTCATCCGAAATCCTCGGCTACATCTTCTCCTTTTTGGTTACCGACCCACCATACTGCAGTTCAATACCAGGCACTTGCTGCGAACCTATTGCATGTATCATGATCACACATATTTGCAGGTATTGGAGGCAGGTCGCGTTGGATAACCCACGACTGTGGACAAATATCACGTTGGATCTGGGGTATGATTTGACTTGGAGAATGATCGCACATGCAAAGCAAGCGCTGCTGGTGGTACACAGCAAATATCAAGCAAAACTCCTCCCTGAGCTTATCTCATTTGGCCATTTGTCTCATACTAAAGAGCTCGATGTAGCTAGTGGTAGACGTTCTCTCCTCGAAGCAGCTTTAACTATAGAGTCTCTAACAACAGCGGCTGCACCCATTCTGGAATCTTTCACAATTGCCTCTCGCTCTTTTGGTGAAACCATTAGGATCCCGGGAAATCTTTTTGCTTTCCATGCCCCTTGCCTGTGCAAGGCCACTTTCGATGAGGCAGAGATTTCTTGGTCCGCCCCAATTCTACGAAATTTATCAACATTGTCTGTTAGCCTTCCGCCACTCAGAGTCTTAAATTCAGACCCCCCACCATCCTTGCCATCACAAGGCAAGTTTTTCGATGCACTCGCAAGTATGCCTTATCTTGAAGAACTGCACATCATTCATGCCATGCCGTCCTTCCCTATTGGACCGCAAAGGAGACGATCCGTCGTCATACCCCATCTCTCGAAGTTGGCATTGACGGGACCTTGGTTGAATGTCATCGCTGTCTTGGAAGTTATCCAGTTTCCAGCCTCGACAGTGCTCAGCCTCACACTTGAATCTGAGGATAATAGTGAACATTCTATTGATGCGCTTCTCCCTATCCTTCAGAGATACAGTGACAAGGTAGAAGGCACACCTCCGGGCATTGTCTGGCTAAGTGATCATGGCACACCGTACGAATTAGAAGTTTGTGCAGGGCCAAGCCCAGGACAATTTCCCGAGTCTGAGTTTCAATCATCCATATTTCTTCCTCACCTTGCAACCACCCTTCATCTGAAACTCCACTCCGACCACTCTCCTTTGAGTAAGATCTTTCCAAAACAAATTCTACGGGCTCTTTGCATTGAGGAACTAGAGACACTTACGCTCAAAGTTGGACATTACTTCACTAGCAGTTGGGATGCAGCAACCCTCCTAGAAATGTTTGGACCCGCACAGAACTTGAAACATCTACACCTACCTGTTAAGAGACGACTCTTTACACATGACTAATCGATCACGTGATCATTAGCACGTGCTCTGAGAGTGTGTCCAAACCCTAGCCTAGGGTTTGACCATTGGAGATGACTATACCCGGTGACCGAACCTCTGTGACGTTACCAATGGACTCTTACTATATGTACCGAAGGTTATGTTTACATCACGATCGACTGCTGACTAATCCGCAGTTCCGCAGCAGAGAAGTCTTCTTAGAAGCTTCGTCATTACGATTACAGATCTCGATCGTTGATTCCCCCTCATTGATACTCCGACAGTCCGGCTTACTCACTTCGTCTTCTTATTGGCTGGACTTAGCATTTGCATTCGTCATGCTTCGTTGATCGCTGATCTTTCCCTAAAGCAGCAGCGCGTATATATAGAACGAGCCAGAGACCTGTCTTGTCA
>CVKZ01000005.1:212338-226238 GCA_001457955.1 Heterobasidion annosum
CGTGCTAATGATCACGTGATCGATTAGTCATGTGTAAAGAGTCGTCTCTTAACAAGACCTCATCTATAGACAGAATAATAATCTTACTTGAGTGACACAGTGTTCATCAACTTTTCTCTATTTTTACACTTCACGTGCAATGACAGAGTCCACTCACCAGCCGCATCAGGATATTAATTCCGGGATATAGAGTGCATGAGGAATCGGAGCGGTGAATGCTGCCCCCAAACTCCATCATTTTGACTGAATGACCATCCTCGTGTGTCTAGTCCTCACAGCTCCCATGTTAGACGAAACCTCGACTTGAATATCTGTGTAAATCAGTGGGTATGAGTCGCATGAATATGGGATGAAGATAAGTAGTGGTGAAAAGACAAGCCGGCAAGAAAGCTAATGCCCCCTGTGGTACCAAAGCACACAATATGGAGGGACCAACGTCATCCATGAGAATTTGCCTATTTGCTCATAGCACTGGGAATTGACAGCATCGTTGAGTGCAACATGATTGACACAAATGACAATGACCATGTAGGCGACTCCTTGTAGATAGCGATAGGCCTCTACAATGTCCGCAACACAGACCTTAAACATTTATCATGGAAGCCGTTTCCCACTAGATGAGCACTACAAGCTGACAATCTCGGTGCTGAGAATATCTGTAAAATGCAACATTGAGCACTGCACTCCTTCCTGAGAATACTCGCAGATGAAGGGAGAATTTGACATGTAGTCCATGTCACGATTGGCCTTGGCTGTTTCCACTTCGTGTATAGAGCCAGGAACTTCAAATCATTACTATGTGTAACAGATCAGTCAATACCTTACTCACTGGCCATATCGATCAGAAGCAACCTCTACCTATTTGCCTGATGATTCAACATATTAGCCAAGCTTTTTGAAGGGTCGATGCAAAAAATTCGAAGCCTTCCTCTGCGGGCAAAGTTCTGCCAAATGTCCAGCAAGTGATGTTTATGATGGTAATCCTGTCCGAACGCTTTGAAGTCTACAAGTCAGTGGAAACTTCGCTGACTGTGTTGGCAGGATGGTCGAGACTCGAGAGTGCAGACAAACACGTCCGCGAATAGGCGCTGAGAGATTGGTCAGCGGTACGTGACGTTGTCGCCAACGCCACAACGGCCCAGTGTTCAACGTTTCGACATTTCAGCTGCTTGACATTGCCGCCCGCAGCGTGCGCGATTTCCTCCACCATGTCTCGAGACTCGACGCTAGATCCTCTCGTAATATCTCTGAACACCCTTCTCTCCAACCTCGATCTCCCATTCGCCCTCGAATCTCCCCTCGACCTCACCCCGTCACTTCTCCTCGCCATCCTCGAGTCTATCCTCGAGTCCCGCCTGCCCATCTCACAGGCTATCCGCGAGTCGCGTGAGTCAGCTTCAAAGGTACAAGCGATGAAGATCTTCCTGGGCGTCATGGAGAGCGACGTGATCCAGCTGGACGTCGGGCTCAGCGACGTCGACCCGCGGCGTCTTGCCGTGGGTGAACCGGAGGAGGTTGTCTTTGTCGGCGAGCTGCTGTGCTGGCTGGGCAAGAAGATGGGGCTCTGTCACGATGCGGATGGCCTGGAGAGCGAGATGCCCCCCGAGAAAGCAGAGTTCGTGCAGGGGAGCGCGATGCGCAGCGGTGGTAGTACCAGCAGTGGCAGCGGAGCGGGGCGCATCTTGTCGCCCTCCACGCACTCGACGCTCACGAACAGTATGAACAGCGCGCTCTCTGTTGACGGCGCGGACGAGGAATCAAACACCACTATTACTTCTGTTGCCAGCGACGCGTCGCAGCCGCGGCGTAGTACATCTTCTACTGCGTCTTCACTTGGACGCGGGCAGTCCCCACGGCTCCCTCTCTGCATCCATGAGATTGAAGATCCTTCATTCCTCCTGTCTGCGGAAGCGGATATATTTGAGAGCGAATCCGAACCCGAACCCGATGAAGACATTAGCAACCTATTCGCTCCCGACGCGGCGTCATTCCTCGCTTGTAACGACCCTGACGACCCATTTTCCTCCCCACATCGCGCGGGTCATTCTGTCAGATACAACGGGTACATCGAGGAGGTGGACAATGAGCTCGAGGTGGAGGAGTTCGAAGCCAGTCGCCGACAGCGTCGGCGGTCCGGCGACGATTCACAATTGATGAGCAACATCGGGATGGCGGCGTCGCGCGTATGTCCTTTCAGTCGCCTGTCCTGCGATGCTATGCTGACCCTTGATTGTTTCCCCTTGGGGCTACGAAGCGGCAGTCGATCCCAGCACCGTCCCGTAAGCCGATCATTACACGGCATACTTCACCCTCGCAGCATACCCTTGCCCTGCTAAACGAGCGCGCACGCTTGTTATCTGAGCTGGCAAAATTCAATCGCTAGCCTGTAGGATCCGTGCTGTCCATCACTGCGGGGGGCGTAATCTATTGGGATATCAAGGCATGTAGTGACTCGATCTAGTTGTATGCCCGCGGGGTAATAACCTCTTGGGTTTCGGCGATGCCCCATTCATATTGTGTTTAACACCGCCGTCCCTGGTTCTGCAATAGTCAAAACATGTCTGACAGCTCCCATCCAGCCTCAGCCCAGACAATTGAAGCTGCCAAGCTCCAGGCGTCGTAACCCTCATACATATACATGACCTCGGTTCCGATCCGTGTTTCACTCTTGCCTGCTAGATTCGCCCAAAGCACCGCCCAAACCGTGCATCGTTCGTGCCCAGGCGCTCAATGGGGAACTAGCGAAGTGTATCCGCGCACTTTATTCGCTCCGTGCCTGTGTCGCAGCCGCCTCAGATCCAGTCAAATCACCCACCTTCGTCGGAAACTCAACGCGCCCACATCACGTGACCTCCATTGCGCCGCTCCCTCGACCAATCGCGCGCGTCGTATGGAGGGGCAACAATTCGTCCTATCAAGAAAATAGTGATGCAATGTTTCTGAGGCGGCGAAACTTTGTAATGATACGATAAGTATGGTGCCCATTTATCTGTCGCCTTGCGCCAAGGAGCCCCTCCCAATCTTCCTCCTGCGTCCATACATCCACCCCCCAACATCCCACACCTATCTCATCGGCGACCGACCTGTAGAAGACCGTCCATGCCGTCGTACACGTCCTCGCCCGTCTCCTCGACGCCTTCCTCCCCACGAGGCGCGCCTTCCCCGCTGAGTGGTCTATCGTCGCCATCCTCTTCTTCTCCTCGCCTTCCACGCGTGCGCTCGCGCCCCCGTCTTACTCCTCGCCCATCCCTCGATCGCATCGCAGAAGAGGCATCACCCGACGCTGATATAATCGCCCATCCGACCTCTGCACCACCCGTATCCATGATGGTGAAGTCCCCGAGCTCCCCCGCTTTGGCCCGCGTGAAAGATCAATGGGACGGACCAGGGAGCGTGAACTACGCCGGGACAGAGCCAAAGAGGCGCAGTTGGAGGCCGCCGCAGTGGAATGGGAAGAGGGGGATCGCTGTCGGGCACGAGATGAAGGAGAGCTGTGGAATCTGGTGAGCAACGCATACCCCGACCGGCGACGATCGTGCTAAGATTAGATCCGGCGATGTGCTAGTTTCGAGACGGCGGTGAAGCCGAACAAGACCAGGTGTTGCGGGCAATTGTTCTGCTTCCAACACTTGTCTGACGTGCGCGCCATTCCCCATTTATGCTATCGGCGCTGGTTACTGAAACTGTAAACTCGGTATCATTCCAGTGGCTCTCAAGTCATGGTTCCGATGGTCGCTGTCCGACGTGCCGCGTCCCCTGTTCGCTCGAGCACGACACGATTTACCTGCACCCCCCACCACGCATCCTCGCCCCGCGCCCAAATAGGCGCCGCTCGACCAGTGCCGGGCGCTCTCGCCGGCCCGCCGGGGCCGCGCCCCAACACCGCCCATCAAGCCCTGAGCCGAGCTCATCGACGACGTACGATAGTAGCGCCTCGTCGTCTTCCGATAGCGAGCACACCACCGTGCGGGGGCGGAGACAGACCGCACCGGCGCTGCTGCCGCCGCTGGGGCTGTCGCTGTCGGTACCGATGCATGCGGCGTCGTCTGAGCAACTGTTGCTCTCGTCGATCTCGCAGCAGCCCGAGGACGTGCTGTTGCGCGGGGCTGCGCGGGCCTTGACGCTCGTGGGCGGTGCGCTTGTGCTGGGTGCGTTGTTGTACTGAGCGAGGGGGTGTATTTTTAGAGAGGGTGTGTAGCCTTAAATTAGATCGTAGAGCTGTTTTCCTCCTTGTTTTCCTCTGTCTTTCCCCGGGGCCTTTTCATTCGGGTGTATTTTTAGTTCTCCAAGTCTGGCCTGTTTGGCGGACCTGGACTCTCAGGTGTTGTTGCTGCTGATAGGCGCCCTTCTGCTGCCTGCTGTTCGCTGGTATGTGTACAGTATGTACCCGACTGTGGAATGTTCAATGTTCACAAACGAGGACTCGGTGAAGTCGATGTCCGAGGTGAGTTGAGCACTTCACCGCACGATGAGCAATAGTCTCGATGAGCTATATCTTATTGCCTCGTTGATTTCGATGAGTGGACGGTCGGGGATCACGGGTTGCTATGGTGGAGGGCTTTCACCCCTTGGCGCAGCGCATTCCGTGACGAGCGACGCTGCTTTGTGATCTCGAACCCATCACGGACGCGCGGGCGCCGTTAATTCTATGTGCAAGCGGCTGCTGTACGAAGGTGAGCAAGGCGGTCGACCCAATGGGGGGAAGCAGATTGATCTAATCAGGGTGTCAGCGGCAAGATGTGATGCAGAACACTTTCAGGTCCCAGTGCGTCTGCCGTTAGGCGGTGCTCTATTAGTACAGCACGCCTGTCCTCCGCGGCTGTCCTTAGGTCGACGTGACGAGCTTGGTCCTCCTCCTCCTCCTCCTCCTTCCGCCTCCACCTCTTCCCTTTCCTTCCTTCCTTCCCCCCTCTACCTCCTCTCGTTTCTTTTTCAGCACTCAATTTGTTTTCTCGCGCCGGCCGCTCTTTACCGTGTTCCTTTTTGATGCATTCTTTCACGATTTGCGCGTGCCTCCTGGTCCTGGCGCGCTTGGGCCTCGCGCTTCCGCATGACACTTCACGAGCGGCTGGGTTGGAGCAGGGGGCGTGGAGCAAAGGGGGCGTCGATGTGCCTATTTATAGACGCAAGCGCGCGGCGGCGGGCGGTGAGCGCGTGCAGAGACGCGGGTACAGTGGGACTGTTGGGCTGGGCGACTTTGCGGACTTGTGAGTGTTGTGGTTCATTTTCGGCAGTGCAACTCGCAAGGTTGAGTTAGTTGAGGATATTCGCAAACATTGTATTGAGCGTGGTCATGATATACGCGTCTTTACTGACATGCGATGCCGTAGGTTTTACACTGTCCCAATCACCATTGGGTCTCTCCAAACTGCAGTGAACCTCGGTCCGCGCGTTCTCTCCTCTCGTGCTCTTGCCCTATCTGACTATAGCGCACCACGCACAGACACCGGATCCAGCGACCTCTGGGTTACTTCAGATGCCTGCAAAACCAGCATCTGCAAGCGCACCAACATGCCGCCCTACCCCACCGCCAAGCTCAACCGCACCGGCGCATCCGTCGCGCTCTTCTACGGCGACTCCCTCACCGGCACGCACGCCATTGGGCCTGTGGGCCAGGACACCGTCGCCCTCGCGGGGCTGAGCATCCCGCAGCAGCCGTTTGCGGCGATATCGGATACCAACAACACCAGCGTGATGACGGGCGCGAACGGGATTTTCGGGCTTGGGTGAGGCGGCTCCACTGGTGTTCTATCTTTGGAGTATTTTCATTGATGCGGTATTTATAGATTTCCGAGCGAGAGGTGCGTATTGCGCGTTCTTACACGAGATCATCTGATAGCGTGACTGAACCTGTTGATGCAGTCAAGTGCAGGATGTCGTGGTCAATAAGAAGGTATATAGATAACTAGGCATCATTGCTCCATCACAAATATCGCAATGTGACTGATTTGTGTGTGTGTACAGTTCAATAACCCCGTGCCGACAGATGACTTTATCCAAAGCTCGTCCTCCGAAGGGCCTCTCTTATCCCGCCTCGCCATGTCCGGCCACTTAGAACAGCCAATGTTTACCGTGCGCTCTCCCCCGTCACCTCCTTTCACGGTTCTAACCCAAGGCGCACTCCGCAGATCGCGCTGCAGCGCGATACGATCGATATTGGCGGCCAGGACGGCGCGCTGACGATCGGGCGGCTGCCGGACGGCGTGGACAACTCGTCGTTGACATGGGTCCCCGTGAAGCTGTACACTCCCGCCGAGGGCGGCCTGAATGCTCCTTCATTCGCTCCGCAGGAGGTAACCTCTCGACCTTATTTTTGGGCACCTGTCAATTTTGCTGATCCTGTCCAATTGCGTTTGTTGTTGCCGTTGCTTTCGTGACAGGTCTACCCGCTGTGAGTGTTGTGTGGGTTGACAAGTGCACAGCTTGCGTGGATCTGATTGGGGTTTTATTTTTATTTTTCACTCCTAGGCGCTGGGAAGTTAATCTTGACGCTGTGTTTGTCGACGGCCAGAAGCTGCCCAACTCGAAAATCCCCGCTAACGGTCTCTCGAACACCGGCGTATCCGCGCTCATCGACACTGTAAACATCTTCCCCTCTCGCAATAAATATCTCTTCTTAATAAACCCCCTTCATTTACTTCTAGGGTAACTCACTCCTCCGCGGCCCACAAGACCTCGTCTCCTCCGTCCTCAAATCTGTGTCTCCCGCGTTCGCGGCGAACCCCAACGTAGACCCGACGTTCCCCTGCGCGACGGCGCACAACCTGTCGTTCCAGATCGGCGGGAAGGTATTCCCGATCGACCCGCGCGACTTCGTGTCGCAGAACAAGACGGGCGACGCGCAGACGTGTGTGGTCAGCAACCTCGTGTCGACGGATCCGCCGAGCGTCGGGGCGCTGTTCAGCTGGAGCCTAGGGGACCCGTTCTTCAAGTCGTGAGTCGGGCTGTGCCAACCTTGCTTATACGCTCGTGCTCCCTCGATCTCGAACGTCGAGCATGGAGAAGAGGGGGATGGGATGTCCCTAGCGCTTTGCTGACCCTTGTTCACTGGCAGGAACCTCGTCGCGTTCTACTACGGCAACTTGACACACCCGTCGCTCGACCCGCCCCGCATCGGCTTCCTCTCGCAGGTCCCTACGAACGCGAGCGCGCTCCTCACCGAGGCCGTCGAAGACGCCAAGGACAACGGCGGCAATTTCGAAAGTGCGCTCGTGTTCCTTCTCTCCTCCCCTCCCCCGCTCTATCTCGTCCCGCGCTCCTGCACCTTTGTCAAAATATTCATTTGACGCCTTCTGCGGTGCATTTCACTTATTGACACTTTCCTCCAGTCACGTCCGAAGCTGCGCCTGTCGGCCCCGCCACCACTGTCTCCATCGCGCCCTCCACCGTCTCCATCCCCACATCGACAGCTGCCTCACGCACCGTCGTGCCCACCGCCTCAGGTGCCGTACCGAGCGCTACGGCGTCCGGTGCCGTTGACAGACAGGCGAGCAGTGCTACGCGTGCAGCGTCGTCGCGCGTGGGGCCTGCGGGCGTGTTGGCAGCCACGATAGTGTGGGCGCTGTGTCATCTCGTTCTGTGACCGACCGAGATCCGACGGATTTTTGCGGCCGCGCGCGGCGCGTGGAGCTGGGGCGGCTGCGTATTTCTGACCCTGTACTTACCTCCCGCGGGGCGGGGCTTGATGCCCTGTCCTCCATTGACGCCCAGGGCCCGAGGGTGCCCGCTGGGCAGGCGCGCCTGTCCCCCAGCCCGAGCATCCGAGTATAGTCCATATTGTCGCGTTTCATGGGTCTGGGCTGCGTCTTGGTCAAACTCGCTTGGTTTTTTGGGCTTGGGGTAATTTCAATGGACTTGGGTTGTGTAGGCGGTAGTTTGGTGGTATAGCATTGGACCTTGGCGCTGATCTCGTTGGTGTGCGTGCCTCGAGTGAGTGAGCGTGGAGAGCGGGTGCTCTTGCCTGCCTTCATGCTCGGCCTTTGAAGGGAGGTGAATTCGTGGCATCAGCGTCTGCTTTGATTGCGAGGTGAGGGATAAAATGGTGTCCGGCTTTAAAGACAGAAAATAGAAGAGAATTATACGGGCGTGCAAGGGACTGGGTAAAGCCAGCGAACTCAGCAAGGACAACGGCACCATCGGCATTGACGGCAAACGCCGTCGGACTTTAAAGTCCGTCTGAGACCGTGACGCGCTCTGAGCCTCCAACGCGCTTTTCGCGTTCGCTTTCCAATGTTTATCCACCGTCTCTCGTCTCCTGTCACTTCATTCACCGCCAATTGAACGTTAAAATAAAAGGAGTGAACGATGTCCATAGCTCCGAAAAGCACAAGGCAGCCTCGACTTCACCTTCTTTGTGTACATTGAACGGCTCATATGCTACACCCTCGGAGGGGTTGGTGATCTCTCTCCTTGTTGACGGTTGCGACAGCCACCGTCGAGTCGAGTCGATGGGGTTGGAAGAAAATCTCAGCAGACCTTCAGAGTAAAGGACTTGACAGCAAGGTTCTTGATTCTAGGCGACTACCATTCCGTGCGTCATGTTTGTTCCTCATCACGCCTGTGCCTTTGCTAAAGCGTCACCTTTCCTCGGGATCTCATGATTACTAGAATGCACTCGAGGTGATGTCCGATCCTCCATCAATAAAATAGCACAGTGCGTAGGTTCATTCAGATACAAGCTGCCCGTATTCAATATCAACTCATCACAAGATCTCAAAGGTCAATCAATAGACAGACGTTGTAAAATTAGCATAATATGTTAAGCTCCCGGAGGTGGAAATCGCACGCTGCGGAAGTTTTTTTGACCTCTCCATGACGAACCGAGAGGGTGATTCTCTCGGGAATTGACTAAACACGCTGACATCTCGTCAGTCTTCGACGCTGATCTCCATATGAGACATAGCTTCGATGCGCCTCCGGTGCGCATGCTCAGTGATTCTGCATCACGGGCCAACAGAATATGATAGTCCCAATGGCCGGATGAGTCCCCATATAGGTAGGTACGGGGGCGTGGCACGCTCATAGCGAAGAAGCGAATCTCAACCGCCCTGGAAACAAAGTATAACTGACGAGCGCAAGCGTTTGCCTACGGGGAGGCAGAGAGAGCCCGAGAGTTTCGGGTATCTAAAGTATAAATTCGCTTTTATCTCAACGATCCATCCAGTACTCATCGACACTACCAGGCTGCAATCAGCAATACACTATTATGTCCCAATTATCCTCTCTCACCATCGACGATAATGGCAAGAAGCTCTCCTACATAGACAGCGGTGCTCCCGACGCAACCAATGGTGGTTCTGTCTACACTACCATCATCGCCGTTCACGGCATCGAGTTCACCAGTCGTCCGTCCTTTATAGTGAGATACGGTGTTCGAGGATCTGATGTCTTTGTGCAGGCATCTTCGACAGGGTTTCAGCTCTTGCGCCTGCGGCTGGCATACGATTCGTGGCCCTCAATCGCCGAGAGTATAGGGGATCCACGCCCTTCTCGGATGCGGAGAAGGCTGTCGTGAGCACCGGCACCGACGAGCAGAAGTTACAGTGGCTCAGGGATCGAGGCAACGAGATCGCTACGTTCATCCACACGTTCATCCGACAGCATGGCCTCCCACCTGCTTCTGCCGATGGAAAGAGCGGTGGGGTCGCGCTGCTGGGCTGGTCCCTAGGCGTTTCCACGACCATGGCTACTGTCGCTAACGTGGACTCCTTCGCGCCCGAAGTTCAACAGAGCTTGGCTTCGCATCTGCGAGCACATATCATGCACGGTTCGAAGCCCGTTCTTTGCTCACCAGCGTCGACCTCACTAATACATATACGCTCTGAAGAGCCTCCGTCGGGTGCCCTCGGGTTGCCTCGGGCCCCGAAGCATTGGACGCCGCGATTAGACGAATCCCTTCCAATGCACGTCCGAGTCTCCAAGATGACCCGCTGGCTCACGGGTTACTTCGCGCACGGAGACCTGTCCACGCGGGACCTGGATGTCATTGAATACGTCCTGCACTCCACATCGCGCATCCCATCCCTCTGGAACATGTCGCCCAAGGACATTGCGGACATCGTTGATGAGGGCCCGCACCTTGTGGTGGACGCACCAATCATAACCAACTGCCAACCACAAGCCGCCGCGACGTACAAGAAAGGGATGTACAGTCCCGCCGCGCGTGGACTGCTTCCAAAGATGAAGGTCTGGGAGCTCGTGGGCGATGCGACACTCGCGCCCTCGCTGACCACACTCTGGTTCCTGCAAGACGACGACGCGGCGCATGGCGGCGGCTTCATCAATTACAAGGTCATCCCGGGCCACAATCATTTTGTACGCCCAGTTTGCTTAGCGCTGCGTTGTCTGTATTTACAGACACTGATCCTCTCGTATGGTGTATTGCTAGAACATGTGGGACGACCCCGAGGAGACTCTCCAAGCGTATCTGAAGATGTTGGCATAGCATCGCCTTTGCAGTCGGCGGATCGCGCATTGAGAGGTCATAAAGCTACCCTTACCCTGCTCTACACAGTCGAAGCTAGCGATACCACCCCGTCAAAGTGTACCGTGTCTTCACTGAAAGTGATACGTGTTTATTGGGTTCATAGGTCCATTGGACTAGGTGGAGATAACGCTCAAATCTCATCTGCACAGAAACACAGCGAGGGGGTATATGTCGCAAATATATGCATATGTATGCAAGCCGTACGTATCGTATGTTCTAATATTATCATTCTTGACGGCTATGATAAAGGTGCCGTAATAATATCACAATATGCCAAGCCTCCAGACCTTGAAGCCCGCGTATCGCACTTTATATAGTACTTCGAGGAGATTCTTCCTGACCGTCCCCCCTCCATGACAATCCACGAGCGCGATTTTCTCGGGAATTGACCAAAAATGCTGACACATTGCCAGTCTTCGACGCCGATCTCCTGAAGAACCGTGGCTGCGATTCTTTCCGTGTATCTATCAACTATGAAGGCTTTACAGGATATTCAGTTCGAATGTCCGGATGTGTCCTCACATGGCGGGGATTGGGCTCTCTGATCTGGCGGACCGCGACATGCTCATAGCCAATAGGATTGTCTCGACGGTCCAGGAAATAAAGTATGCTCGGTGAGCACTCAGGGTATAGTGCTTCCTTTCAGGGGGACAGAAGGCCTGAGGCTCTTGGCTATCTGTTGTATAAAATCGCTTCCCTTCCAACTACATGACCACTACTCACCGACTCTACCGTCCTGTAATCAAGCACTCGCCACCATGTCCCGAGTCCTGTCCTCTCTCACCATCGACGGTAATGGCACAAAGTTGGCCTATATAGACAGCGGGGCTCCCGACTCTATCAGTAACGGCTTTGTCTACACCACTATCATCGCCGTTCACGGCATCGAGTTTACCAGTCGTCCGTAATCCACAGTGACGCTTGGTCTCCCAGACTCTGATTTTTCTACACAGCTATCTTCAACAAGGTTTCAGCCCTCGCAGGCGCGGCTGGCATGCGATTCGTGGCCGTCAATCGCCGGGAGTATAAGGGATCCACGCTGTTTTCGGATGCGGAGAAGGCTGTCCTCACTAACGGTACCGACGAGCAGAAGTTGCAGTGGCTCAGAGATCGAGGCAATGAGCTCGCCACGTTCATCCACACGTTCATCCGACAGCACAACCTCCCGCCTGCTTCTGCTGACGGGAAGAGCGGCGGGGTAGCCCTGTTGGGCTGGTCTATGGGCGTGTCCACTACCATGGCCACTATTGCCAACGTGGACTCATTTGCGCCCGACATCCAGCTGAGCTTGGGGTCGCATCTACGGGCCCACATCATGCACGGTTCAAAGCCCGTTCTTTGCTCACCAGAATCGACTTTGCTGACATATCTGTGCGTTTTTAAGAGCCTCCCACGGTCGCTTTAGGGCTTCCTCGGCCTCCGAAGCTCTGGACACCGCGGTTAGACGAGTCCTTGCCAATGAAAACCCGAATCTCCTATATGACCCGCTGGCTCACGTCTTATTTCGCGCACGGAGACCTATCCACGCGAGACCTGGACGCCGTTGAATATGTCCTGCCCTCCACTTCGCGCATCCCAACTCTGTGGAACATGTCGTCTCAAGAAATTGCGGACATAGTCGACGAGGGCCCGCACCTCGTCGCGGACGCCCCGCTCCTCCTCAACTGCTATCCGCAGGCCGCGGCGACGTACAAGAAAGGGACGTACGGCGCAGCTGCGCGAGCCCTGCTCCCGAAAATGAAGATTTGGGAGCTCATGGGCGATGCGACGACTGCAGTCTCGCTTTGTACTTTCTGGATTCTGCAGGATGACGACGCGGCGCACGGCGGCGGCTTCATCAACTTCAAGGTCATCCCCGGCCACAATCACTTCGTACGCTCATTTTGCTCGACGCTATGCCGTATATGTTCGCCGGCATTGACTTCCTCGTGTGCTCATTTTCTAGGACATGTGGGACGACCCCAAGGAGACTCTCCAAGCGTATCTCGAGATGTTGGCGTAGCATCACATTGGCAGGCGGGCCCTGCACAGTTAAAGCTAGCGATACCGTCATGTCAAAGTCTGCCTCCGAATAGAATTGGTTCGTTCCATCTCAAGTACATCCTGGACGGCAACCACTTTGGGAGTCCAAATGATTGAGTACCGTGACTTGACACCAGAGCGTGTGCGCCTGCAGACGCAAACTCTCTCGGTCACATTCTACATCCAAATCCAGCTGAGCAGACTTTCCAATGTCTCGAGATATAGCGGCGTGGCGGTCCTTAAGGAACGAGACCCTGTGTGACCTAGAGACACCATTTGCATGTACGCACGTAGCCGTCGTGCCAAAGTTCGACTTCAGGTATGGATGTTATGCAGTGAATTGGCATTTATACACACTGGGCACACATCTCGAAGCATTCTTCTAGTCAGCGGACTTCTGCTATGAGGGACAGCACCTGGGCAGATTCTTGTTCCATGTCTCTTCGTAGCGCCAAGTACAAATACTGTCCGTGTTAATCAGGTATTTCGACTTCATGAATCCTAGATATAGGGATAGCCAGCGGAGATCACAGCATAAGAACTCGCTACTACAAGGACATGCGAACAATTTGTCCGCCAACAAGAATACTTGAATCATGGATTAGAAATGAAATCAGCCGTGTCTAGACATTGGTATTGAAGGTCTGAAAAAGTAACGTGAGGGGAGACAGAAACATAATCAGCAAAAGCTGAAGTGATTATGTCCTGAGGATAGCTGCTGGATCCCACGAAAGATTTCTCATGATTGATTGTTAGAAAGGCTGTTCCATAGGGCACAGACGAAGTCATATACTCAAAACACCGAACCCCTCGACTTGCAACTGTAGAACCAGTAACTTCCCATGCCTCTGGAATTTATGTCGCGAAAGCTCTGGAGGGGATCAGCCCCGTTGAGAGGATCATCGGGATTTGCTTCAATAAAGAAACCACGGTCGAGCACAATTGTTAAGGCAGGAGATTGGATAACTTCTAGAAAGGCGACGATATCCCATAACGGGCCTTCCAGTGATAGCTTCCAAAGATGAGGAAGTGCAATAGATCCTCTCCTTTGCGGTTCAACTGCGCCATGAGCAAAGGACGGTAAAGCAAAGTATATGATCAAAGATTCAAGGTAGGGCATATTTGCGAGTGCATCGAAAACTTCGCGTTGAGATGGCAAGGAGGGGAAGGCTTGGCGCGGAATGGCAATCTTCAATTGCAACACGTTTCGTAGAATCGGGGAGGACCAAGGGACCTTGAACCCATTGAAAGAAGCCATGCGCAGGCGGGGGGCGTGGAAAGCAAAAATATCTTCAGGAAGGGATAGCACGGGGTTTCCATCGGCCATGGTACTGTAAAGGGTCAGACGTTCCAGAATAGGCGCGGCCGCTGTCAGAGAATGCACAACGTTCA
>CVKZ01000005.1:233781-255080 GCA_001457955.1 Heterobasidion annosum
ATGTTCAAAAGAAGCGCGGGCAGTTCGGGTGACAGCCAGACGGGCGCCAAATGTCACGTATTTGGCTAAGACAAACAAAAACTATGGAGCCCGACCTGCAGAATGATATGCAAGACACTGTATATCGCAAGTACGACTCATGGAGATTGTCGACATATTCGGCCAACGCCGCATTGAGGGGTGGATCGAGCAAGGAGTCCCCCGCGCTCTGTGCTATAACATTCAGAATCAGAACAGATAACATGCACCACATCTTCGCACCTTCCAATCATCAGGGATCTCTACTGGGGCGCGAATCCACAGCGATTGATACTTCAAAAACATCAAAATAGAATCGATTCCACAATTTCCAGGTCCAAAGCGAGACCGGATGAAGAAATTCCATCGATGTGGCCCTTTCCAAAGTGTTCTACAAGACTGAATGGTTGAGTTCGTTACGTTTCTTCGATGGTAGTGATGGGTATACTGCAAGGTCGACCTTGATGTATCTAATGTGCGGTCGGCACCAGCCATTCCAAACTTGTCGATCCAGGCGGAGAGAGTCGCATAGGTGGCAGCATCTGTACTGCGCAAGGGACTCGAAAACGCCATTCCGAGTGTTTGAATGGCAAGCTTGAGTCGTCGAAGTAAAGCACTGCCATGGCACTAGCATGGCGCGGTTGTTGGTTGTTGTTTAGCACTCAAATTACCTATCCTCTATATAGCGGGATTGTTTCTGAGCCACTAGAGCCACTCTATATAACACCGTCGTTCGCATCCATTCCTCCATCTTAAACTCACACTATTGACCTCTACCATATGTCGCATTTCTTCAAGAGTTCTCGCTATCCAGGTTCCTCGAGTCGTACCTCCTACAGGCCATCAGGCCCGGCGCCTCCGCAATGGGCTCCTGCACCGGAGAGATCGCATACGCTTGGTCTCTACAACGAGGCTGAGGTTGACGATTTCGAGCGAGCGGAAGAATTCTGTCGTGCCCATCCTCCCAATCTCCCGCGCTTGCTAGCATCCGACACCATAGAGCGAATCGCCTCTCAGCACGGCGCCATCTGGTGTCTCGAGTGGCCCAATTCTTCGCGATTTGTTGGGCGGGTGGAGAGCGATTTCAAAGGGACGAACAGTGTTAGTAACTCGAAAGTGATCACGGACGAACGATGCAAGGACGTGTGTCTGCTCAGCAACCTGCCGTTGATGGCTGGGTTGTACGATGTCAGTAGAAAGACTAAGGGTGTGTACTACGAGGTGCAGGTGAACAGGATGGACGGCGTCATCGCGATTGGTACGTCCAATTGTTCATTTTAATGATCGAAACTACCCGCTGAAACGCTATCATGATTGACAGGTACTGCGTGCAAGCCGTATCCAGACTGGCGCATGCCCGGCTGGAATCGTCTCAGCGCAGGGCTCCATCTCGATGACCTGCGCAAGTTTTTCGAAGACCCAGACGGTGGCCGAGACTACCACACAGGCGTATCGCGCATTGCAAACGGAGACGTCGTTGGCTGTGGCTACGAATTTCTCTCCGGCGCTCTCTTTTTCACGTACAACGGCACGCGCTTGCCTGACGCGTTTACGGGGATCTACATGCCACGACGGAACCACGATGTGTACGCTGCTATCGGCGTGGAAGGCCGTAATGAGATAGAGTTCAATTTCGGAAGTTCGCTGTTCGCCTGGAAAGAGGGTAATGATTTTGCGTGGCATGTTGACGGCCACGTCGGTCAGATGGCTGGCAACGGCCCCTCGGATGAAGAAGAACTGCCAACTTATGCTGAAGTTCGTGGTTGGTGAGCCATCCACTCGTCCGTTTTCTAGCGACACCCCTCCCCTTTGAAGACATTCCGGATTTTTGTTGTATTTGACTATATTGTATCACTACCATTCGCAGCGGAACAGATGCATCTTGACAATTTTGTTCATTTCTTGGCGTCAGGGATTAGCCTGCTTGTCAGATGAGGTCAGTTGGCCACACAAAAGTACTAGCCAACGTCACACTAGCGATGTCCGTCAGTCGCGGCTGCGTTGCATCGACCATCATTCTACTGCATAGACTATCCCCAAACCTATCCAGGTTGATTCTAATCAGTGCTCTCGGGTATTTGCCATTGTTATGCGTATATCACAGCTTACCAGTCATCGAGCAGAAATAGAGGTGAGCGCAGAACTACATTCTGCATTTTCTGGCGACACCGAGCAGTACCTCTACACCTCCCTATTCTGTCAGTTTGTTCCTGGACTGACTGGTAGCACAGCACAACCGACGTGACGAGACTTGGTGGCCGACTGGTCTAGAATCAAATCTTTTGCCGTTGTGGCTTGAAATCGCGCAAAAGTCATGGGTCCCATTAAATCTCGAGGAGATATCGTCGCTCTGTTGTGCGAAAGTTTCTTTTGTGGTGGGTCTAGCTTTCCGTCTCCCTAGTTGCAATATAACCAAACTTGCTCCAAGGCGCGCTCACTATCCTATTCGGGGTCTCAGTATATGTGGTTCTGTGAGCTAGAGTTCCTCTTTAGAAGCCGGCCCGCCAAACTCAATCACTTGGATGTCGTATAGGTTTCGAAGAGCACGGACAAGAACCACCTATATCTTGTTGGCGGTGAACATTGTGCTTTACGCCATATCCATACTCCATTGGATAGTAAACTCAGTGGTCATCTTGAGTATCGTTTCGGTGGGTAGGGCTGAAGTGCTCATCATCGTATGGTTTCCTGTCTTCAACGTACGTATGTCGTGCTCATTGCCCTGATATCAAATTGACGATGGCTTGACAGTATATTATCAGTGATGCCATCGTTGTATGGCGAGTATGGTTGATCTGGGAGCGCAACGCAAAAATATGTATCCCGTCCTTTGTCTGTCTTGTTGGGACACTAGGTTTGTCCATTTCCTATTCTCTGCTAAACCAGCGCAGACCTCTATATGACAGTTAGTGCCTTGATTGGCATATTTTCCCGGGATCGATCCTTCGGTCTTGTTGCTTTGATCTGGGGCTTCCTTTTGGGCTCGAATTTATGGACAACATCGGCAATAGCTTGGCGAGCGCGGTTCGTCGAATCACATTACTTCCCCAGGCCCCCGTGAGATTACTCACTGGCGCCTGCATTCACCGTAGGCGGCACAGGCGATTTATCCAATCCCAGCTGGGCGCAGGCACTGCCAGAACAAATATCGATAAGATACTGGGTTTGCTCATAGAATCGGGGACAATGTATTTCTGTATATGGGTGCGTTCGTAGCTCAGGTGGGATGCGCTGTAGCTGACATATCTAGTGTAGTCACTGTACGTTGTGATCTACTACAGTCTTCAAACCTCGGCGTTCATACCAGACACAATTGTTGTTCAACTCGTCGTGAGTCCCGAACACTTGGGTCGTGCATCTATCTGATGTTTATCATTGATAGGCTCTGTATCCACTCATTATAATTATCATTGTTCACATCCGAGCCACTTCCTCAGACTCGCCATCTACAATCTCTGTCTCTTTCATTGAATTCGTGCCGCCTCCTCGTACCTCATCTGGGAATGTAGATCTTGATCATTGAATATGATTCCACTTGGATAGCGGCATGTGCTTTAGCATGATATCGTGTTGACACTAATGATAATAAATCTCTCGCGCTCGTCGCAGGCAACTCGTGGTGCGGAATGGTCATGTGACAAGCAGACAGTGATCTGGACAGTGATCTAAACGAGCATTCATCCACCAGTTTCTACACGATGAATAGCCCTGCATGTCAGGTCCCAGAATTCGAGGTCAAGTGAGTTGGGGTACAAAGTTACTGGCTGACGTCGAACTAGCGATGTCCGACAGTCGCGGCTACGTTGCATCAACCATCAGTCTATCAAGGTTCAGACCATCTCCAAACCGTCCCAGAATCGTGACAATCTCTCCTATTTCGTCAATTGGCTGGGTGTTTGCTATTGATATATGTGTATGAGAGCTTATCAGTCAATCATGCAGAAATAGAGAAGAGCGCAGCCCTGCTTTTATTAGATTCTCTGGCGACATCGAGCACCGCAAGCACCAGGAAGGCTCTTCGCCGTCCTATTTATCATTCAGCCCTGGACTGACTCGCAGCACAGCGCAACCTACATGACGAGGCTTGGCGGGGACTGGTCTGAGATCAAACTTTTAACAGGTCGCTGTCTGAAATCACACAGAAGTCATGGGCCCCATTCATCCTCGACTATTTGTTGTTGCTCTCTTGTGCGAAAGCTTCTTTTGTGGTGCGTCTATTACTTTCCCGTCCTCTTAGATCTATCATCAACTGAGCTGGCTCCAAGGCGCGCTCACTATCCTATTCGGGATCTTAGTATACGTGGTTTTGTGAGTTCCAGTTTCTCTTTAGACGCTGGCCTACACCGAACTCAAAAACCTGGATGTCGTATAGGTTTCGAAGAGCACGGACAAGAACCACTTATGTCTTGTTGTCGGTGAACATTGTTCTTTACGCCATCTCCGTACTTCATTGGATAGTGAATTCGATGATCATCCTGGGCGTTGTATCGATGAGTAGGGTTCAAGAGCTCATCATCGCATTGTCTCCTATCATCAACGTACGTATACCATGCTTATTGTCATGATATTAAATTAAGGGTGGCATGACAGTATATTATCAGCGACGCTATCGTTGTATGGCGAGTATGGTTGATCTGGGAACGTAACGCAAGAATCTGTATCCCGTCCTTTGTCTGTCTTGTTGGGACACTAGGTTCGTCCATTTACAAAAACTTCTTCAAACCAGAGCAGACCTCTACACTACAGCTAGTGTCGTGGTCAGTATAGTTATAGAGCCGGATATACCCTTGGTTCTTGCTGCTTTCTCGTGGGGCTTCCTTTTGGGCTCAAATTTGTGGACAACATCGATAATAGCCTGGCGAGCGTGGTTTGTCGAATCACATTGCTTCTCCATGCCCCACGAGTTCACTGACTGGTGCCTGCATTCACCGTAGGCGCCACAGGCGATTCGTCAAGTCCCAGCTGGGCGCAGGGACTGCCAGATCAAATAGCGAAAAGATACTCGGCCTGCTCATAGAATCAGGGACAAGGTATTTCTGTATTTGAGTGCGTTCGTAGCTCAGATGAGATGCGCTTTAGCTGACATCTCTGGGACGCAGTTGCTGTACCTTGTAATCTACTATTGCCTTGGAACCGCGGCGTTCATCCCGCACTACATTATCGTCCAACTTGTCGTAAGCCTTGGGACCCAGATCATTCACAGGAATACTACTGATTGTTCCTATTGCTAGGCTATATATCCACTCACCATAATCATCATTGTTCACATCCGAAACACTTCGTCAAATCCACTCTCTCAAATCTCATCTGGAAGCGCAGATCTTGATCGTCACTCGATCACCTCTAAATAGAAGCAATGTCCTCCCGTATGACCTGTCGACCCTAACGAGGACATCTGCCATTGTGGAATTTGCGAGTTAATCAACAGCTACTAGACAGAAAGCTTGACAGCATGGCTGAGGACACGGTGTATCGTCAAAGGTTAGAAAGCAACGTAAATAGCAAGATCGAGAACAACAGCGGTACGTGAAAAATAGCAATAATGAAACATCAAATAGATCTTCGTCCCATCATCTAACTCTTCGGTGGCGGTCCAACCTTTAAGATCACCTTGGGCAGCTTCTTCACCATCACTGGTGGTGACATGTCAGATTCAGACGTTGTGGACATAGATGCGCTCGAGCTCAAAGACGCGTCTTTCGTGCCAGTCTTCCTTGCATCCGATTTTGTGAAGGTTTGATGTTCTGCTCGAACCGCAGCTGAAGACGACGAGTCCGCCTTTCTTCGACTCCGTAACGACATAGAAGAAGGGGGTACGGGGGTATCCTTGACGGACGACAGGTAATTGCTCGCGGGATCGAACAGGGATAAGAGGGCAGTTGTACGATCAAGGAACGCTATTGTGTCGGGATCTGCCGTCGAGAGGGATGTCTTCGGGCCACGACGTTTCTTTGATAATTTCTCCAGCTAAACGTGGAAATAATAGCTGAGCAACTCTTAAGCGGTGAGGCGTGGAAGAAATACACACCAAATTGACATTATCCTTGCTCCACCACGGTTGCCGTTCCTCTGTCTTGGACACCGCGTCGCCATGTCCGCCATCTACCAACCCGAGGATATGTGCCATCGTCCCACTCGACAGTGCTTTGTCACTATAACCGCCTTCGAGAACACTGACAAGCCTGCCATGTGCCCATTTGTTGGCGAAACTGCATGCGTCTTGCGTGAAGCGGTGAAAAAATGATGTAGGAACTTTTCGCGCGTGTCGAGACATGGATGCATACTCATGCTCTGAAGCGTCGAAGCCACAACTGGTAAGGTGAGTCAGAGACACAGCCGAGAGTAAAGAAGGATAGCGGCATCGGATACCTGATAAATACCATGGTTTCGTCAGATTTGCCGCCAGTGCTTTCGAGAAATTGCTGGGCCTTCTTGAGCAATCGGCTGTAAGCTCTTTCGTAGAGGGATCTCCAGAATTGTTCCTCCGATTCGTATGGTTCCAAATGCACATTTTCGATGTACTGACCGTGAGGGCCATGGATGGAGACGGAGGCGGCTTGCACCAATTCTATCTTCCCATCCTAATCATTGAAGGATACAGTTCATTTCCTAGATTTTTTTTGATAGATAGATGGTCTCTGACTCACCTCGCAGGGGTAGGACAAAATATCGTGAACAGAGCCGTAATAGACTTGTAATCCTGGCTTGGAAGAAGGGGTGCCAGGTCCTGAAAATTCAGACTCGAGCTTTGCTCTGTAGCTTTCCTCGTTGATCTGCCACGCGATTGACTGCGTTCCGTTTCCTTCAAAGCATCATGCCACAGGTCGTAAGACACGTCTATTTCAAGACGCAAAAAGCGCTCACCGTGATGTAGATCGACATCGAAAATGACGACCCGTTGGATCCCGTGAGTCAAATGAGCTAGATTCAGAACTTAAGAAGTGGCCCTGATACGCGAAATAAAACACGTACCATGCGCGGCGGCAACGGCAACATTGTTCAAGAAGCAGAACCCTGATGGTGTATCCTCGCCGCAGTGATGACCTGGGGGTCGGATGGCTACAAAGGCTCTCCGCGCTGGAGGCAACTGTGCTTCCGACGCATTGGGGCGGCCTGAATGCATGACAGTGTCTACAGCTTCGCATACTGTGCCAAGAGCACCTTGCATGGCATCCAAGGAGCCTGGGGACACTGTTAAAAATAATCGTCAACTAGAGTTATTCTCCTTCAATTCAACACGCATACAGTATAGATCTCCTTGGGAGAGTCCTTCAGGGATCTCAGATTGTCCCGCAGCAATCTTGTCAGCGCTGTCCCGTGCCCAGACCTTCAACTTCTCCAAGTAGACGTCCCCATCTATGTCGCCGTGAACAAATTTCACAGCCGCGTGGTTGAGTATGTTGACCTGTGCGGAGCTTCTAAGAACACGAATGGGCAGTGACCTGGACAAGGGAAATTCTTCGAGACTTGTCGCGGGGGCTATGTTCATCCGACCCATAGCTTCAGCTAGTATATCTGCTTCAGCCCCGGCTTCAACTTGAGAAACATCAGCAGCTTTTAGTGGCGACCCCATTTCGTGCTTTGAAGAATCCTCGGGTACTTGTTTTCCCACAGGAATAGAACCCTCTAGACATGCGATAGCAGCAGATACACCAAGTTTGACGGCTCGCAGCCGCTCAGGACGTTCGACAATATTTGAAGAGTCTCGGGAGCGGATGAAACGATGTTTCAAGCAAGCGTCCTGTAAGAAAACAGCAGTCATGAATTGATTTGACGGTATGGTGTGCTTGGTATTATGATCAAAGGATGAGGGTGGGTGTGTCGAGTCTGGAATTGCATTGAGAGCCATTGAGAGAGCAGATGAAGGGCCTGATGGTCAAGAGGCAATATTGTAGTCCAATATGCTGCTTCTTCAGGAAAACAGAGGGAAATAGGAGAGAGCTTTGGAGATAGTAAGTTGGATGGTTGCGGCTGCCACTAAGTCATGCAGCTCCAACTAGTGACGAAATCGAGACGCGTTCGCGTTGTTTGTCTCTCTTTGGACAGCCTCAGGACTGCACATACGTTGAAAAATCGTAGAAAACCCCGACAGCTCAGAACCGGAATTCTCAACATATTCATTCCCATTCTCATGTCCGAGATCTTTCAACCCGTTTCTTAGATGATGAAGACAGATAACGACAGCATGAACGCCGTAAGACAGTGATTATGTGTCTCATCGCTGTGATTTCATTTCTGGAACTCATCAAGAACCGTCTGGTTGCTAAGGAAGTTAGTCCTTTCGAGGTTGAAATCTAAACCAGGAGTTGAGTCAGTGAGTTAAGATTTTGAAAGTGGAATTCACCGTCAGGGATAGCTGTAATATTGTCCCGTTTGAGCTGCATAATCTGCTTGCTCGGAAGAGTAAACTGTGGCCACGCAGCTGTAAAGGCAACAGGTCAATTAGGAAAAAAAGCGAGTCCAGTTTGAAATCATGTTGCGCACATCCCGGATTCAAGTCGTTGATGAAGTTCAGATAGAAGTCCAAGTATGTGTTGGCGAAGTCAAGTTCAACCGCATCTGGAACGGGCCCAAAAAGCAATGCAAGTTCAGATGCATGAGAAACTGTGGGGAGATTCAGTGCCCTGAGATGCACCAGAGATGGAGAACTTGACTACCTCCTAAGAACGGGCTATTGCCAGGGATAAACTCCGAGAAGAAATAAGCAAACGCAGGCTGCAATGGGGCAGCCGCTTCGGAAAAGCGCCTTCTCGATGACAAGAACATATTGTCGCCGTACCACGCAGAGCCCCTGTCAAAAAGAGAGTCGCCCGTCTTGAAAGGTGCACCCAGACTAGAGTCATTGGCGGGGTACAGAGCCACAATCGCGTCGAGGAGATCCGTGGTGACAGGAGAATCGTCGACTAGCGTATCCAAGACAAACCGCCGCAGAGCATTATCTTCAGCTTCGCCGGTTAGACTCAAGCCAATTAGAGTCTCGCTGAATATCGACCCCTCATTTAACTACAGGAAAAAAGATAAGCGATTCAATCAATAGGGCTGAACATAAGGCTGACGTTTGTTCCAGCAATGAGCGGTATGTGCAAGAAGTCGCCTCGCTCAATCTTTGTCGACTCCCTTTCTGTGGCAAAGCTCCCAGCTGGTCCAATGGCAGGCTCCCAGAGTTGATCATTCAAGGTTCCTAGAACAAAGATATTGCTAGCATTCAGAAGAGTCTGAAAAGAAGTTAATGGCCTGTATTCCCTTATGATCGAGGTGTCACCCTCAACTCACCTGGAACGAAACTCTTTGCAGGCACGCTAATGAGGTGTTATCAGCCGGGCAGTCAACTGCGGCTGTTAGTAAGGCGAAGGGTTTGCCGGGCTCATCGTAGACGCTTGCATTTGGCGAGCTTTTGCTATCACGGAAATATCAGGTTGCATATCTTATTGAGTGTCGGGAAATTCCTTACAAGGGGCCTGTGTCAGAGTCCATGATAGCGGCACGAAACAGATCTTGGGATGAAGGGTATAGAACATGTGCATGGACACTGCCGGCACCCGCAGACTGATTTCTTTAAGTATAATCGCCCAACAACATTGCAAGAACAGCTGGACGTACTTGACCCCAAATAGTAAGCTACAATATATTCTCGATTAGCGTGATACTTATAGCTGTGCGCAATCAACCCACTTTAGACGGATCACCTCCAAACGGAGCGATATTGGCTTGAATAAATTCAAATGCAGCCCGTTGGTCCAACAATCCAGCATTAAGATCTTCAGGGTCAACATGAGCACTTGCGAGCTACCATACACTGTCAGGGTATAGTAAAGTCTCAGGAATGAGTACTCACGAAGCCAAAGGTATTGAGGCGGTAATTTCTAGTGAAGGTCAGTTGCTATGTCTCATACCACTGTTGAATCACACATACAAAGAAACAAATATTATAGGCTTCCCTATCGCGACACTGCGGTTAATGATTCCTTTCGAAAATCATTAGAACAATATCAAAACAGTGAAGGTTTTGCATTACTCGTCGGGTCCGTCGAAGGGTTAGAGGACGATCTGCCGGCCAGTCAGTAATCCAGAAAAATCTGGATCCGATTGAGAAGGTACCCAATCATATAAAAACCTCCCTGCCGGATGTCAACGAGAGCTTGGACAAAGCAGAAGAGACTCACATGAAGCCAAACCAATACCGGCAATTCGGCATCGGCGCTTGTACCATTGGGACGGTAGATCTGTGATGTCAGGATGAACAATTACATCTCGTCCTATGACAGCCATAGGATATTCACGTTCAGTACGAGACAATCCTCGCTCATCGAGGCACCAAGGTCATCGCTTGGAGGTTGTGGGCATGCATCACCGAATGTCGATGCTTCTTGTAAAGTCCGGAACGGCTGCTGGATAGCCAAAGGAGCCTTGAAGCGCAAATTTCCGACCGGAGATTGAGCATAGGGTATCCCAAGCCATTTCTCTGTACCGTTGGTAGTAGTGACACCGCGAAACGTCCCTGTGCTCAGAACGATATCCAAATGGGAAGGGCTAGCCAGCACTATGCCCGCCAAAGACAGAAGGCGCAAAATACAAGGACTTCGCATCGAGGGCAGTGAAGGTCGAGATTGGGTGCGTTGTTCGCAGAGGGGCCGCTCCCCATGGTGCGCGAAGCAGGCAACATATATATGCGCTGAGAATTCGAATCACGGGATTCGGAACAAGTGGTCATTAAATCTGACAGTGAGAAGGAGCATCAGTGGAAAGGGGCGTCCATGAGATATTCATCCCTAGCTGCATTGCGCGGCCTGAGAAAACCACACGGTGTGCGGGACGCGGCGAGGGCAATGATGCGCCCATACACCTACGAGAACTAAAGATAGGTGGGCTCATGTTCACTGTGACAAAGAACATCGGTAAAATTGGATCAAGAAGACAAAGTTGTTTATAAACACGGCATGAAATCCATTACCTGGCGACGGCGTCATCCCGTAGTGCTCCATAAAACAGTCGTTCCGCGCCGAGAAAGCCTGATTCGAACAACGGCCCTGGCCTGGACTGTTGACTAGCTTACCGAGCCCTGCAGCTTCGACGAAGACTAAAATTTGACCTGGTATTGTCATCAGTACTGAGGTTTTTGATAAATCGCGACGTGCATCAGTCGTGCATTGTGGGAGATTGTGGGATGGTTTTGAGGGAAGTGTGGGCCTCGAAGGCACTCTCGGGGCTCTGAGATCTGCGGGGTACGAGACCCCGGACAGCCCCGGACAGCATAGACGCGTCAGCTTTGCTAGATGTCTCCAGAAACGACTTCCACTCGACACGCGTCCGCTGCCGCTATGCTCTCATATATCAGCATACTGTGCAGCATCTGTTTGGGACTATACTATTGTGAATAGCTCGAATTTCCTGCTTGGACCACAGAATGTCGGAAACATTCGTACTATCTTTCGAGCATCTGAAGGGTCGCCCCAAGGCCGATCAAGCTCTTCCACTGCTACAGAGGATTGCATCACTCGTGAAGCCCATAATGAGAAAGCACAGCTGGAAACTACCAGTCTTGGCGGAGTTCTTTCCAGACAGCCCAAACCTCATAGGTATGTGGTACATGTCCTATGCAGCGTCGGAGAGACTGATTGATGGGTATTTTTTAGGGCTCAGTGAGTTTGCCACTACACCAATGTTCATGCATCCCTTGCTAACATTAGAGTGAGATATAAACCATGGACAGAAGATTCTTCTCAGATTGCGACCTGCCCATGCACCCGATACCTTTTCTCCAGAGGACGATATCCTACATACAATGCTGCACGAAGTGTGTTCCTTGTTATACATCACCTGCCCCTTGACTGAATAGGTTATATAGCTCACACACAACGTTCACGGCCCGCACGATGATAAATTTTATAAATTTCTCGCTGGATTGGAGGACGAATACGATGCGCTAAAGCGCTCCGGATATGCAGGCGAAGGATTCCACTCCAAGGGGGCGCGACTTGGCACTGGGGCTTCTCATGACTTGCCGCCTCACCTCGCCAGGCAGCGTGCCATAGAAGCAGCTGAGAAGAGGAGGAAGATCAGCACTGTGTTGAGCGGAGGCGGAAGGTTGGGCGGAGGCTCGCTTGCTCGATCCGGTCTGACCCCGCGAGAAGTAGCTGCGCTTGTAAGTCTTCCTTGTCTTGATATTTATTGTCAATCATGCTGAGAGTGCTTTTCCGAATCGAGGCTGCCGAGCGAAGAGCGCACGATGAGAAGGCTTGTGGTTCTGGCCTCGTCGCGGAACAAGAAGCTGCGAAAGCTGCTTTAGATAGCGTGAAGCACGACGTGATAGATCTCACGGGCGATTTGGATTCAGATAACTCAGATGAAATCATCGTTGTCGATGATTCTATGGCCGGACTTGGTTCTGCGAAGTCTTCGAAGACAACGATCCGACAACCCAAAGAGGCCGCATCAGCGCCTTCTTCGACCTTGACGAGGAACCAGTCTGGTTCGGCATCTTCCTCGCATTCGTCTCTAAATACTGGCCCATCATTATCCCCACCGGTACCAACGACCTCCCGAACCCCTCGTTCTACTAGTTCAACCCTTTCCAGTCGACAGACGCCGGCAGAAGCAACCTGGTCGTGCATACTTTGCACACTCATCAATGCATCGAACGCTCTCCAATGCGATGCATGCATGACTCCACGACCGCAAGACCTTTCCCTTGGGTGGACATGTAAGGTATGTGGGGAGCAGGGAATGGAACATCAGTTTTGGACGTGCAGGTTTTGTGGATCAGTGAAGGAGGCGAGTGTGGTTTAATGTTTATTTGCTTGATGTACCTATTGTACCAACATGCACCATTATCTGTGCTCACTAGATTATCAGGCATCTATAGCGATCGTGGAACAATTCTGGGATTGTTGGAATGCATTGTAAACGGTCGAGTCCCACAGAAATTCTGTGTTCAGGTATTTATAGGTATCACATCCACATGACAGATAATGGTATCGGTGGTATCTCAGCAAAACTTCAAATGCGAACAGATAGCAAATGCAGCGCAACAATTTTCAACGGAAAATGACGTGACGAGGAAACACTCAAAGGCTTTGTAACTTGTCCAGCAAGATCGCCCACTCCACAACTGTGATGCCTTTCTTGAGCGCCTCCTCTTTGACCTCGCGATCCCTCGTCTCCTCTCGCATACGAGCGAGAGCCCTCAGGTGCTCATCGCTCCGCACGCCAAGGATGTCGAGGGTAGGTGCGATATGGAGTAGCGAAGGTTGACACGACGACAAGACCGTCTCGATGGATGACGTCGAGGTCGCCCTCGTGTACACTGTAGATTGATCGGATATGTCGGGATTGTGTTCTCTTCTGACAGGAAGCTTCGAATGAGGGGATGTAGGCTGGGAAGGGCTGGTGCGTGTCAAGTTCGTGCGATGAGTCGACGAAGCATTGGAAAAGCTGCGCTTCAAAGGCGAGCGAGGACTCTATAAATATGAGATCATAAGCCTTCAGGATATAGAACACGGAAGAGAGGTCAGGCTCTTACGTCGGTCATATCAATGGACTTCCGCCCCGCTCGATCTTTCCGCTTTGGAGGACTTATGTTGCTCGCCCCCGAACCCGAAAGACTGAGCTCAAGGCTATGTCCGGGTCCCCGACTCTGAGGGCTCACGCGTCTTCTCCCGGCATGACTATCCACCTCGCTTTGGGCGACTTCCTTATCCCCGCCCTCTCCAGTATCCGAATTTTGTGCGACCCCTTCCCGCCAGATTGAGATCGTTCGCTCCGGCCCATCCTCCAACACTTTGCGCTGTACCAGCTCGTACCTTCCAGACGCCATCCCCGTCTTTCCAGCCTTCGCAGCCTCTGCCATCCCCCCCGCGACACTGTTCGCTTTCCCCTTCCCAAATCCGTTGGTCGTCCCCGTGCGCAGCGCGCCAACAGGGCCCATGCTCCTCGTCGGACTCGCATTCCTTCGTGTCCGTGGAGTTCGTAATTGGGCTGGCACGTTGGTAGGGGTAACTTGCTGGACTGTCATATCGTCATAATCCACATCCGGGACGGAGCCGTCTACGCCCCAATCATTATGGCCAAATACTGTTGTCCCTGCGCGTGTGGTGATGGCATCGAAGTCGTCTGGCAGTGGTGCCGTTGTGGGTGGAGGATGTGGACGGCGCACGAGACGTTTTCCTGTCCCTTCACTATTCGGTACCAGGTATAGTGGAGCCTCTTCCGAATGCCATGTCAGTGTCAAGATTTTGCAATCAACGAGAGACATGACGCTACCACTGGCTGTGTCCTTATACATCTGATGTGTTGCCAATTTGTTGTAGTATACGACGTTCTATTCGTGAAAGGTGGTGTATTTGAGAGATGATAAGTTATGTAGGCGTTTATTCAATCGAGTACTAGGACTTTTGGTGAACGCGCCAAACATGTTCTCTGTACGTCAAATCAGGAAACTCTCACGCCACGATACTACTTACGTACAGCTATCGAGTCTGAACTTGAGTGGAGTCTTCAGTCGACCACCATTTACTGTAAATACGCATGCGAATACCAGTATGTGATGTCGGCAGACTGCTCTGAGCGATGGTCGACGGAGCACCCGCAGGTCGCCCGGGGAGTGCCCGGTGCTATCCCGGAGACAACCGGTCCGTCGGGTTCTGCCGAAATGCCAAAGAACTCCGCCAGCCGCGGAAGCAACAACGCCCCTGAGCTGAAATTCTAATTTCTTTGTTGACTTCTCCTAAAGTCTACTATGAGCCCCTTCATAGCGCCGAAAGTGTCGAAAGACACTCATATACCTGGTGCTTGCAGTAAGGACACACATTTTCATACACATCATCTGGAGCCCGACATCCCTGGTTGTTCCGAACCGAATTCCGAATATGTCAAACGCCCGCAATATAAAAAGTTTTTTTTTCTGCTACTGACGAGGATCGCAGCACGTCACTCGCATCCCCTATCCTCTCTTGACTGAACACCATGTTGCCCTCGACGTCGAAGCTACTGAAAGATCGCGTTCGGTGAGTGTTGGTAAGCTTGACATGATTCGTTCTTGACGGGTCTCTAGCCACTTTGCACCGGCCTGGTTCGCTGTGATCATGGGTAAGTTTGAGCTGGAATACTTTTTTTCACTCTCCCGACGCTCTCTCTGCTCCCTTTTCACATATATGGCAAGCGCGGGCAACCACGTACCCCTGGTGCACACATCCCAGGGCCTTGATACCCTTGTCTTATGCAGCTACCTTAAATCGCGTGTTCAAATTAATATCATCTCTCTCCTTCTTCTTTAGGGACAGGATCGATATCCATTCTATTCCAAAAATTCCCATACTGGAACGGAACCGCCACAATGAACGCCCTCAGCGCCCTCTTCTTCTTTCTCAACTTCGTACTCTTCGTTGTCATCATGATAACCAGCGTCGTTCGCTATATCATTTTCCCCGACATCTGGTTCATCATGGTGCGGCACCCAGTGCAAAGCTTGTATCTCGGCTGCTTCCCGATGGGCATTTCTACACTCCTCAATGTCTCCGTTTCTCTTCTTTATAAAGAGTATGGATTCGGGGGGACGACGTTCTTGTACACCATCTGGGGCTTCTGGTGGCTCAACGTTGCTATTTCCATCTCGTGCTGTTGGGGAATGGTACATGTCATGTGAGACAACCACGAAAATCCTCCATTTGCTTTCAATATACCTGACTTCATTCCCAGGTCAACCACTCACGACCATTCTCTGAACCAAATGTCGTCTGTTTGGCTTCTCCCCGTTGTGACTCTCATCGTCACATCATCCTCTGGAGGTATTCTTGCTCAAGCTATACAGCCTTTATCCTCGTCTCGCGCTCTCCTCACCACCACGTTCTCCGTCTTCCTGGTGTCCATCGGTCTCTCACTCGCGCTTATGATTCTCACAATCTATTTCTACCGCGTCATCCTGCACGGACCTCCTAGGGGCGCAAACGTTATATCCACGTTCGTCCCCCTTGGCCCGACAGGCCAGGCAGGTTTTTCGATGATCCTGATTGGAGAGAATTTGAAGGAGCTGTTGCCCATCGCGAACAGCGCCTCGCCATTTATGAGCAATACCAACGCAGGCGAGATCATCTATACTGTTTGCGTCTGTATCGCGTTCGTGCTATGGTCGTTGGCTACGATGTGGTTGGTGTTCGCGTTGCTCAGCATCCAGAGCGTTGTGCGGAGGACAAGATTTCCCTTCAGAATACCCTTCTGGGGCATGATTTTCCCCAACGTAAGCTCTTTCCAAATAATGCCCATGTATATGCGCAATTTCTGTGCGTTAACACATCTCTTCATCTAGGGCGTCTACGCCAATCTGACTATCACGCTCTATCGCATCCTCGATGTTCAATTTTTCCGAATATGGGGTGCCGTGTACGCGGCGCTCACGCTCGTGGCGTGGTCTGTTGTTTTCATCCGCACGGTTTCCATGGTCCGCACCGGAGAGATCTTCGCGGCGCCATGTCTAGAGGACATTGATATGGGTGTCTCTGTAGGTAATCCTAGGGAGAGGGGAAAGGAGGAGAGCCAGGTGCAGGCACAAGCATCGTAGTCTCAGGCGACCAGTTGTGCGCAACATGCACGGTAGATCATCAAGGAAAGAACAGGCAACTTATTGCTAGATCTCTGATAATTGTATTTTCCTTTCAATAGGTTCATCTAATTGCTTTACACTCTATGATTGGGTTCGAGGAAATGACCGCTTTCGCTGCGAGGTATTCTGCGTCTGTGCTGACGTCGATTTGCAGGAAACTTGAGCGTATCAAATGCTTGCAACTACGAAGGCTCGTTTACGACACTCCAGAGGTTGTGATCCTTGAAGCAAGGTCTGAACAGTGAGTTATTGATTAGATATTTCCTCGCTGATGCGTCTTAAATATCGTACATATAGGGGAATTCGCATAGACATCGACGTTCGTCGACGATCGCAACCTCGTCTGCAAAAAATCAAGCTGTCAAGACTGCGCGGCATCATGATTATGCTGAACTGATTTACTTCAAAGGAAGGGGGAGTTGCTGCCGCCGCCTATGAAATAAGTTTGGGTGCTCGAGATCTTGCAGCCTCAGTGGATGCAGGGAGCGATTTGATCACGAAGGAGCTAACCTTCCGAACAGCAGCGGCGGCAGGGAAGATACCAATTTCTGGAGTCTGAATCCATAATGAGGTTAAATCTTCTACCATTCGCTGCATTCACCGACATAGGCGGTCTTGCGGCGTACACGATCAATGACAGTCACTGGGAGATAGGGAGATTAGGTATATGCGTCAACGCTAACCGCATGTCAAGCTCATCAGAACCCATTGCGCTGGTTCATGGTGAGTTTTATGAAGAGTGGAAGTCCAAGTTTCAGGAGAAATGCAAGGCTGGGGATATCTGAACTGACCATGGTAATGCTGTCCATTATAGACAATGGGGGAAATACGATTCAACAAGTGAGTGTCGAATCGGGCTATCATCTTGTGGACTGCTGCAGTTCATTATGTCTTGGCTACGCCAATGCAAACGCCCTTCCAACTATCGACTCGTCTTCGACACCGTTGCTGACTCTTGTGAGAGTTATTCGTACCGAATCATCAGTAGGCAGAGCTTCAAGGAGTCCTTGGTCCCGGACCCAGGATTTGAGCGAAGTCGCGCTCATCACATGTCATTTACACAACACAGCTGAACATCATCTTTTATCCTCGACTACTTCCTCTGGGGTCTCAATCGTGTGTCATTTGTATTCACAAACGGGTTTCGAAGCCAACAGCAGTTTGGACTCCGCCTGAGCGCTCGCTGCGAAGAAGCCACGGTGTTATCGAACGTCCCCATGGATTTCTACACACGTCCTCCAGAGTCCACGGAGCTCACGACGCCTCAGTCTTGGTGTACGTCCTTTTGTCTCAGATATCTTGACAACCTCACTCAACCACTATTGAGCCGTATTGTAGCATGCCTGACACAGATCCAAAACCTGTTGCTCGCGCTATCCCTAAACCAGGTACGATTGGTGCCGGTGGCCCGAAGGAAGTACGTTGTCGTTCGTCCCAAAATTTCTTATTCATATTGACTAGAACTTTTCTGTCGCGTCATAGCGCATTGAAGAATCCGGTTGCATTGGAATGACGCATGAAAAGAAGATATATGAGATCAAGGGGGGCACCGGCGACATCTTTGTGAAAAGAAACATTACGCCGCCGGAATTCATGTTCAACTGGAAGGGCGAAATCGAGGTGCCACATATTGCTATGGAGAGGGTCAAAAACGAGGCCGCCGCCATGATGTATGTGAAAGAACATACCAACATACCCGTCCCCACCATCCACTGCGCTTTCGAGGATAATAGACGATTCTACATCATTGAGGACTTGATGCCTGGCGTCAGCATAAACAGACTCTCGGAGCCTCAGAAAGCGATTGTGATGGAGGAGCTGGAGGGTCATATCGCCGAATTACACAGCATAGCGTCGACTGTGATGGGCGGATTTAGAGGCGTCGCCTGTCTCCCTTACCGCGTCTCGCAGGCCATGCCCAAAAACGAACTGGTCGAGTTTAAAGACGAGGTCCCGCAGGAGCTCGTGCTCTGTCACAATGACCTATCACAGTACGACGTTCTTGTCGACGAGGAGACCCTGAAGATCACTGGGATCATCGATTGGGAGTATGCCGGGTTTTATCCAAAGGAGTTTGAAGGAGCATTCTATAAACGGCCAGGCCCATTCGTCGCGTTGAAAGGCGAGGAAGACGATGTGCCCAAGTTGTTGAGTATTGTTGACGAGTGCAGGAAAAAGTAATCCTGGTCGGTCCTCCCACTGTTCTATGTGATTACTTGACTGACTCTGTATTGGGCAGCGTGATGTATTCGCTCTAATCTGACGTGGATTTCAGGTCTGTTTGTGCCGTGCTTTTTAACCATGAATGTATCATTGTCAGTCGGTAGAAAATCGGAATGGTGCCAGCTTGGCGCTTCGTGGCTACATGCAAAATGCTCCCGGATTCCTCCATCGTCAGACTGCCCGTTCCTGGTAATTCACGTTCCTCAGCTATATGACGTTTGCTTCCATGGTGCCATATCCTCTGGTGTCCTTTCTGAGGCATTTCCCGATCCACGTATGGCACTCCATTGCTAGAATACCCTGGACAACCTAGTCGAGTATGTGCGCAGCAGCTTCTTCCGCTCGCTAACACATTGACTTCGTGCGATCACGGAGAGCCGAAAGCAGCCCTCAGGAGAGCGATATCAAGGGTTTTCAGGGTCACAAAAAGGTGAGCAGAAACTCTATGTTGAATCACCGCCGATTGATTATCGATGAAAGATGTAGGGGTCACTTTCTTGATAATTGCTGTGTGTCCACGGGAGTAGTAACCTCTGCTCAGATTACAAGGAATATATCACGAGACGAATAGGTGTCTAATGTTACGGTAAGATATATGTTTAGAAAGGACCACCACGTTCATGAGTTTGGAAGTATAGGCATGACCATTGCGCATCGGAGCCGGCGTGGCAAAAACAATCACATCCACAATTCGCCAGGAAAAATCTGAATTAATCACAGACCACTCGAACCAAGACAACAGATCGTCAATTGATTATGGGCGCCTGCAATTCACCCGATAATCAACAAGGTGCGTCAATCAATAGGCACGCACGACGCTTATTCCTGCTTTGGACTTGCTCCATACGTCCCCCTGTGCGATTCCAAGGCCCAACGATCGTTCGATCGGAATATCCTGCAAGTCGGCTCTGATGACCAGCTCCCAGCATGATGAGAACCTAGGATCCTGGTGAGCCGGGTTTTCCGACGGTGGGTCGATCATGAAGCCCTGCTCCCTTTCTACTCCTAACTAATACATATCACGGCCGAAGCGACGTCATACGGGTTGAAGACGCATGTGCGAGACCCGATGCAGCCAGGCTGCTTCGAGGGACTTCTTCCGTCTCCACCAGTCACATCTCCACCGGTAGGGTGGCTCTACGAGAGCTTCAAGGATCACAGCGTGTGGTCCTACCCTCGCCCTTGATACGATGCAAACTCGGCATCTGCGTGAACGACGAATTTACCTCGGCTCGACAGTTTGGATAACGTCTTACGAACACACTCGTCAGACAAACGGAAAGGCCATCGATCACGTAGAAAGCCGTCGTCGTCGTACATAGCATGCGGCATGCACGACCCAAAAATACACTACCACCATCATCTACCTCTCAATCACCCACCCACCCACCTACCCGCCGAATCGGTACTTGCTAACACCGGCACCGGCACTGGCACTGGCCCGCCGCCCGCTCAGAACAACACCGTCTCCCCGAGCGCAGGCACCAAAAACTCGTCCGCGCCGACGCCCGCCTTCTCGCACTCGCGGCGCAGCAGCGCCGGGGGCTCGAGCACGGGCTCCGTCGTGAGCACCCACGTCCTGCGCCGCGGGGGAGGGGGCGCGCGTCAGCGATCGTAGATAGAACAGGGAGTGGGGAGGCGGGAGGGAGGGGCGGACGCACCCCCAGTGCATCGCGAGCGCGCGGCGCGCGCGCACGTCTTGCATGATGCGCACCGCGTCGGCGGGCGAGGCGTGCAGGTTCGACCACATCGCGCGCGGGGCGTACGCTCTACACGTCACGCCATCACATCCACATCCACATCCACATCCACATCCACATCCACATCCACGGCCAAAAACCATCAGAGATCAGCAAAGACGAAACAAAAGGACAGACGGAAAACGCCGTTGGCGGCAAATACCGCGCACACGCACCCAATTGGCACCAGCGCGACGTCCACGCCTCCGAAGCGCTCCCCGACCTCGCGAAAAGCGGGGCAGCACGGCGCCGCGCGCTCGAGCGCCTCCATCCGCTCCTCCTCGCTCGCGCCCTCCACCTCTTTGCCGCCGGACCCCGCGTCGCAGCGCGCGGGGCGCACCGTGCGGTACCCCGTGTCGCCCGCAAAATAGACCTTACGGCCGACGTCGGCCCAAATCACGGGCGCGGGCGCGTCCGCGTCCACCGCCGCCGCCGTAGCAATCGCAGAGGAAGGGGAGGACGGGGCGACGGCAGAGGACGCGGCAGAGGAGGACGATGGGGCGGCGGGGGGCAGCAGCTCCTCGACGACCCACGCGGCCCAGAGCGCGGCCCACCGATCGAGCCCCGTGCGCCCCGAGGTGTGTTGCGACGGGGCGCAGGTGATGCGGAGCTGCGCTTCGACGGTCGGCGCCGGCGCCGTCGTCAGTGAGGCCATCGCCGGGGGCGAGGCGTGCTCTGTATCGTTGTTGTTGGGGGAGGGGGGGGCGGCGAGAGGGGCGGCGGCG
>CVKZ01000005.1:255180-297907 GCA_001457955.1 Heterobasidion annosum
CTGTAGATCTCATACTGACTCTTTTGGGCAAGAAATCATCAGGTGATCAGCCTGGAATCGGTGATTCCATCGAACTTTGCCCGCGGTGTGTAAGCCGAGGGAATACTTCTCAGATATCGCCTATCCATCTGCAAACATAACTCTTCACGAGATTCAAGACCCTGCACTGAAGATTTATGATGTCAAGTGGATGCTCTTCAAGCTTTTGTCCAAATGGGAAACTGACGGGTACAATCATTTTGATGAACACTTCCCGAGTTCGTCGTTCTCCTTTGTACTTCCTTCGATTTGCTATCAAATTCCAGGCTGCGATGTAATAAGGTGCGCGCTACGATCTTCTAAGCTCGTAGCAAACCATACATCAGAACTGATATTCTGCGAAGGTCCACTCCAATTGCTTTGCCAATCTACTGTGCCGGCTTTGGATCGTCGACCCGCCTAGATTTTGCTTGCATACCTTCAAAGAGCAAGCTCCCGAACGGCCTTCCGGGTGATTTCTCTCCGATCGTGTTTGCTGTGGACTACGTCGACTCTATTTCCGATCTCACAAATGAAGAGATCAGATTGGATCAACCGTCGGTAGAACAAAAGACGTTCTCAGATAGATCACAGGGAATTGTCAAGCTTGCGAAGATGTTCGAGCCGGCCTTGCAACTTCTCGTAGCATACATCACGAAGAAATACCAGACAGCCGATGGCCAGTGGAAGCCGGAGTGGGATGTATGCACGCTCGCCTATAGTATTATGATCTGACTGATCATTGTCGCACTTGTAGCCCCTAAGATCTGAAATGCCTCATTCGCGGCCAGACCTTCCGGGAGACTTGTTCTTACACGCAATCAACTACTCAAAGTCCGATTGTATGATCTACGCTTTCTTTCCTCGATACAGAGTGACACCGTCCAGGCGCGTGGAGTGGGGGTTCTGTTGCTCAGAAGCCTATTGGCTGCCATCATTGATCGCGTCGCGGTCTTTGAGGGATCGCCTGCGGGCGTACAAAATATTAATGAGGGTTCAAGGACAGACTATACACGTCATCGATATTCTTACCGATCTGTCGCGCGGGTATGGGGAACACTGAAGCACTGTCATAATTGCGTTCATCATGCTTCGAAATCTACCCTACCTTTGAAGAAGGAATTCTATTCAATCCCATGTTGTGCTCGTACATTTCTGCGAACGTCAAAGACTGCCTGAATCTTTCGCTCCTATGCTCGACGATTGATTTCTATGATGCGAAGATGAATTCACAGAATCGCACCCCATAAGACATCCTGTAACAGTGTAGAATATTGCGAATAATACGCATCGAACCTTACTTCCAGATTTCGGGAAGGCAACAACAAACTTCGGTTTCCAAAGGAGTTCAAGACGCTGCGAGTCAGTGTTTTTTTGTTATGGTATAGTTCCGACAACTCTCATGGTCTAGTAAGGACTTACGAAGCGCTGGCCCCACAATAAACCGAAGTCACGAAGAATTGAGTGACAGAACGCAAGAGAGATGGTGCTCCGCATACGATTCAGCAGATTTCTGACTGAGGTCTGAAGGCCTTCTGCATCGATAGAGTCACACACTGTCTGTACACTGGACATAGTAAAAATCAGTCTGTAATGTTCTTTGAATAATAGGAAGGTGTTTGCACGTGCCATTTGACTCAATCACCTGTTCTTCTCCTACCATCGGATGAGTATGAGCCTGGAGGAAGGGAAAGAGAGACCAGCTATCCAAATGTTTCGCATGTTAGAAGGCAATCAACGAAGACGCATCTTGACTTCATACTGGGGGTTACCCCGACTGGAATCTCAGGCGCCTTTGAAGGTCGATTTATCGTTACTAGAAATCCGTGCAGATGGTCTTTGGGAGGGAGTCAATTCAGCGGCCTGTGTACGTCCTCGATCTCGACCAGACATGTCCTGAAAAACTGGACCGCGACCAGAGGTGAGTGTTCTGCGCGCGTCAGAGCAAAAAAATCCATAAATTATGATAGTAACACTAACACTCATCTACACTATAATCGCAAGACCACAGTCTCATAAGCCGCATCGCATGACCCCTCATACATGGCATCTACACCTTACACTTCAACTCTCCTCCGACCATCGCAATCGCAGCACCCAAAGCCCAGCCCAACTCCGTCCCCTCCAGCTGCTTCCCGATCTGCACCTCCCGCTCGTCCGCGAACTCGTACCCGAGACGCAGCAGCGCGTGCATGAACGTGAGATCCAAGCAGTACTCGGGACGCCCGGCGAGCTCCTTCATGACTTCGGCGTCCCCGCCCCACCGCTTCTCCCATGCCGGGCGACCCTTGCAGACGTCCGTTGCGAGTTCGGCGAGGGAGGAGATCGTGAGGCGAGGCGGATTGGTCGAGGGGAGGAGGGGGTTGAGCCGGTCGTAGAAGTAGGAGAGGAGCAGGATTTTGCCAGAGGGGAAGGTGTCGAGAATGGATGGCTGGTAGACGCCATCGAACGAGCAGGGTTTTACTTCGCATATGCTGAAAAACAAAGATATCAGCGCGGGGATTCGCAATGACATGTGGCTAGACCTACGCGTCTTTGGCCATGACGAGTTGCATGACGCGGTTGCACGCCTCGAACCCGCCCACCTCCTCACCCACCATAGTCACATTCTTGGCCTTCCCATCGCTGTCCTCCAGCTCTATCACCCGGCTCGTTCCACGGCCCAAGCATGGGTTACCAATCTCCTTGCCCGAGCTGTTTGCCCTGATGGAATCCATGAACTCAACGAGTCGATGCACGCTCTTCCGCGCGCGCATGAGCCCATATCCAAGGTACGAGTGCTGGTACAACACATGGGTGCGTCCGCCAAACTTGAGCTCGTACTTGTGGTCGCCTTCCTGTAGGGACGAGTCGGATTTCGTTTTGTCGAAGGAGGGCTCGAAGACGATTTGCGTGGATGCGCCGCCGAGGTCCAGGACGGCATACGGCGTAGAGCCCCTGGGAGAATCAGCGCGGATCGTGTTCATCAAATAATTGACCGTGATCCAGGCGTAGACACCCTCGTCTTTGCCGTCCATGATCATAACGCCGTTGTCGTCGGTGATGGGGAACGGATAGGTTGTGCGCAGGCGCTGTCGAACTGCAGCCAAGATCTCGCCGCTCTGCTCAGGGCCGAGCAGGCGCAAGCCTGCGGTCGCCTTAACTGCAACGGGTGTGCACTTCCTCAGGGATTCTGGGACAGTAGACACAGCGACGTCGAGGAGGGTGTCGAGACTTGCAGCAGCGTCCTGTGGGGCACCAGCATACGAGGACAGACCCGGTTGGGTTTGCTTGAAGACCTCATATTCGTACGCTGGCGATGGGCCGCAATTATGGAATTTGTACACATGGATACGGGAGCCTGTCGAGCCCGCGTCAATCATGAGAGCATACTGAACAAGGGGGCTGGACGGCGTGTATGGCTTGGTACAGTAGACCGTTTTGAGAGGGTCTGGATCGGAATCGTAGGACGTAGGATGTGAAGGCGGAGGCTGAGTGTGAGAAGGAACCTCTACATGCACGGTGTGATGGCCGGACTCTGGATTTACTGGAGGCGGAAGGGGATCATAATCGACCTCGGAAAGATCGGGGCCTTTCCATCCTGCCAGCTAACTGTTAGTGACAGAAAAATCCTTGCCACAAGCTGATGATAGAAGTGAAATAAAATGGGGATTGTAAAACAGCATGACATCGGCCATTCTCAGAGCGCAGAGTGTGGAGGCAATTTGACGGGACCTAGGTCAATCATGGTATCTCTAATTCTAAGTTTTCAACGCATCGAGAGTTATGCGCATCCATGACGTCTACTCATGCAACAATAAGAATGCTATCCTCACACTCACCTGGTTGAATGCCATTCCACACCGACCGCCTCTTCGCAGTCGGAGTCACGACCCATACCAGCCCTATTATAACTATAGCACCAATTACCAGCTTCTTCCAAGCAAAAGGGCGCCCTCCAAGGCGACTTGGTCCCATACCGCCCTCGAGTCGTTCGTAGTTACTGCTGCGAGGAGAGATCATCGTCTTTCGATGCGTGCGCTGCGACGGCTTCGTATAAGGAACGTTACGGGTCGGCCGAGATGCAGATGATATTTGTGACGGTGATGAAAGAGTGTGGACAGAAGATTGCCGTCGTCGAGAGAGTGAGCTGCCGCCGGTGGGCATAGACACGCAGAACCGTGTCGCCGCCAGTTGGCTTGGCTGAGTGCTTACGTAAAATGATATAACCTGCACCCTCCCATGACCAGTGCACGTAGGAGCGCGAGCTGCAGCATCTCTGCTGGCAGAATTCCGGTTAGTCTCATAGTGCCCGCGACAAACTTCTCAACTGCTATCGATGCCAATGCCATGCAGCCCGGCTCCTTCGATCAAACGCAATCAGAATGGTTATCTGCGTCGGACGGCATGTAAAGGATTCCACTCATTGACACTTGAGCTCGATGAATCTATCTTTGGACACTTATACGACGTACGTCTCTAAGCGGTTGAAGCTTGTAGAGAGCTCTATAAGCGGTGATTTGGCGTTGGCTCTCAAGATCTCAAACGGCACACCATTAGACGAGACTAAACACAAACCCAAGGGAACGTTTCTGAGCTAGCGTGTCCCATGATGTGGAAAGAACACACTACGAGATGCAGGCGAACAAAGGGGATGAGATATCGCGATCGGTGGGTCCATGATTTTGTCTTCATAATCCAGATTACACGCTGAGACGCCAGTACCATTGACAGGTACTATGTGTGAACCGTATCCGGACGGGTGGGGAATCGTCTTAGTGCAGGGCTTGATATCGATTACCTGCGCAAGTTCTTCGAAGACCCTGGTGCAGAGACTGACACACAGGCGTAGCGCGCATTGCAAACGCAAACGTTGTCCGATGAGGCTACGCACCCCGAGCGCTCTCTCTTTCACGTACAACGGCACGCGCTTGCCTGAGGCGTTCACGGGGATCAACATGCCACGACGGAACTATGACAGAACCACGACGTGTACGCTGCTATCAGCATGGAAGGTCGCAATGAGCTGAAGGTCGATTCCGGAAGTTCGATGTTCCCTTAGAAAGTGAGCAATGGCTCGGCGTGGCATGTCACAAGCCACGTCGTTCATATGGCTGGCAATGACCCCATAGAGGAAAGATAACTTCTGTCTCACGTTGAAGTTTGTAGTTGGTGAGCCATCTCCTGTTCCTAATTCTAGCGACATCCCATCCCTATGAATAAATCGGACCAGTCTTTGTTATGTTTGACTATATATGTATCATTGATGTTTGAAACGGTGGATTAGATGCATGTTGATATTTTTCTTCATCCCACGGCAACAGGATCGGCCCACTCGTCAGATTGCGGACCACAAGACCAGGTGAGCTGGGTACAAGAGTACTTGCTAAAGATACTCGCTGACGCCGTACTAGCGACAGTCGCGGCTTGATGGCATCCACCATCATTCTACGGTGGACACCATCCCCAAATCTTTCCAGAATGATCGCTGATTTCGTCAATTGCTCTAGTATTTACCATTGCTATGCATGTATATATGAGCGCTCACAAGTCATCGAGTGGAGGTGGAGGGGAGTACAGTGTTCCAGCGACCTTGAGCAACGCAAGCACCAGGAAGACACTTCACACCAATCTATCCTATCAACTCAGTCCTGGACTGAGTCATAGCATCAGCGAAACCGACGTGGCAAGGCGTGGCGGTCGATTTGTCAATCGAAGTCTTTACAGGTTGCGGTAGGCTGCAATCGCGCAGAAGTCACAAATATCATGAATTCTCGACTGGCTGTCGTTGCCCTCCTGTGCGAAAGTTTCTGTTGTGGTGGGTCTAGGTTTCCGTTTTCACAGCATATTAACCAAGATGACTACAAGGCGTGCTCACTATTCTATTCGGGGCCTCTGTATACGTAGTTCTGTGAGCTATCATCCTTTTAAAAGCCAATCCACATTGGACTCAAAAATCTGCATATTGCACAGGTTTGGAAGAGCACGGACAACAACAACCTATGTCTTGTTGGCGGTGAACATTGTCCTCTACGCCATTTCTGTTCTCCATTGGACAGTAAGCTCGGTGGTCATCCTGGGTGACGTCTCGGTAGGCATGGCTGAAGCACTTGTTATTACTTGGTCTCCTTTCATCAGTGTACGTATGCCCTATTCATCACCACAACAGCAAACTAATGTTGGAATTCAAAGCACATTCTTTGCGATGCCATCGTGGTATGGCGAGTGTGGTTGATCTGGGAGCGTAACGCAAAAATATGTATCCCATCCTTCGTCTGTCTTTTCGGGACGCTAGGTGCGTCTATTTCCTAGACTTTCCCTAAACCAGAGCAGACCTCCACACTACAGCTAGTGTCGTGATCGGCATAGTTTTCGAATTGCAGGGGAGTACATTCCTACCCTTGTCTCTTGTTTCCTTGATCTGGGGCTCCCTCTTGGGCTCAAATTTGTGGTCAACATCGATAATAGCTTGGCGAGCATGGTTTGTTAAATCACATTTCATCTACAGGTGCCCGTGAGATCACTTACTGGTCCTTGCATATACCGTAGGCGGCACAGGCAATTCATCAAGTCTCAGCTGGGAGCAGGGACTGCTAGGACAAATGCCGAGAAAACACTCTGCCTTCTCATAGAATCAGGAGCAATATATCTCTGTATTTGGGTGCGTTCGTAGCTCAGATAAGACGCGCTTTAGCTGACATCTCTGGGATGTAGTCAGTGCACCTTGGGATAGAATATGGCTTTCAATCTGCGATGTACATACCGCACTCCATCATCGTCCAACTTGCCGTGAGTTTCGAACATCCAGGGCGTGCACAGGAATTATCTGATTGTTGTTATCGCTAGGCTATATATCCCTTGACTATAATCATCATCGTTCATATTCGCGCCAATTCCTCAAACTCGCCATCTAAAATCTCATTCATCGATTTTGTGACGCCCCCTGATATTTTCTCTGGGAATGTAGATCTTGATCATAACTCAATTACCTCCTAACAGAATAACCTTGTCGGGGTCATTTGCGAGCGTGGAACTTATGGGTCAATCAGCATCGACTGGACAGGAAGCTATAGCGGACACGGTCACAATATGTTCGAATATACTGTTTATATCGTCAAAGGGTGGAGAGCGTACATAGATAGAAAGGTCAGGAACAATAGGTACGAGAAAGATAGCACTGCTCGAGCTACGGATACTTGCCCTGGATCATAGATAAGTTGCAGCGTAATGCGGAATCGCCTCCTGGTGTCTTGACACTCGCCTAGGATTCTATGGATACTAGTGAATGCCCATGATAGTATCATAGAGCAGTGTTAGAGTAGGGGTCAGAAAGAGAGCGAGAAGCGGAGGATATTAAAGCGGGAGGGTCGGGAGATGCCGCTGTGGCGGCGCTTCGTCAGCTACGCAGCCAGACAAGAGTTCTCAGCAGTCCTCAGCACAGCGCCACCTGGTGCTTATTCGCGATTTATTGGACGGGTGGAGAGCGATTCCAAGTCCAAGGGATAAACAGTGTAAGTATTTCTCTGAACGATCACAGACAAACGATGCAAGTGTACTCAGCTGGTGGTAGCAGGAAGGAGTATATTTTGAGGTGCAATGAACAGGATTGACGGCATCATCGCGATCGGTACGCCCATTGTTTTGTCTTGATGATCTAGAGCGCCTGCAGAAATACCTGCGTGTAAGTCGTATCCAGACTGGCGCATGCCTGGGTGATATCGTTTCTCAGCGCAAGGCTCCATCTTGTTCTTCGAAGGCACAGAGGGCGGCCAAGATTACTGCATAGCCGTATCGCGCATTGCGAACATGGCTATGAATTCACTTCCGGCGCTCTCGTAATGACTGGGCATGGCATGATGGAGCCATGGAAGAAGAAGGACATTTGTCTTGTGCTGACGCTCGTAGTGAGTAAGCCATTCCCATTTACTTCTTTTAGCGCCATCCTTCCCCTACGAAGAGAATTTATCTTCGATGTATTTGACTGTATCTGCATCACCAATATTTGAAGCATTGGACCATGCGCATGTGGACATACTTCTACATCCCGTGGCATCAGGAATTGGTCTGCTTGTCAGATCGCAGAACACGAGACCAGGTGAGCTGGCTACAAAAATACTTGTCATACTAACAATATCACAGGCGCGGCTCCATGGCGTCAACCCCAAACCTTGTCCAATTCCGTCAAGCTGAAGTATTTACCATTGTTGTGCATGTATCCGAGCTTACTAGACTGCAAGCGGACTTAAGACGAGCACCGTCCTGCACTCTGTTGGATTCTCTAGCAACATTCAGCAGGTATTTCTTCCCCGGCCTATTCTAACAACTCAGTTCTGGACTGACTCATAGCACAGCGCAACCGACGTGACGAGGCTTGGCGGCCGACTGGTCTAGAATCAAAAAAAATCAGGTCGCTGTAGATTGCAATCAGTCACTGCGATGAGTCCCATTAGTTCTCGAGGAGCTGTCGTTGCTCTCTTGTGCGAAAGTTTCTTTTGTGGTAAGTCTGGCTTCCTATGTTCCTAGGTTCAAAATCAACCAAGAAGGCTCCAAGGCATGCTCACTATCCTGTTCGGGGTCTCGGTATATGTGGTTTTGTGAGCCATGATCTCTTTTGAAAAGCCAGCCCACTAAACTCAAGCATTTGGATGCCGTATAGGTTTCGAAGAGCGCGGACAAGAACCGCCTATGCCTTACTGGCGGTGAACATCGTCCTCTACGCCATGTCTGTAATCCACTGGATAGTCAACTCAGTGGTCATCCTGGGTGTCGTCTCGGCGGGTAGGGCTGAAGATGTGATCGTTACATGGTTTCCTACCATCAATGTACGTATGGCATGCTCATCGCCACGACATAAGATTAATGCTGGGATGAAAGTATATTTTTAGCGATGCCATCGTTGTATGGCGAGTATGGTTGATCTGGGGACGCAACGCAAAAATATGTATTCCTTCCTTTGTTTGCCTTGTTGGGATTCTGGGTTTGTCCATTTCCGACACTCACCTTAAACCAGTGCAGACCTCTATACTACAGTTAGTACCCTGATCGGCATAGTTTCGCGGGATCGATCCTTCAGTCTTGTTGTTTTGATCTGGTGTTTCCTTCTAAGCTCAAATTTGTGGACAACATCGGCAATAGCGTGGCGAGCGTGGTTCGTCGAATCACATTGCTTCCAAGGCCCCCTTGAGATTACTTACCGGTGCCTGCATTCTCCGCAGGCGCCACAGGCGATTCATCGAGTCCCAGCTCGGAGCAGGGACTGCTCGAACAAATGTCGAGAAAATACTCGGCCTGCTCATAGAGTCGGGGACAATGTATTTCTGTATTTGGGTGCGTTCGTAGCGCGATAGGATGCGCTGTAGCTGACATATCTAGTGTAGTCACTGTACGTTGTGATCTACTACAGTCTTCAAACCTCGGCGTTCATACCAGACACCATTGTTGTCCAACTCGTCGTGAGTTTGGGACAACCAGATCATGCACGAGATTATATCTGATTGCCTTGATTGCTAGGCCCTATACCCACTCATTATCATTATCATCGTTCACATGCAGGCCACTTCCTCAAACTCATTATCTAAAACCCTAGTGTCATCCATCGACTTCGTGACGCCTCCCGACAAACCATCCGGAAACGCGGATTCTTGATTATCATTCAATTACCTCTGGATTTAAGTATGCGCTCGCATATGATCCCTCGTTGACCTTGCCGAGGACATTTGCGGTTGTGAGAATTACGGGTTGATTAGTGTCGACTGGGAGGACAAACTACCGAGTATATAATCACAACATGTTTCAATATGTCAAAGGGTGGACAAGGAGCATAAATAGAAAGGTTAGGAGCAATAAGAATTCGAGAGAAACCCCTCTGGATCGTGGATAGGTTACAGTCTACTACTGCGGAGTCGCTCCCCGGTATCTTGACATTCGCCTAGAATGCTCTGTAGATGCAGGCAAACGCTCACACCAGTATCATGGAGCAATTTTGCGGTACCAGGGAGTCGGCAGGAGAGTATAGAAGCAGCGGAGGATATAGAGGGAGATGGCGCGGCGCTTCGTCAACTACCCAGCGTACATCAAACTGTACGATCTGACAGCTCACAGCACGGCGCCATCTCGTGCCTTCGCAATTTATTGGACGGGTAGAGAGCGATTTCGAGCGGATGAGTGTCAGTATAATCCAAAAGCGATCACAGACACGTGATGCAAGGCCGATAGGTCACTGGATGAAGTCAACGTTGAAAGAATCACACTAACATGAGGTGCACTGCAGGTGAACTCCAACATCGAACGTGATTGATGAACAGCGCCATCGCCAGTCTATTGCCATCGGTAGTAGGTATGCCCTTCGTTTTGTCTTGATGGTTCAGACTACCCGCTGAAACTTTAGTATGATTGACAGGTGGCGCGTGTAAGCTGTGTCTGGATGGGCGCATGCCCAGGTGAAGTCGTCACTGCACGGGGCTCCATCTCACCGATCTGTGCAATTTCCTCAAAGATCCGGAGAGCTTCCGAGTGCACAGGCATAGCGCGCCTTACAAACCGCAACGTCATCAGATGCGGCGACTTACCATCCTGCGCTTTCTTCACGTACAACGGCACGCGCTTGTCAGATGCGTTCACAGGAATCTACTTGCCAGGCCAATATCACGATTCACTCATTGTCGTCGGCGTGGAAGGGCGCAATGAGATAGAGGTCGCATTCGGGAGTTTGCTGTTCGCCTGTAAAGAGGGCATAGCATGTTGAGAGCCACGTCGGTCAGATGGCCGGCAATGGTCCTTCGGACGAAGATGAACTTCCGTCTTCTGCTGAAGCTCGTGATTGGTGAGTCATGTCCTGTTCCTAATTTGAGCGACACCCCTTCCCTATGAAAAGATCGGGCCAATCTTCATTCTTTTTGACCATATCTGTATCGTTGATATTCGAAACTGTGGATTACAGTAGATGCATGTTGACATTTTTCTTTATCCCGCGGCAACAGGATTGGCCTACTTGTCGTATTGCGGACCACAAGACCAGGTGAGCTGGCTACGAAAGCACTTGCTAAAAAAAAGTACTTGCTGACGTCGTACTAGCGCTGTCCGACGGTCGCGGCTCCAAGGCATCCATCATCATTCTATGGTGGAGACTTCCCAGAATGATTTCAATATCGCTGGCTTCGTCAATTGCTCCAGTATTTACCATTGTTGTGCATATATGGGCGCTTCCAGGTCGGGTCGAAGTGGAGGGGTGCATAGTGCTGCATTCTATCGGATCCCCAGCGACATTAAGCAACGCAAGCACCAGGGAGACACCTCACACCAACCTATTCTGTTGATTCAGTTTTGGACGGGCTCGTACCACAGCGCAACCGACGTGACGAGGCGTGGCGGCCGACTGATACTCAAACTCTGCACATGTTGCTGTGGCTTGTAATCACACAGAACTCATGGATACCGTCGATCCTCGACTAATTGTTGTTGCCCTCTTGTGCGAAAGTTTCTTTTGTGGTGCGTTTAGCCTCCCGTCTTCCTAGGTCCAATATTAACCTAGCTGTCTTAAGGTGTGCTCACTATTCTCTTCGGGGTCTCGGTATATGTCGTTTTGTGAGCTATGATTCCTTTGCAAACGCTGGCCCACATCGAACTCAAACATTTGGATGTCGTATAGGTTTCGAAGAGCACGGACAAGGACCACCTATGCCTTGTTGGCGGTGAACATCATCCTCTACGCAATGTCTGTGATCCACTGGATAGCAAACTCGGTGGCCATCCTGGGTGTCGTCTCTGTGGGTAGGGCTGAAGATGTGATCATTGAGTGGTTTCCTACCATCAATGTGAGTATATCATGCTCATCGCCACGACATCAAATTAACGTTGGAATGAAAGCATATTCTCTGTGAGGCCATCGTTGTATGGCGAGCGTGGTTGATCTGGGAGTGTAACGCAAAAATCTGTATCCCATCCTTCATCTGTCTTTTTGGTACACTAGGTTCGTCTATTTCCAGAACTTTTCCTAAACCAGAGCAGACCTCTATACTACAGCGAGTGTCGTGGTCGGCATAGTTTTAGAGTTTAACGGGCATGTATCCCTGGACTTGACTCTTGGTCCGTTGATGTGGGGCTTCCTTTTGGGCTCAAATTTGTGGGCAACGTCGATAATAGCCTGGCGAGCGTGGTTTGTCGAATCACATTGTATCTATAGGTCCTCATGAGAACACTGAATCCCCGCATTTATTGTAGGCGACACAGGCGATTCATCAAATCCCAGCTGGGAGCAGGAACCGCTAGAACAAATGTCGAGAAAATACTCGGCCTGCTCATAGAATCGGGGACAATATATTTCTGTATTTGGGTGCGTTCGTAGCTTAGATGAGATGTACTCTAGCTGACATCTCTAGGATTTAGTCATTGTATATAGGGATATATTATGGCCTCCAAACCGCGCTGTACATACCGCATTCCATGATCATCCAACTTGTCGTGAGTTTCGAGCATCCAGGTCGTGCACAGGAATTATCTGATCGTTGTTATTGCTAGGCTATATATCCCCTGACTATAATCATCATCGTTCATATTCGCGCCACTTCCTCAAACTCGCCATCTAACACCTCATTCATCGACTTCGTCACGCCCCCTGATATTTCATCTGGACATGCAGATCCTGATTGTAACTTGATTGCCTCTGAATAGAATCATGTGCTCTCATATGACACTTTGTCGAATGAAACGAGGACAAGTATTAAGGGGAAGACATTGTACTTAACTCTTTGTCCTGGTCAGGTTGTCCAATCCGCGTACAAATTGATTCTTACAGCTCGAAGATTCTTTGGAACCACGGAAGCAGTACCAGTGTCTTGAAGACTTGTCGATGGAAGTAAAGCAATGACGGAGGTTTCCAGCTCAACGCGGTGTTCAGCTCGACGCGCCGTCGGGGTGTCTGCCATCATTATATGCTGTAGACCATGTTCATCCCCAACCTTCCCAGTATCATTCTCATCTATTAATTGCTCAGGGATTTACCGTTGTTATGCATGCATGAGGGCTTACCTTACCAGTTGTTGAACAGAAACAGAAGCGAGCGCAGGCGGCAGGACTGCTGCATTCGATCGGATTCTTTGGCGACATCGAGCAGTGCAAGCACTAGGAGCTTCTCCAACGTATTATATCAACTCAGTCCTGGACTGAGTCACAGTATCAGCGAACTCGATGTGGAAAGGCTTGGCGGCCGACTGGTCTGGAATCAAACTCCCTTCATGTCGCTGTGGCTTGCGATCACGGACAAACCATGGCTTCCGTTGATTCTCGAGTACCTATCGTTGCTCTTCTGTGCGAAAGTTTCTTTTGTGGTAGGTCTTCTCGTCTTCCTAGATTTGATTTCAACTCAGCTGGCTCCAAGGCGCGCTCAATATCCTCTTTGGCGTCTCTGTCTACGTGGTTCTGTGAGCTTATAAGTCATAATTAACCGCTTGCTCACATTGAAGTCAAACGGCTGGATATCGTACAGGTTCAGAAAATCACGGACAAGGACCACTTATGTCTTGTTGGCAATGAACGTTGTCCTCTATGCCATTTCCGTACTTCATTGGATAGTAAACTCGGTGATCACCCTGGATGTCGTCCCGATGGGTACGGCCGAAGAGCTTATCATGGTATGGTCTCCTACCATCAACGTACGTATGGTATGCCATGTCCATCCTTACAATGACATATTAAGTTGTGATGAAAGTATATTCTTAGCGATGCCGTCGTGGTATGGCGAGCATGGTTGATCTGGGAGCGTAACACAAAAATCTGCATCCCATCCATTGTCTGTCTTTTTGGGACAATAGGTTCGTCTATTCCCGGAACTTTCCTTTAACCAGAGCAGACCTCTACACTACAGCTAGTGTCGTTGTCAGTGTTGTTCTAGAGATACAGGGGACCATATCTCTGGCGCTCGTTTCTATGCTCTGGGGCTCGTTCTTAGGCTCAAACTTGTGGACAACGTCGATAATTGCCTGGCGAGCGTGGTTCGTTGAACTACAACTCTTCTATAGGTGTCCATGGGGCCACTGACTGGTCCCTGCATTTACCGTAGGCAGCACAGGCGATTTATCATGAATCAGTTGGGGGAAGGGACTGCTAGGACAAATGCCGAGAAAATACTCTGCCTTCTTATAGAATCGGGGGCAATATATTGCTGTATATTGGTGCGTTCGTAACTCAGATAAGACGCGCTTTAGCTGACATCTCTAGTATGTAGTTAGTGTTCTTTGGGATATACTATAACCTTCAAACCGCGGTGGACATATCGAGCGCTATAAGCGTCCCTCTCATCGTGAGTCCCGAGCATCCAGGTCGTGCACAGGAATATATCTGATCGTTCTCATCGCCAGACTATGTATCCCTTCACTATAATAATCATTGTCCATATCCGAGCCACATCCTCAGACTTGCTATCTCAGATCTCATCCATCAACTTCGTCACGCCTCCTGATACTATCTCCTCTGGGAATCCGGATCCTGGTCGTCACTCAAACAACTCTGGATAGAACTATGTGCTCTTGTATGATACCTCGTTGACCTTACCGCGCACATTTGCGATTGTGGAACATGCGGGTTCATTAGCATCGACTGTACAGAAAGCTACCGTGGACACAGTAACTGCATGTTTAACAACTAAACCAGCTAGACCGTCAAAGGGAGGACAGCAACATAAATAGCTAGGTCAGGAGAAACATCGATGAAGCCTGTTGATAATTGTCCGGTCGGACAGCCGGATCACCGTACCCGTATGCTTACATGCAGGAGATTGAGGGCTGGCGGAGACAAGTACGAAGCAGAAGAGAATGCATACAAGAGCCAGAGGAAGACAGAGGACGATTCGATGTCCCGGAATTGATCCCCGTCACTATCTGTCCCTGTTCAGACTGTCCAATCCGTGTAGAAAATAGTTTCCAGACACTCACAGATTCTCTAGAACCATGTAAGCTGCACTGGCGTTTAAGTACAATATCAAAATCATCAAACACATCAGACGATTGAATGGGTGCAGCAGGTTTGAGCGGTAATAAAGGTATACTCTGAGGGTGAAAATCAAAATGCACGCCACAAGGAGTTTTGAATATGTACATGAGATCGCATCCGAAAACATTGCGGCGAGGAGATGAGCAGGACCGTAAACGGTATTTAACTCATATAGCTCTCAAATAGGCGAGAGCTAGGTTTGCGGCAGCTTGCTTGGCACCGGCCCTGGTCGTCCCTTGCCCGCGACCAATCACTCGATTGCCCACTGATACCAACATCAATGCCATATACATGCGACGTTAGAAAGCTAAACTTACAGTAGGCAGTAGCATAATGAGTCACATGATGTAGGGGACCGGCTTGGAGGATTTCCCATCGAAGCAAGTGGCTCTGGCGTGTGACTTGCAAATAATTGTCAAGTTGATGAGCCGGATTGCTGCGCTTGGCTATTTGTATACAGAAGATTGAGGACTGGCGGAGGCGAGTATCAAAGAAGACACATACCAGGGGAACTGATCGGAGGGCGGTTTGGTATTCCGGAAACATCGTCTGATCCTTGTGCTTCACTCTGTATCAATGTTCAGACTATTCGATCCGTGAGCAAATTGGTATTCAGATACCCACAGACTGGAGGGCATCTAGCACTATATGTGCAGCACCGGTATCTTGAAAAACTGTCGATAGTAGTACGGGTACGACCCTAATCCGACGAAAGAATCCTGGTCGGCTCTGAACAGTGGGAAATTCTTCCGCCTCGGGTACATCGGGCTCAAACATGGTCTCGAAGAGTGGTCTTGCAGGAACTTCGTTAATCTGGGCCTCATCAGATATCTTGAACCAGGTGTTGCAACGCTTGCTGGTCCGTCAAGGTGCATTAATAGCAACTCCATCAGCGAGAGACATCGCGTACCATACTATCCCTTCCATGGTGTTGCTCGGCCTGACATCCGCGAAATCACAGTTTGGGCACTTTCTCCTATCAGCATCTTGAATACAAATGACGATGTTCAATTTGACGACCATTCCGGCCATAACTTCGCTAGCCCACAGCGTCGTTACAAGAATATGGCCTGAGCCCGACCTGATATCGTAGTCGCCACTTTCGATGTATGCTTGCTCAGGTCTGTCTTGATAGTACCAGCGCAAGAAGCTTTGAAATCTCTAAATAAACGTGAGCAAATCGCTACCGCAGAAAGGATATGAATGAAACCTCTAGTGTAGGGCAAATTTGCAATGGTAATGACCATGACATACTAAAAGAATCGACCAGCTGAATATAATCGGAACCATTGTCGCCTTGAAAAGGATATCCTAATTGTCGCGGAATTCGCTGAATCGTGCTTTGGATGTTTAAAAGTATCTCATGAGAGCTTTCTGCCTTTTTCAACAATTTATCAAGCGACGAACTGATTTTCAGAAGACAAATACATTAGCTGTCGATAACCTCGAGCAAGAACTGTATAACGGACTCACACTTGTAGCAGCTGCAATATTACGTTCATGCCCGCCAGCTGATTTCCGAGGCGGGTCTGTAATCCAGTGATTTTGATCTTCTTCTTGGAAGACAGTGCCCAGTACACCTTTTTGAATGTATCCTTGATCCAGTTTCCAGAACCCTCCGACTGGAGAGATAGCTGATAGCCACTTATTGTCTCAACGATGTCCTCCAAGAGCGTGTGACATTGATCTAAGCTGGATTGGAGGGTGCCTTCAAACCGTGTTATAACGACCTGAGAAGCACAAGACGTGGCATCGCGCACGAGAGAGAGCACTTTGATAAGAGAAAGAACATCTTGCGCTAAAGCCCTCCACTCTGCCGAAGCGCCCGCAACATCGTTCAAAGCTCCGTTGATTTGGAAGCATAGCTGCACAAGGCCCGTGACGTCCTGAACGAGGCCAAAGATGGTACCAATGGTAGCCATAGGTGAGTTGGAATCACTTTTATAGACGAGGCACAAGCTGTTTAAACACCCACAGCACCGCCCGCAACACGAGCTGTGCTTCTTAGGGTGGCCACACTTTGAACCTTCTATATGCGTTCAAGCCGCATCGGGAACATGACGGAGGAATATTGTGCAGTCAGCACAGAGTAACTGCGAGGAAAGCAAGATATATCAGCCGCACCGCATAAGTGCGAGTGGCCAAAAGGAAAGACGAGCGCTCGCCGTCGTCACCTGAGCAAATATCATACGGGATTGGGAAAGATCGCCAGCATTGCTGCCTTTGGGAGACTAACGGGAGCCTGTGTGGATATCGAACTGGTGGGCTGAGACGTCCCTGCGCCTCCGTTTACTGGACATTCAAGCTCCCAGCTTCAAGGCAGACGAGTCTGACGTAGTTCGTTGAAGACGACCACAGTGAAGCAAGTTGAAATTACATGTCCACCTCAGCCACAAGAATACACGCATCGGCTGCGGTTCACTGCATCACGGCTGAAGCTTTCCATTCAACTTATCACATATTGTATATTTAGAGAACAAACGATTGTTCTGATTGCAATTTATGTGTATGTATGTAGCCTAGTGCGCATACAGGGACGGGAGAAACAACATGAAAACATGGAGACGCGATGGGAATGGGGGAGGTGTTGAAACTATCACTGTTAGTCGTGATGAGAGATTATACATCATTCACGTCGAGGGGGATTTTGATCAAAAGGTGATGAACGGGAATGGGGATGGGGATGGGGGAAGGGGACGATTGTGGAAGTGGTACTCAGGGTCAGTGGATAAAACAATAGAGCTAAATGAAGTAGGAGTACCGCCAAGACTGGAGTAGGGGAAAATCAAAAGATGGAAACAAGAAGGGACGATGTTGGCATACGGGATATCAAGATGCAGAACGAGAGATGGAAGACACGAATGCGACGAGGAAAGACCGACAGGCTCACGAATCATTGATTGGAGGGACATGATGACCCTTATCCATCAACAACGCCTCCAGAACCATCGCGCGAGCCTTCCACATCTCCTTGTCCTGCCGCTCTGCCTCTAAAGCATCCTCGAGCTCGCGCTGATACTCGAGCTTGCGCTTCCGACTGCGCCGCGCCGCGAGTGTGTTCTGTAAACGCTTGGCCTTGATCGCGTCCTCCTCCGAAAGAGTGGGTCCATCGGCGACGTCATCACCGTCATCCTCCCCAAATGCTTGACTACGCGCACGCTTCCTCGCGAATGTGGCCGGCAGCTCCTTTCGTGACGTTTGAGACGGCATGACGTACTTCCGAGGTTGAATCGGAGCGTCCACGGGCACGAGACTGTCCGGCGTCAGGTTCTTGCGAGTTCCCGTGGGAGCTTGCTTCCGCTTCTGCTTTATCGAAGACTGGGGCGTGACACTGGTACCACCTGATGGCGAGTGCAGAGAACTGGGGTCAAGAGCAGGAGTGTCGGGAGACGGCATCGTGTACATGTTGTCAAACACGGGAGGGAGGGACGAAGAAACAGGAGCGAGGGGCTTGGCATCGTAAAGATAGCCAGGTGTATCCGGGAACAATGGCATGTCGAAATCGCCGCCCATCTCAAGCATAGGGCTCGTCCACACGTCTGGGCTCATGAAGTCGTCGCCAAGGGCAGGCGTCGTCAACATATCGTCCATCGGCGACTCCCCAGGAGAGGTGAGATAATTCATCGGCTCGAAGGCGTCAAACGTCTCGAAGTCTGGTGAAGCTGCACATTGGCTTAATAAGGCAGAATGCAAACACATGGTCACAACATTACCTTGAATCACAGAAAGGACTGCCTGCGCTGCAGCATCGTCATCATGCACAGGCATATCGGAACGTGTGCCAGCTGCTGGGCCCCGCGAGTCTAACGATGGCACAGAAAGATCGGCGTTTTGAGGTGCAAGCATTGTTAGGTAGTTGGAACAGAGAAAGTCGAAAGCGCGGGGGGAGTCAATTGAGTTTTCTGATACTGGTAATCGACGAGGAGTTGTACGAGGTGGTGGGGGCAGTTGTTGGGGTATCCCATGATGGGCAGCTAAATCCGAAGTGGTATGGAAAACCTGGTTATACGTCCTAGGACGGTGGGAAGGGTGGTTTACGTCGCCATGGTGAGATGGGAGTAGACTTGAAAGTTGTTGACTTTCAAGGAGGGGGTGGGCGTGGGACCGAGATGACGAGTAGGAATCCGGGAAGCGGTTTACAGGTAGAGGCCGAACATCTTGATTTGGATAAATGAAGTTGTTCAGAGGCGAGGCTGGAATCGCGAGGGGTTGGGGGGTGACCTTGTCAACGGTCTGTGGTCGCAACGTGTGCAACCTAGAAAGTCTGTGAGATGGCGATGACAGAATCAGTCTGGTTGTCTCATACGAATCAGCCTGTGCATTCGCCGACGGTTGAAAGGTGTGGAAGTCATTGAACTGAGCATCGGACGACATCCGTGGCCCCGCGTCACCGTCATTGTGGACATGCGTCCTTGCCGCTCGCGGTATACGCTGACTGTCAGGACTGCTCGACGGCGGGGCTGATGATGGTCCGGGATGCATTATAGGCTCCATTGCAATGTCTCGGAACAAATGGGGATGTTACGCGTGATCCAGCAAGATCGAATCGGACGACCTTTGTAGCGTACACGCAAGCGGCGGTGCCAAGCGAGAGAAAACAGGCGACAAACAGGGAATGGAGGACTCACAGATTCCTGTAAAAGAAAGGGACGCCTCGAGCAACAAATTCGAGGAGTCAGGCTGGTGTGGTGGAGGGGAGAGGACAAGTAACGAAGGGCGGGAGTGACTCGGCCGTCGGCTTATATCAGAAAAACTTCATCGCATTTCAAACTCAGAGACGCTGGTCCCACGACTCTGGCACGGCCATGGGCGCCGGCGCTTATTTCCTGACAAACCCGTTTATCTCCACGATTCCGGATCTTCCTCCACGTCGGCATACGACTACATACAGCTGTATACAGCTCTTGCCTTACCATCCACGGCCAGCCTTATGCGTGTAAACAAACGCCCCTTCATCGCAATGTGTGACTAAGTCCCTGGCGTCTATTGATGCAAGGGACCGAGGGATGCCCCACTCGTCTCTTGTCCAATCACGGAGCGATGCATACCACATGCTCTATATTGGCTTCGCGCCCGCCAGGAACGGGCGGAGCGGATTTCCCGCAGCGCCAAACGCCGGCGATACCTGCTGCTCGCACAGCGCCTGTAGACGTTGATGCGCACAGCAAAATGTGGGGTCAAAGGCAGGAGCCGGCACAAGCCCGCGTCCACCACAACTTCTGCACTCCCACTACGGGCAGCTACGAGACAGGCATCTACAGGCATGCATAAGCACTCGCACACTTTCATATGATCGGTAAGCCACCCACAGTAGCTGGTCAGCAGTTCCAGGCGGTTCCCTGGCGATGACTCGTATCGCCCGCGGCCACGGCAGCCCACCGACTGTCACGGCTCGACGGGGAGAAAAGGACCGTGATCCATTGATGGCTGTGCCGACCGTCGACGAATCAAACCTCCACGTCAGGCGCTCGACGTGTACGCGTACCAGATAACACGGCCCGCAAGGGAGGCACGAAAGGATAAATGAGCATCGGAGGGTCGCGGTTGGCTGGCGCGCAGTTCGCGAACGTTTGCATCAATAGACACGTATCCCCACAAGTGTCGGTGGACGGCCCGTACTCTGTTGACCAAGGCCACGTCGGTCCGTCTCGATATAAAGCGACGCGCGTATGCCCGTACGGCATGAGAACGCACGAGGAACGGCGCAGCACCAAGCTTGCAAAACCTTGACCGCAGCTGATTTAGTATGAAGTGTAAGGCCCAGAAAGAGCGCAGCATGTGTCGATGATGGCGGCGAGACATACATGCCACATGTTTCAAGAGGTTGGCATCACAAGTTGAGTTCAGCGGTGGGAAAGATGGTCTTGGAGAACAAGGCCACGCATACATTGACACAGGATTGACGCTAAACGCGCAGTCCGCAGTCGTGAAAGACATGAGTATATTGCAGCCAGACGAACGGACAGGCGCAGTCGTGTGTTCACAAACCCCCACAAACTTACCGGCAGTGGGCAACCACGGCTTGATGCCTTGATGCCCTGAGCTTGAGGAGACAGGAGTCTTGATTTGTCAGTGGCATCAACATGATTGCGATTGTTGGATAGTCATTGTGCACCCAGCCCAAGTCAAGAGGGTGGAGCGTAAGGTGGACTCCGAGGACGATATAGGATAGTGAGAACAAATAGCACAACTCATCGCATTTCAAAGGACAATAATATGTCGATTTGCGATTCCAGCACTTAGCTAAAGGTGTAGAGATTCCTTATACTGGATTCAGTATCGTGCAGTGTTGCAGCAGTTATTTTTCCAGTCATATTCCGTCGGAGAGGAAAAAATCTAGAAAAAGCCGACGCACAAGCTACGAATTTCAACTAACGATCCTTGGTTGATAATCAGGTATAACGAGTACGCACCTTCCCTCTATAGCCATTCGAAGCCCAGTGACAGGAAGAAGAGAGGGAGGAGCAGAAGAGGGAGCAGAGCAGCCTAGCGCTCAGGGCGAGAGCAGCTGGGGCCCTCGAAGGGCACCAAGCCCAGCCAAGAAGCCCCAGGCTCGCCTTTTATCAGCCGAGAAATGAGTCGAACGAAATATCATGACGCGATGTGATTCGTCAACGCACCCGCAACGCGTCTTCCGCACGCATAACACGTGCTCCATCCGACCGTGTACATAATCGAGTCCGCGGACCATGACTCACACGGGTCCCGAGCACCGTGAGTCGGATACCTCCAAGCAAACAGATGTATTCGGTGAGGGTATATCCGCGTCGAAGGACCAAGGTAAGCCAGAAAATTATCCGTGACCACAACAGTGTACGCCAGCGACAGCAGAGTGCGTTAGACTAAGAAAGATAGAGAAAAATCCAAAGCTCTCTTCCGAGGAGCGGTCCCCCTCCCACACACACTACTCCAAAACAAGCACCCCCTCGCCCGATGGTCCCGTAGAGATCAGCTCCTGCCGTTACATCGACTCCCCTTGACTCGTTCCGCTACCCGGTACCGAAGGCACTGGCGGCACCGGGTTCGGAGGCGCAAAGAATCCAGCAGCCGTAATTCCCACCGCCTCCACCCCAGCACCTGCCGACTTCCTCGTCGTCCCCCTCCCCACAGCAATCGACCCCTTCCTTACCGTTCCCCCATGCCCCTTCTCGATGCTGATCGTCGACTTGGCACGGCCCGCAGACGGGAAGCCGCCCCCGTTCCTGTTGCTCACGACGGTGTGCATCGAGCGCACGCCGGAAGACTGATGCGCGTTGTCTCCATTTGAGAGCCCTGTACGGTGTCTCGGGCGGTAGCCGTTCGTGCCGCCGTTTCCGACGCCCCACGCACTCGGGGGAGAAGCCTGGCCCGAGCTGGCGCCGGCGGGCCCGATCGGCATGACGAGCATTGCGTCGTCGATGTCCTCGTCATCGTCGAACCCCCTACTGTCCCGCGGATTCGACTGTATGGACTGCCTCCTCTGACCTGGTAGGCGCGGGCTCGAAGATCCTGAAGACGGCGTCGATGGCATGGTGTCATCTGCGAAGGAGCGTGCAGGTGGCAGTGCCTCGCTGCGGTCGTAGATCTCGTCGAAGACCTCATAATACCGCTCAATGCATAGCTTGATGACCATGCCGAGTGTTGTCCGACCCTCTTGAGGTGCGCTTGCTGTAGGCTGAGACGCGTATAGTGTCGGACCAGGGACGGCACACATCATCACGTCCCGCGTAGGGGAGGGACTTTTGACGAGATTGGGGCACAGGACTACGGCGAGGTTATGGGCGTCCATCAAGTTCGTCGCGGAGCGGAGGGCCACCTCGTGCATCAAATCTGCGCAGACGAGGATATCAGTTTGCGGTGTATTCGAACATAATCGAGACTTACGAAGGACGTGACTGAGTAGAATATAGTTACAACGTGGGAGCTCAGGGAGTAGAGTGTCGCGGATGTACATTAGACTTGTCCAATCGGTGGGATCGTCCGTGGGTGCGGGACACCGCATGATGATTGGGTACAAAGTCTCGGTAAACATAGGTTCTGGTAGATCACGCAGATATTTCTTCAGAAGAACAGCCGCAAGGTGAGGGTCGCCGAAGGTGTCCAAGGATATATTATGACCTGGGAAAACCTATCAAACCTAGCCCCAGTGATGATAAATGACACACACCTCGATCGTATGCCTCCTGCACTTGACGGAGAAGTGCAGAACTCGGAGACCGTCGGAACAGGCCCTCGTCCGTCAAACCTGCCACATATCTCAGCGAATTGCTTGGACTTGGTGAATGAATGCTGTTCACCAGTTTCACGCAGATATTGTATGCAGTCCCTGACCACACGCGGGACCCCGCCTTTCTCGCCGTCATAGCCCATTAATTCTTCCAGAGGCACTCCAAACAGACTTGCGTGCGTTGGCACAGGCAGCTTGATATGACGCTCATGTTTCAAGTTTTGTCTGTGGCAAATGTCAAGACCTGGGAGACATATGGCTTAGCCGAACGTACTGGTAGACAGCCGGCGGCACGTCAATTTGAGTCAGTGGCACTGAATGTGCAAGCTCAGACAGTGTGTCGACGTAGACGATCTTGCGGAAGAACTTGGGGCTGGCGGCAGAACGTATGGTGAGGAAAGAGCAAGGGAGAACATCAGAAGAAAGCACACCTGATAAATGCACCAGCGAGAGAGAAAAGCACTGTCATAAAGTGAATGGTTGGACGAGATCAGCAGGCGCTCGTGAAGAGCAAACGTACTTTTGGAAAAGAAATTAGAATGAACGATATACTGCAAAATAATAGTCGCTCAGTATCGGATGTTCGTTCACTGGTGTTGGTGGGAGATGAAAGGTAAAGAGCGTGTGGCAATCGAGCGCGTGCCCATTGTACGAAGTTGTGGCACAGGAATCAACTTGCTGACTCCAACCGCTGGCGTGAGAGCCGAGCATATGGTCCAAACTTAGCCATAGCGCAGTCATAGCGCGTTTTAAAAGTATCAACAAAACACAGCATGGCTTCAATCCTCGGGCTCCATCTTCCATTCCCATTGTGCGTGAGGGCTTGCACATAAGTCATACCAACACCGTCATTAGCGCGCGCGCTGGTTCCGCCCAATAGCATCACAATGGCATCCAGACAAAACTCCAAGCACGTCTGGGACATCAAAAGCAGTGTACGTACCAATCGTTTCAGATTTTTCCGGTACTTGCGGCTCAAACTGCGGTAGGCTTTCCACACCCAATTCCACCCTGGCGTATGCTTGCTCCCCGCGGCAAAGAATATGACAGTGTAGTCGGATTCGACTGGATAAAAGGGGGTTCAGTGCCCGGAGTTGAAGGGCAACTGCTGAGAGACGCGAACCGTATAGGTCGAGATACGACAGGATTCGGCTATCGGGAGACATGTGGATGAGAGATTGGCAGCAATGCGCGATACACGTACACCAGTAGGAGGTCATAGTTGACTTCTTGTGCATCTGGCATGGCCGATGCGTTCAAGACCACCCTGGATGAGGTATTTCATATCACAAGGCGCGAGAATAGACTGCTCAATGGACATACATTGGTCTTGTCCTGACCGAATGGGCCGGTTAGCGGCGCACACATCACGATATAGTCTGCACTCACTCATAATCAACTCCAGCTTGATATATCATCTTGTTGATGACTTGCTGCAACCTCTCTTCTCCGTATGGCATGTCGTAGTCATCCTGCGGGGCTGCGCGTTTCATCCATGGCGGGTTAAATCTGCGCTTGGACGAAGGTGAGCGTAAAGGGGAGTCGGGCGCGTAAGATGATGTGGGAGATGACACTGGAGACTGTGTGAGTGCTGCGAGTCTCTGTTTGAGGTTGAGGGGCTTGGGAAGCATCGAGTGAGTTGACTCGATGATGAGTTGGGGGGGAGGAGAGAGAGCGTGATGGCGGTGGTTCTCGACGAGGCCTTCGAGTTAGATATGTGCAAAATATGAATAGAATAAGGGAGATGAAAGAGGCGACTCGAGAGGACGTATGTCGGCAGGATTTCTTCGAATGAATGCGATGGGTGTGGGAATCAGTGATCGCACTCGCTACAAATAGGTATGCCTGCTATTTTCGGAGCTTGAAGCTTGAAGGTGATCAAGTGAAACAAAGCCATCGAACCCTTTGCGTGAGTACTTCACAGTGGCACTCCTTCACAGCGGTAGGGCTACAACCTTTTCCGAAAACATATGTCGCTGCCACAATCCAAATTAATATAGGTCTCCAAGGGAAGAGGAAGATGCTCACCTGTCTACCTGGCAAAGCATCTCGAGACCATCTTATCTGATAACGATAACGGTTACGTAAAGAATATATAAGGGATGCCCCACACCCCGATTCGCTCTCATGTAGAGCGCCCTGCTAGGCCCTGCTCTCCTACGACGACTATAATGCCCCAGTTCTCCAATCAGGTCATCAGCCTTTCTAGTTCTATATATCAGAAACGAACCGCTCCTGATCAGGTGCCGAGACTCTGCCCAGTGTATGTGATGCAGCAACTGACGGCCATCGTACTTCCATTCGCAGGGAGGCCTATTGACTGGAAAGGATCCTACGGAGTTTAATTCATCTGACCCGTTGAGGCTATGGATCATCCAAGTCGGTGAGTGCTCACGGCACAGATAGGAGATGGATCCGCCACCAGTGTGAAGGCATATGGTAGATTGTTGCCCAATTCAATACCATCACAGTACCATCACACCTTCGTGCTATCATTCGTGATGAACTTCTAACTGATAGACCTTGGCAATAGGCATCATCATCATTACGACCCAACTTCTCAGTCTCGTCCTGCGTAAGTTAAGACAGCCGAGAGTTATCGCAGAGGTTCTTGGTGGCATTCTGTTAGGCGAGTTACCAAGACGGTTGACCTTTGCAAACACGGCTCACCATGAAACTCTGCTTTTCAATCAGGTCCTACCGCATTTGGACGCATCCCTGGCTTCTCCGAACACATCTTCCCTCAAGCCTCGTTACCGTACCTGTCTCTCGTGGCCAATATCGGTCTATGCCTTTTCCTGTTCCTTGTAGGGCTGGAGATAGACACCGAGATCGTCAAACGCAATGCCCGTCTTTCTTTCACAGTCGCTCTGGCGGGCATCGTCATTCCGTTTGGTCTCGGCGCGGGGCTTGCTGTTCCGCTCTACAAGCACTTCATCGATGCCTCACAAGTCAAGTATACGCATTTTATGCTATTTACTGGAGTCGCCTATTCGATCACGGCTTTCCCGGTTCTCTGCCGTATCTTGACAGAGCTCAAGCTACTTGATACCACCGTAGGTATTGTGGTGTTGTCTGCTGGCGTTGGGAACGACATCGTCGGCTGGGTACTCCTGGCGCTGAGCGTTGCCCTCGTGAATGCTGGAAGCGGCCTGACGGCTCTGTGGATCCTGATGGTCTGCGTGGGTTGGACGCTCTTTCTCCTCTTCCCCGTGAAGAGAATCTTTGCGTGGCTCGCCCGTCGGACCGGCTCTGTCGAAAATGGACCGACGATCTTCTTTATGACTATCACGATCCTGATGCTGTTTGGCTCAGCCTTTTTCACCGACGTCATTGGCGTCCATGCGATTTTCGGTGTGTGTTCTGGTCTAGCTCCGATGTGTTCAAGAGCTTATCGAGAGTCGGTTACAGGTGCTTTCATCGCCGGCTTGGTGGTTCCTCGTGAAGGTGGTTTAGCTATTGCACTCACAGAGAAACTAGAGGATATGGTCTCGATCATATTCCTCCCACTGGTAGGGATTGCAGGTATTCATATTATGAGCACTACTAAATAATCTCGAATCAGTACTTCACCATTTCTGGGCTGTCTACTAACCTGGGTCTTCTTGACACCGGTTAGTCGATCCAATAGATCTGATAACACGCATATACTCACTTGTCTCGCTCCAGGCGTGATCTGGGGCTTTACTGTGGCCATATGCGCACTCGCATATATTGGTAAGTTCGGAGGATGCACACTTGCGGCTCGATTCGCTGGTTTCAAATGGCGCGAAGCAAGCACGATCGGTGCGCTTATGAGTTGCAAAGGGTAAGTCCTCATATTATTCTGTATTACTTTACCATGATAATCTATCACCCCTTCAGGCTTATCGAGCTGATCGTTCTCAACGTCGGTCTTTCTGCGGGTATCTTGACACAGGTTTGTCTTGTATACATGCGATGTCACATTTGAATACACGCTCACCCGTTACTTACAGAGAGTCTTCTCCATGTTTGTTCTAGAGGCCCTTCTCCTGACGTTCATGACAACGCCGACCGTCACCTTCTTATATCCTCCGGAATTGCGCACACGCGTGTCGACCACTGGCATACCCTTTTCCAACGTCCCAGGTGAAGAGAGGGACGCCGAGACCCCTACTACTCCCGAGTTCCCCAGCGATGACAATTGGAAGAGGCGTTTCATGATTGTACTCGACAAGATCGAGCATCTGCCGGGCATGATGGCGCTCACGCAGCTAATTCAACCCCCTCCACCCGAATATCCAGGAAAATCCTCCATCAACTCCTCGCAAGCACTTAGCGCTATGAAGGCCGTCGCAGCTCATCCTCACAATATTCAAATCGATGCATTACGTTTGATTGAACTATCTGACCGCACTTCTGCTGTCATGAAGTCCTCAGCTGCGGATTCTCTGATTCTCACCGACCCGCTTCTGGGCATCTTCCGCACGTTCGGTGAACTCCACGATTTGCCCGTCAATCCTTCGCTTTCCATAGTTCCCTACGACGCCCTCGCCGCGAGTGTTGTTGAACATGCGCGCGCGAACGGCACGCAACTCGTTCTCGTACCTTGGCTTCCACCTTCTGTATCTGCTGATGCCGCGGCTGACTCCCCTACGACTCCTCGTATAGGAGGCCACGACTGGAACCCGTTCGAGGTCCTCTTCCGCACCAGCGGCGCTGAGCGCTCCGCCTCTGTCCTTCACTCGCACTTCATCCGTGGCGTCTTTGCTCAAGCCCAGACCGACGTCGCGCTATTTGTTGACCGCGGTCTCACGGCCGGCGCCCGTCAGCACCTATTTCTCCCTTTCTTTGGCGGCCCCGATGATCGGCTCGCTTTGCAGTTTGTCGTGCAGCTTTGCTCGAGCTCCAGAATCTGCGCGACGGTCATCAAGGTCACGAAGAGGGATATCGATCCAGATGACATCCCTGAGAGACCGGCGAGCGCGCATATCAGCAGTGAGAAAGTGTACGACGAGGAAGAGGAAAATGCAAGGGCGAATGGGCTGACTATTGCCTCGGTGCGTGTGCTCTTTCATAGATCTTCATGGGTACTTGCTCACAGTATATATCCTCGTAGATGACTGGCTTCCCCGATACCGTCTACGGCAACGCGACGACCCAGACACGCATGCAATCCGAGACTGCAGACAGCATCGTCTGGTCTCGCTACGCATCGCGCTCAGCTCCCCAGACACAGGACACCAGGCTCTCGTCCGCGCTCGCGCGCATCGACTTCCAGGAGGTCCGGACGCCTTTGCCTCTCCACACCATGATCCAGCACGCGAACAAAACCTTCGATACGGCCGCGGTCGAGGGCACGAGGCTGCTGATCGTCGCCGGTCGCTCGCGGCGGCTCGCGGTCGAGAGCCACCACGCGGAGCTGAAGGCGCTGATGCAGGAGCACGGTGCGGTCGGTTCGGAGGTGAAGAAGACCGTGGGGGACGTCGCGACCGCCTTTGTGGTGTCGGGGTGCAATGCGGGGTTGATCGTCATGCAGGCCTCCAGCACGTCTGTAGATTGAGACAGGACGCTCGTCGCGTGTACGTGACGGCCTCTGCATTTCTGAGTCTTTCTGCTTTTCATCATTTTTTCTCTTGTTACGACATCCCTCACGAGCTGTTATGTGTCCCCATATTCCCATCCTCGCATCTGAATACCCACCATCATATCAATATCCGTGCATGATACGTCGCCGTGTACGCCTCGCGCTGTTTACTGTGTATCATTAATCTACTGTATATGGTCAGTGTGATCCTTGAGTGATCCATGAATATCCAACGCAGTAAGAGGGAAGGTGTAATGAGACGCAAGCGCGTGGCCATCGCAGGCAGCTCACCTTGAAATGGGTTTGAGTATTTCGATTTTTATCGAGATATGCATCACGCCCAAGATGCATTTTGATCGATGACGCAATTGTAGCAGGGGTATTCGTATTCTTAAGTTTAGGAACAAGATCGCGGATACCGAGAGACATCATGCTGGAAGACAAGCTTGGTCGATCGACCATCAGGGAGTGTCACTGGAACAAAAGCGGCCCGTCCGAGGTTTACCACACGCTAAGAGCCACCTGATGGCACCAGAGAACACGCCCACTCCCAACGTGGCCCATGGGCGCTTCGATCAGTTTGGTGGAAAAAATGCCACAAAGTGCCACGACAATCAACTCACCAAGGCCACATTTCGTCAACGTGTCTGATTCGAAGATGCATAGCCCATCCACCATTTAGGGATCATCAGATGAAGCGAAAAGGAAAGTATATGCCCAGAAAAGAATGAAGTACAGGGAAAGGAAGAGAGACGAGAAGAGGTTATCAAAGTCACTCCTTGCTCTTCTTCTCTTTTTTCTCCTTTTTCTCTTTCTTTTCTTTCTTTTCCTTTTTCGACGGTTTGCCCTGAAGCGCCAGAGCGAACCGAACGCGTCAGTTAAGCTCCAACTTAGACGTAAACACGCGTGCAGTAACGCTCACCTCCGCATCGTCCCTCTCCTTGTGCTCCTTCTTCTTCTCCTTCTTGAGCGCTTTCTTCTCCTCCTTCGACAACTTCACCTTCTTCACAGGCTCTCCGTCGTCCTCATCCACGTCCATATCATCGCTCCTCCGCTTCCGCTTCTTATCTTTCTTCGACGGTTCTGCCTCGATGAGGGGCAGTACAGGCTCTGCGACGTCGGCCGCGTCGACTTCTTCGTCATCGTCATCCAATGCAAGCTGATCGAGGACCTTGCGGATCGCATCCGCGTTCTTCGATGGCGGAGCACCAGTCTCGAAAAAGTTGAGACGCTCTTCGACCTGCTGGCGCAGGGCATCGCCAAACTTAGCTGTGGGTACATCTGCGCGCAGTGAAAGCGTGTCAGTCAGGTGTCCAAAATAGATGCACGCGGGGAAGGGCAGGACATACCAGAGAAGCAATCTATCCGTGAGGCGATCGAGCACTTGTTGGCCAAGAAGCGGGAGATGCGGCCTTTATGTTTAGGACCTGCGCGGCCGATAAACGACGAATGGTAGATGAGGCCGTACTGCGATAGCAGACAAGATAATGTGAATGAGAGTGATGTTCACGAGGTTAAGGAGATAAGTGCTTGCGAGATAGGACTTACTTTAGGCGTGTTGCCTTTCGTTTTCAGTGCACGGAACAGGGCTTTCTCCGCTCCAAGGATCTGCACTGTGCTAGCAGGGTACTTGCTTAGATTGGTCAAGGAGCCTGCGTGGCTGATCAGTCGAGCAGCTATCCGCTCGCCGAGCAAAGCCGTCAAGCTAGGTGCGACGAGGTTCATTTTCTCGGAGAGATACGAGGTGAGCGATTTGCGGTACTCGGCGATGGAGACGACGCGCGTAGCGAAGGCGGAGATGTTGAGCATATCGATTTCGGACAGTGATGACCCCATGGAGCCGTTGGCAGCATCGAGAACGTTTTGCGCGCGCGTTGTATCGTCGTCAAGGAGGGCAGCGAGCTCAGGCAGCTTTGCCTCTGTGAGGTCTTCCTTCGGGCCAATGAACTTCGCGACGCGTGCGTACTGGTAGTTGTCGGGGACAATTTTGACGAGCTCGGGGAAGTGGTATCCATACCATTCGCGTATCCGCATAGAGAACAGGTTGACATCCTTGTCGAGCTGATCAAGGAGAGCAATTGCCTGGATGATCATGTTGTCAATCCGGTTGACGTTGAACTTCAGCTTGGCGCGCGAATAGGAGTGACCCAGGCCAAGTTGAGCTTTCGTCAGGTCATCGCCTTGCAGGCCTATGAGGAGCTTGGAGGCATGTAGACGAATGCCTCGGATGAGGTCAGCGGTGGATTCAGAAGTATCGCAGCTGATTTGGAGGGCGGATTTGATGGAACTGCCGAGGATGGGTTCGGAGACACCGAGGATGACCTTCGACTTTTTGGAGGGTTTCGAGAGGTTCAGTTCGAGGAGCGACTTCAAGTCCTCGTTGACAATGCCTTGAACGTTGTCTCAAACATCAGCTAAACCGCTTCTAGTCCTGGAAACTCACCTTCTGAGATGTCATTAGCGTTTTCCAAAGCATGCCCAGCACTTTTGAATGGTGAAAAGCTCATCAAGGACACCATTTTTCCAAACTTTGCCAAGTCCTTGATGGAGTCCTGCGCGGCCTTGGTCATGGCTCCGACCTCTTCCTTGAGTTTGACCTCAAAGATGGCATATCCAGAGGCGGACTCGAAGAGGATATGGGTCGCCATTGTCGATAAAGCGTCGTCGCCGTCGAGCGCATCGCAGCGAACAAGTGCTGGAAACTTTTGAGCCGGCTGTTGCCGGAGCTCCGATTGAAATTCGAGTGGCGTTGTACAAATTGATCTCCTGCACCCACCTGCGCCCATAATTCGCGGCTGTACATACTACCTCATACTACCTCTAGAAAATCGCAATGGCCGGAATTGTATCCAAATCACACTCTTGCTTCTATCTTATACACGCGTATCGGAGGATAATTATCTTCCATACGTGGGCCAACTACAGCACAGCTCCTGCTCAAATCCTAAGATTGCCATGATTATGGCTCTGGCGCCGCACTCCAACGCCTTTCTGTTTACGTGCGGCGCGTTCATTTGTCGGGTTTCTCAACGATGGGACGATCACCGTCACCGCCTCCAGTCGCTACCTTGTCCCCTAGCCCGATTTCTATGCACATGGCCTGAAGCCTGGGCATCGGCACTAGGCAGGTCAGCTGAAGTCGCTAAGGATCGTCACATCTTGTGAAGAATAATTGCGAGAATGAATGGGTGCATTGAGCATCCTAGCGATCTTCGTAAGACAAAAGGCATGACAAAACCCAGTACCCCCTCGTAACTGAGCGCCTTGCAGTGCAAGAGCGAGCTGTCAAAGCTTTACTATCTCCCCATCCAGTCTGAAAACTCCGACAACAAGCGCCAAAAAACCAAAGACAAATCTCGAAGTGAGGTGGAAGCTCAAGCGGAATGTCGGCCGGTCGGCATCTATGGCGTTTCTTTCGACACCACCCTTCTATCGCTCCAAAAAGGCGCCAGGAAAACATGTCGGATGACTTTCGATATCTGTCCCGGGCCTTCCAACCTCGCGTGCCGGTTTATCGTCCGCAGAGGGTTCGACTTGAAGGATCGATCTCTGCCGTGCGCAGGGCCCTCGCGTGCGGAGCAACCAGATGCTGCTCGTCAGCGCGTTTTGTCAGTCAAGTGACAGCGTCTTGGGCCAGAAGAAGTGTGAGTATATTGCGGAAGACCTTCCCGTACGATTGGTGCTCTGCGTCCAATGGACATGTGGACTATGTAAAGAAGGAGCCTTGCGCTCTGTCCCGGCGCCTCATGTAAAACTCGAGGTTATATCTCGCCTGCCGTCTTCCTGTTCCCCTCCCCCACGCCCCTCTGGTCTCTCCCTCATCGTGTTCTTATAGTTGGACGCGACTCGACTACGGGGGCCTTTGGGCCTACCAGGTTCCTTCAGTCCCCTTCACCGCCTGTCGATCTCTCCTTGAAACCAGGTAACATATGCTCCACACTAAACTACGCGCTATCAGATTGCTCACTGACTCACTCCCCGCGCAGGTCCTTCGCGTTATTCGCCCCTGTCTTGTCTGAAGCATGCCATCCTTCATGGACAGACTATATTCGCGAAGGAAACACGACTCCATCGTCTTGACGCCGCAGGCACCACGGATTCAGAGGATCCCGCTGCCTGACGTAGGAGGAGGAGATATGCTCATGAACTCACGACCAGCTATGGAAAACGTTCCACCACCCCCAAAGCCCCGCCATCACCATCGTCCATCAGTGGACGAAGGATACAGCACGTCACCGGAAGCTTCGACGAGCTCCAGACGTCCATCAAATGCATCTCGGACCCCGCAGGCGCAACCTATGAAGGGTATCTTAAAGCACGGTACGTGTACGAAGTCGTTATCATCCGGCTGGTGCTCACTAGAGGCAATAGTGGAGACACCTATCGTGCACATCGCACGCATCCAAACCGACGGGTACACTTCTAGCCCAGAGAAGATCGTCACGTCCCGATATGATTCATCTCGAGGTCAGCGCTCTAGGCTGCCATCACAACCTCCGCCCGCCTCACCGCGTATGTCCACTTCCGTCAGCCTTCGTCGAAATCTTGAGCACTCACCTTAGTAACAGCGTCAATAACCCCTCCTGTCAGCCTCCACTGGTCTCTGCTGCCATATGATCACCACGTATCCAAGTCTCGACTTGTGTTCGACGCCAGAATCCCTATTCGAAACATCAGCTTCCTGAATACGTGGCCACCTCGTCCACTCACCACCATCGAACGCGAAAAGCCTGCCGCAAATCCGCCACTAACAGAGATGGTGATCTGCTGCAAGGCCGCTCCCGAGTGGCCGGTCAACATTTCGCGCCCCACGGGGATTCGGTGCATCGACGTCTGGGAAGCTATCCGTGAGACTTTCGATCTCGTCGTTACGAGCGCTGAGCGAAACAAATGGGCGAGTCGCGTTCAGTCCGGCCAACCGGCGTTCCGCGAACGTTGCCGCATCACTCACGCGCCACAGACGGAGAGTATGCGAAGGGTAGACCTTCTCTGCGGAAATGTCATGTTCTTTGGTTTGGAATGGACCCCGCCAAATGAGAAATACCCGGAAGGTTCGTGGTTGATGAGGATGGGCCCGTCAATCGTCGAACCACAGAAGGTCACGCTATAACACTCTTTTTGGTGAGTACATCGTTATATTTCCAGATGCTGACACTTACGGTGTGCACTGTCGACTGTTTGATGCGCAGGGCCGGACCCCTACTCAACAAATTTATGACCCACTCCATTCATTTTCGTTGATTTGCCTGCAGGACATCAGTATCGCACACACCCACTTTCACCCCCCCTCATCAACTGCTTCCTCTGTAACAATTGTAATAGTTTCCCTGCGAGGCCATCGCCGTCTCCAAAGGGTGAGGGCGACTTCGCTTCATTTCTGGATTCAATGACGGCTTCGCATCACGTAGCTGTAGCCAAAGATGTACTTCACATGTACCTCACCTATACCTCACCTGTCATATGTTCTTAAGTCTATTAGTAGGGTAATCCATATTCTCCGCATGCACAAATGTTCCAGTGGCGACGAAAGATGAAGAGCTGCATACAATCTTCTGCGATAAGCGATGAGAAGCGCGAAAGGGTATCCAACCGACAGTCTCGAAACATGAGTTAGCCTGCTGATGACCTTCGTCCAGTAGCTTCGTCTAGAGATCTTGCCTACCCTCGCTATCAAACACGATGCCTGTTGTCCCGAACGCCCAGACAATCGATTATGGGTCCCCTGAATTCACGAGGTATGGGAGGCCGATGATCGAGGTACCGATGCGATATGCAGCCAGGAGCAAACGAGACGATAGCGTAGAAGCGTGAGTCTGAAACAACGGCGCACAGAGTACCAATCTGAGCAAGGAAAGCGTCATGTGTGAGCAAGGGAATGCCTCGCTGCAAACGAGGACCATATCAGACAGATCGCGCAACTCGGACAGACGAGATGCGGGGTAGTGCGATTGAAATTCGTATCGGGCCGACGCATCCCAACCGCTGTTGGGCTCAGTGTGTGCTGCGATCGAGGGCCCAGACAATGCTTCCCGCACGCGACGTCGATGCCCATGGGGTTTGTCGTGCGAGCTTTACTGTGCCACTCGCGCTTGCGGGTATATGTACGGATTCGCCACATCTTACCACGGTGAAGTCAACCGTACAGCGTCACCGTACACTGCGTGTAGACTGGAGGTTGACAGGAGAGTTGGTATGTGAATCAGCACCAGCTGACCCTGCGGATGAGACAAGAGATATAACACACCGTGTGGCTGGCCGAGGTCTCGCCGAGCAGAGTATCATGAGAGAAAGCAGGAACAGTGGAGTCGCGAGCAGTGAGATAGAAGCGGATGTTCAGTCGGAAGCAGATTTAGGAAAGCGCAGATATGACGTCCTGCCTCATGTCCGACCAACAAGACGAGAAGTGGACGGAGAATGACAACTCAACGTACCTCCGTTTGACATATCAAGATCCCCAGGTACCTCCTCCAAATCCACCCTTTTCAAACACCCGCATAGTGCACGGTGAAGGTTGAGGCCATTCTCGCGGTCAGGCTCATCATCGACGATGCCACGGGCTGGAGTAGGTGAGTCAAAAATAAGACTCGAGCGCAAGCTCCCACGATGAGCTGCCCAGACCACTGAAGGCGCCAGACGCTATAGCCCATGATTGTGATCATCGCAGTGATGATGGTCCTTCGTGATGCAGATCGCTGAGAAAGGTGACTTCGACACAAATCAGCTGAACATGGCTGCCTCACAGTTGATCGAGAGTGGTATCAATGATACTGATGTCGCGCAAGAGAATAAACTACGCGATGGACGCTTTGAGCAGGCTTCAAAAAGAAATTATGTGTATGAGGTGGAGAAATCGAACAAACGGTTGTGACTGAACAATGGTGGTTGACCGGCAAAGCCCGAATTCTCGGGATCTGCCGACTGCATATAAGTGATTTCGACTGTAGGTATGGTGGCCCACCACAACTAGCACAACCTCAAACTATCATTGACTCTATAATCATCTAACCACATGGTTCGTACACAAATAGCCCGCAAGACAACAGGTGGGAAAAAACCTGGACGCTCTGTACGATCATCAATCTGTTGTCTATAATGAGCCACCCTAATTGTTACCTATCTTCGAGGTCTCAGATCTCATCAGCCACTCCTTCCAGGCATCAATCTGTAAGACAATTGTCGAAATAACTTTCTACTTGAGTTAACAACACTTTAAAGGTTAGTGTCCCACCGCCACAGCCAACGGTACGGTTCAATCAGAGTTTAAAATTGTATTGTTAATATTAACCCCTGACCTTAGTACTATGCAAGTGAAGATCTCAACGAGTCAGACAACGTTCGTGAATCTCATCTGATGTGGGGGCAGAAATTAATTGGCCGGAACGTATAGCTAGATTTCACAGACCAAGTTCAAGACAATTATTCTATATTCCGCAACTTTACTCCCCGCACTAAACAGACAGCGAGGAAGACCACTGGGGGAAGAGCGCCTAAGAGACAGGTTCGAGTTTCACTGAACCTCTGCACATAATATTCTAATAGTGAAATTATCGATACAGCCTCAGTCGTCCTCAAACAGCAGTCTACCGCCACTCGTACGTCACATTCAAGACCCTTGCTTTGGCGATTGAAAACTTACTATGGCAGGGCAGTCAGAAATGTCCTCACCCTCGCTTGAGGCTCTTGAACCGTTCCACAATCAACCGTTCTTGAGCAGTGGCGAGGATCAGACTCCGTCGACTTCCAAGCCTAGAGATAATCAAACAGCGCGTAAATCCACAGGGAGCAGGCCACCTCGGCCCAAGGTGAAATCTTGTTCTCTTTCATAAACGGCGCCACTCACAATCAAGTTATCAGCCTGCAGTCACACACACCGCTTCTGCCCCGCCTGTATGCGAAAATCTTTTACCACGCATTTCTCTATTCACACTCTTTCCAGCTGAACGTCCCAACTCCATCTTCCTGGAATGCAGAGCCGCCTTCCAACCAGCCCAAAAGGCCTCGTCTGACGCAAACCGCACGCAAGAGTACAGGAGGAGCCCCACCACGGCGCAAGACAAGTCATGATTAGTGTCTGCGGTATTCAACGCCGGTTCACATCATGTTGGAACCTATGCCTCAGGCTAGAGTTGAATGTACGAGCAGGACAATCTGGACATGCACTATATACATGTATAGCTGATCTAGGAAACGGAATATATATCTAAACACTCTAAAGATCAGAATATAATCAAATCGGTCAAAAGCAGTAGATTTCACAAGTTGAAGCCAGATTATTTGTGGTGCCATGAGTTACACTTGAGGTCGTACTACAGACGTCTCTGGAACCAAGCATAGGAGACGGTCTTTTCTTCCGTAATGAACACCACGAACACTACGCATATAGATGCCAAATCCACGATGCAATTACAAGTAACATCTCGCACGCCGCAGACTTCGCTACTATCGTACAGTGCGGAAACAAAAAAACCTTGAGAGGCCTTTGTAAACATAGATCAACCGCAGAATCAGCAGGGATCAGACACGGTTCGAGGCGCCCTGATCTACCGACTTATCAACAGCCCCTTTAACGATCTTTAGAAGTCTGTCCGTCTTGAACCTAGGCTCCTTCGGATCGAATGTCGTGGAATCAACGATATCCTATGTTTCATCATGAGATCAGGGTAACGAGTAGCATTAATAGTACGGAGAGCGCTCACATCGATTTTGTATTGTCCCCGAAGGTCGTTATCGAGGTGTTTCAAGTATTCCTCTGCGCCAGTGTCCTTACCAATCTGGACGAACTGGATGCCGAGCTCACGACTGTTGATATGGCTTTGATTTAGACGGCCCGCAGCGCTGACAATAGTATCTTCTAGCTCTTTCTTATTGTCTGATTGTGCCACGAACCGATCAGTCGAAATTGAATGGAAAAAAGTCGACAGCCTTACCGGGCGCACCGTCCGTGATGACGACAATGCTGATCGGCTTGTGCGATACGGTTCTGTCTTCCAGTTGCGATATATAAGTGTTCAGAATGTCCCGAAGTCTCGCGCCGGTCGGAGTATTTCCTGCGAACACATCTCAGTGCTGATGAAGCTATGAGAACGTATATCTCACCGGTGGGGAAGACGGCATCGAACAGCCCAAGCACCTCTTTGCGACCCTGACATATTGCTGAGCAGGGTAAAGATCCAGTATGGGTGCGAGTCCGTTCACCTTTAGGCTGATGCCCTGGATTTTAGTGTTGTTCAAGAAGTACAGATCTATGCCATCCGTGTTATGCTGTCCAAACAACTGAGCAACACCAGCAAGAGCTTCTTTAGCTTCGGGCCACAAATTTTCCAGGTCCATCTAAGTCAATGTATTCAGCTGCCTGATCGGCGACGCGAAAGATACAAGAGATACCCACGGAACGTGAATCGTCGACGAGTACGACAAGTTTCAATTTACTGACATTGCAGTCAGTACAAAAGGTCGCTGACCTGCAAGAAAGTGAAACATTACCTCAACCCATACACATCTAGCGTCTCTGGGGAACGGATCGCCTCTTCGTGCACCCACCTCTGAGGAGCCATGCGAAGTTCTACGAGTACTTCATACTCCGTAACCTGACGTCGATGTCAGCACAGTCCGGAGATGTCACAAACGAGAGGGTATATACCGGCATATGGAATGCCCTGGAACCGTTCCAATGGAAGACAGCAGCAGCGCGATTCCGAGTCACCTTTCCGACGTCTTCGAGCACCACAAAAGGACATCGTCAATTTTTGGCTTCAAGACTGAGACAGGTTGGCAGATGCACGTACACATCTTTCCCTACACAGAAGTGGTCGTAAGCACGATGTTGATATATAGGATGGATCAGAATCTTACGTCTTCAAGAGAGCGACAGACGTAGGACGGCTCTCCGTCATCGTACCCCCACACAATAGCGTTTGAAGGGATGTCACCGTCCCTCGCATAGATCTGAAGTGAAAATGATCAATACAAGCCTGATTTTGAGACGGTCGCAGCGCACCCAGGCATTGGTAGACTTTGAGAAACCCTCTTTTCGCGCAACTTCAGCGTTTCTTTCAGCGTTTTCAATCCAGATATTGTGAGTACCAGGCCGAGAGTTATCGAGGGGGAGAGCAGGCGGGTTTTTGAGCAAGGTAAGTTCAGACATGTTTTGGAAGCGGGAGTGGGATATGATACCGGCGCAGAGCGGTGAGGATAGTGTATCGTCAGCGAGAGACTTTTATACAGCTCGAGGCCGACTGTGGTGGACATACGGCGCGTTATCTGTTCCAATCTGAGAGAAGCCTCCTCATAATACCAATCACAGACGGAGAGAGAGACTCCCCTGCACGGAAAATGGGGGATGAACGCGCATTATTCGGGGACACTTGTTCGTCTGGATCAGGAACAGCGTGGTTTTGGACGGCCCAATTTTCCACCAGAAGATCTCACTGGAAGTGTGGTCCAAGTTTGAAGTAGCATGAGGCAGAAGAATAATGAAAGCCCAGAACACAAAGGGGACTGTCCTACCTGCAATTGGGTGTGAAAGAGCTCATCACAGGACGGTCGGATCGAGATATGCCGTTTGCTGCCTTTGCCAAGGGCCACGTCTGTCTACGAAGTCCACCAGAGCTTCGAAGAAGATTCTGTTTGACCAAAGATGTGTGTTATCAGTCATCGCCCATACCGGACTGACTTCGAGGTAACAGAAAAGGGAAGGCCCAAATAAATAACTTCACAATCGTAGCCCATCTGAGGACCCTCACGATCAGCTATATTAATGATGCTGATCGAGGGCTTTGCTGAGGAAGATCATCCAGGCGGCTCTACACTCCGCCAGTGTGTGAGCGTTAAGTTGTATTGGAGTCAGAAAGTTCATCGGGATGCAGGACTCAGCGACTAGAAAATCTCTTCGCGATATTGGAGCGAGATGCTCACTTCGATCTCCGGAAAAGTATATTGTCTCCAAGCGAACCATCCGTGGCGACAGAAAAAAGAAGCCAACGATATGGCTTGATAGGGACGATCTAGACCGAATAGTGTCAACGTTGCAAGGACTCGAAGTCGCCCTAGCTGTCCTGCTGATGTACAGTCCAGAGCTACAGCCTCCGAACCCTTTACCCATCCTGCTATTCCGCTCAGATGAACCGCGCCATAATAGAAATAACTAGATGGAGAATCTCGGGAGCCTGAATATGGCATCAGCGGGGTCTAGCATCGGGAAGTACAACATACCAATGAACGTCTGTCTCCACTTGCAGCGTCGCGGGCCGTCAGGCTGTATCATCGATACTGAACGAACAAGATTAATGGGTATGACTGATTTCCTGATAAAGTTTGTGTCTGGGCAATATCTGCGAAGAACGAAGGACGTCGTCATCATCGGACAGGGCTAGCCTGCGAGTTACCTTGTGCAAGCGGGACTTCACGGATCCTGTTTTCATTTAACGCTGAGCACAGATGGCATACTATCGATAGTGCACGTCACATCAGGGCCATGAATCGGTAGTCTCCTGACGCAGGTATAGGATGAATTAGAGGCTTTGAGGCAGTTTGAGGCCTTGAGGACGAGCGCTGCTGATTGGCTCAAAGAGAAAGCTACAACGTGATCCAAACGAAGCTGACAGCCACGTGCTGGCTTGCCACCAAGACGACACATGATCTCGGAATCGCATTGAACGCCCTTATCCATGGTCCAAGCCTACCTATTGAGAAATGAGCCCAGGCATCCCAATGAGCACTGCCGTGATGACGAGAGAGAAGACCATGAACTAGTGAGGCAGTATTATCCTTCCTCCATGTAGGAGGATCTATCTCACATTCCAATTTGACATTTCAAGGACGCCCACAAAGCTGCACGAAGCCCCAGTCAACCTCCACAAAGCGCTGGTAGGAATGTGGCTCGAAGTTGATTAATCGCCTCGTTTCGGGTCACCTTGCAGTGTGGCTCGTTCTTTTCAGCACAAGCACGTCTATTGGACAGGTACGCGAGGAAATGATGCCTTGGATATCCGTTTCTTCAGTGCCAAAGCGTTGACGTGACGGTGGAGTCGCCACCCTTCGTCGCCACGAAGTAAATAAACAACGGCAAACATGACCACTGAAAAGTCTCCTTATAAAAGAGCATGAAAGGCTGCTCATGACTCGCCTTATCCCCAGCTCCAATGTCTACCCCGACGACGTCCTCCCCAATTCCCCCTTTTCCAGCTGAGACCAGCAGTGCATACCACAGGCGCCCTTTCGGTCGACCTGCCAGGCCTGAGGCCGACGAAGAGACGCTGCAGCGCCTCAAGGCGACAATACTCACCAATCAGCTTGCCATCTATGGTGCAATTCCTCAGCCGGCAGCCTTCACCAATCTCTTTTTTCCTGTACAATATTCTTTACCGTTTGGTCCTGTACAGTTCCCGCCCGTCTCTCGGGACCTCTACAATTGGGGAGCTGCACCCGGGGCCATGCTTCAGGATTTCGACCAGTCTACTCACAACATTTCTTCCGGATCGACAATTTTCGATTACTCTTATGACTCCTCTGGTGTTGCAGTCGGTAAGACAAAAGATCCCAGAAAACGTCCTCCCAACACTCCAACTGCGGAGGATCTGCCCGACGCCCAAGGCGACACACAATCGCAAGCTCCAGAAATCCGCTCACCCAATCTGGATCAATCTTCTTTGGAGGCTCTATTGCGTGTTATACGTGATCAACGTATGTCTTTGGCGACTCGTGGACAAGCCAACCAGGAAACGCCTCGCAAGAGCGACGATCAGCAACGTGCTGTACAACCCCGTGGTCACGATCATCCTGGAGAGGAGCGTCCACCGGCGGAACTCAGGCCTTCCGAGGCATGGCTGCGAAAACACCAGGCGGGCTCCACATCTCTGGGTTCTGGGCTCTCTGGACAGCTTGACGGCAGGAACTCTGGCGGTGCTGTGGCATCAACTGGACTGCTCTCTAGAAATGATCGTGCGACAAAGCCATCCGGAGCTGAACGCACTGATAGCCCTGGTGAGGAAGGCGCTGTTCTCGAACCCGCGGCGGATATATATCCCGGCCGTCGCCCACGCGAGCCGTTGTCAGACTACCGACCCTATGAACGGAATGAGTTCGACAGGCCCTGGGACGACAATAGCCACTCCATGGATTGCGAGTCTCCAAGCCACCGCCTCCGTAATTCTTCACGTTTCGAGCCTTATAGGCGATACGGGAGGAACGACTCACCTTGGAGGGCTCCCCAGAGACTAGAGAGCGACAGGCGTGGATACGATTACAACAGGGACTGGAACGCCCGGCCTTACTCGTACCGGGACAGAACGGACTATCGCGTTGACAGAGATGGCGAGTACAATCGCAACCGCGATCAGCGCCCGCATTATGGCAGCTATCGCGACGAGATTTCTAGTACTCCGCGCACCAGGCGGTACAGCGCGACGTCGCCAGAGTCTCGCACTCGTCGAGCGTGGGGCGATGAATACGACCCACGCTCTTCGCGCCGCGCGCGTTCCCCGGATCCCCCTTCAGGCGAGCGGGGGGCCTACGTCCCACAGTCATCGCTGTTCGCGCCGTCGCGCGTACGTCCTAGGAGCCTGAGTCCTGTGCGTCGCGACAGAGACAGGGGCGGCGTGTCGAAACCGTCGCCGAAGAGAACAAAGGACGACGGGTACTCAGGCGGATCGAGTCACTCTGACCAGCGCGGGATAGACGAGAGAGGACACCGCAGTTCGTATCCCCAAGGCCATCGTGTCGATGAACGATATGATGGCACGCGTGGAGGTAGGGAAGCTGGGAAGAAGGCTACCCCGCGAAAATGTAAGGTAGAGGAACAATAGTTTCTGAGAGATAGAGGGTTGAACGTTAATCTGTATGCTTTGTGAATATACTTGATCTATGTCTTTGAATATGCCTATGCTTTACTATCACTCCTGCACTGTTCGGTAATGAAACTGTAAAAATATTCCCTAGCTTTGAGATGGGACTCTGAGAGGGTGAGACTCGGCATGGATACTGGCAAACACTCA
>CVKZ01000005.1:298007-327905 GCA_001457955.1 Heterobasidion annosum
GAGAACTTGTCGCTCCTCGAGCTATTACCGAACACCCCTAAATTACCGAACAGTGCAAGAGTGATAGTATGTTTTCCAATTGAATATCGCCTTTCTGTGATCAATATGTTCACGGGACATATCCAAGCAACTTACTCAACCACATCGTTCACCACACATTAAGAGAGCCTCAATGCATGTACTCAAAAATAAATAAATCGTACAGTACGAGTGATGGAATATACTCTGACAAAATCTAAACTACACAATAAAATATACGAACAATCACTACTTGATGGCGATAGGGATGACTAGTGTAGAAAGACTGAATTCCGAGTTTGAGTACTAGCGAGCGAATGGAGATGCATGGACGACGACGCATCAAAAGCGTGATGATGAAATGAGATGGGATGCACGATGAGCAAAATGGTGACTGGATTCGGGAGAGGGAAAGAGAGAGAGATAGCGAAAGTGGACAGAGAAAAATCAATAAAGAAGGAAGGAAAACGACCCTTCACAATAATGCACGCACGCCCTCTTCCCACTCCGTGCTGGTCACGGCCCCCACGGCTCTGCACACAGGGCACGCGACCTCGACCAGATGTTCGCCGCTCGCCACACTCTCCCTCCTCTCGCTCCGCTGCCGCGCCTCCCCATCCTCTTCCTGGCCCCACCCAGCGACCCTCTCTGCACTCACCAGACACGCAGGGTGGAACTGATGTGCGCACACCCTCCCGCCCTCCACTGTCCCAGCCGGCACGTATGGCCGCAGCGAAACGCGCTTTCGCCCACTCTCTGTCGCCGTGATGGCATGGAACAGCTCTTCGTCAGACGGCCCGACGCCGCACGACACGTCGTCGCATCTCCACCCCACATCTCGCTCTCTCTGCTCCAAGCGCTGGCGCAGCGTCGGTCCCGGAGCTGGTGGCAGCGCCCACGTGCGCTTTGATGGTGCATGGAATTGGTGGCCATTCTGGCCAGGCTGTCCGGGATTCGTGTTTGTGTTGGCGTTGCCGTGCGGACGAGGTGTGGGGAAGATTGGGAGAGCGCCGAGGGGGATGGTACCTGACCACTGCAACCAAGGTCCTTCAGGCCCCATTCCCATGGTCTGGAAGGGGATGAAATCATTAAGTGATGTGAATGATGGGGGTGGGGGCAGAGGCGTTGCTCCGGACTGTGGGGTTGGCGCTGCGCCGCTAGGTGCCTGCTGCTGAGGCTGAGCTTGAACATCAGGCTGCGCTTGATGCTGAGCGGGTGAGACAGGTGGAACACTAGAGGTCGTCTGTGGCTGAGTCTGGGGTGAAGGCTGAGGAGGGACACCGGATTGCGCCTCACGCTCAGCAAGTAACTGCACCTGGCGCTGAATAAACGTTGTATCAGACGGCGCCAACGTCCATGGCCCGAATAGTCCTTGCGACGGCATGGTCGTCGACAAAGGCGGCTCAGCATCAATCACCACCATCTGTGGCCAAACAGCAGTGGCCTCGCCCGTACCAGGGGGCCCAGGCACTGTCTGAGGCTGGAGAAACGGTGAGGATTGTTGTCCCTGTGCTTGTTGAGTCGCCGGCATGGGTGCGGAGGTGGAGACGGGTACAAGTGGGGTCGCAGGGATAGTGGGGGTCGCGATTGTTGGACCGTTGGAAGAAGGAACACTTGTGGGAGTGTTAGGGACACTCGCAGTCGCCGGGTTAGGGCCGTTCGCGTTCGCAGCTGCAGCCCCCCCAGTCGGTGTCGCCGCTCCTGCGGTGGGCCTCCGGGGCTGTCTGAGTGGAGGTGGAGTGTACGTCAAATTCTCTGGATCGATGTTGAATCTGCACGTTGGGCACGTCGTCTGACGCGGGCGCGAGAACCACGGGATCAGGCATGCAGAATGGAATACATGTGAGCATGGAAGAGAGACGATCAGCGGGAGCGCGGACGCAGGGTCAGAGGCGTTGTCTCCCTCGGAAACTTGGCGAGACGACGAGGAAGATGATGAAGATGTAAGGGGTTGTGGCGCTTGCTGCTCGGCGGAAGGCGGAAGGGTCGACTCGTCGAGCAAAGGATCATCGGGCGCAGAAGGCCCAGGCGCTTCAGCACCATCGTTATTACTCGCGACATTCCACGAGCCAGCTTGCTCCTGTTCCACCAGCAGATTGTCCCAACAAATCGCGCATCCCTGTCCCTGCCCATCCTCGGCATTGAGACGCTCAATTCGTTTGACTAGACCTATAGGAACTTCCTCAAGCCCTGCGACGAGCCGCCGCGCGCGCTCGGGGTCTTCTCGCTCATCCTCTCGGAGGCCGAATAGCCCTTGGTCGAGACCAAGAAGCGCGATCAGTTCGTTGAAAGTCATAAAATCGCCTGGGAAGCCGCCGCCACCGGGGGTAGCGGCGCCAGTTCCAGTCCCCACTGCCGCGGCCGCCGCGCCCGTGGCAGCACCTGGGCCCGTCGCCGCGAAGAACGAAAAGTCGAAGCGGGGTGGCGGCGGCGGTGGCAGGTCGTGCTGCTGCTGGGCGCCAGCTTCTGCCGGTTGATTGTCCGGAGTTCCAGAGGGGTTGGCAGTGTTGTTATTGCCTGTGGGCATTTGAAAGGTGGGCACTTGAAACGTGATCGTCACATATGGCACGATGGTAGTAGGTACGCGGACGTGGACAGATGGTATAGCATGCGGGGGGTTAGCGTGGCTATTCAAAGTAGAGCCCATAGGCAGAAGCGGTGGATTCGCACCCTGAAATCTGGGAGCGTTGCCATTGCCGTTCGCCATGCCCTGCATCATCGCATTTGAAAACAACGGCTCGAAAAAAGCACGTAAGGGCGGAAGAGGAACCTGCCCGCTGCTAAAGGTGAACGAACGGCGAGTACGTCCCTGTGGCGGATGTTGCTGTTGATGAGCATGATTGCGATGTGGGTCCAGATGAGTCTGTGAAGATTGAGCATGAGGAGGTTGCGACGACGAAGGCCCTTGTCCAGTGGCAGTACCTGGCTCACGCGTGAGTCTATCATAGATCAAGATTAAGATATGTAAATGTGATGGCGCACCAGAGAGTCTGTCGTCTGGATCCTGCACCTCTTCAACGGTGACATGCCTGTCTAGAGGCGGCAGCGGCTGGAGGGGTGGCATGTCCATCGATACGTCGGAATCATCGTCTGTCCAATCGCTATCGTGATCCCCATCGTGCGTACCGAGGTTCATCTCGACATCACGAGCATCCCGCTCAGAAGAGTCCGAATAATCTGAGGAGCCAGAGACAGACTCCAGATCGGGCATAATATCGTCGTCGTCGCCCTGTCCGTGAACATCGTGCAAGGGCGCAGAAGAGTGTTCTCCAACGTTGGAGATCGGTTGCAAGTCTGGCATAGAGTCACCGTCGTCGTCGGTTTCCATGTCTGTGTGATGAGACGTCGGCTGGGCGGCAATAGGGATGAGAGGGGGTATGTCAACGTCGGTATCTGAGTCGTGGTAGTCTAAAGGGTGAGAGTTATCGTGTGAAGACGCCGCTTCTGAGTTGTAAATCGCGAGATCTGGACCAGCACTCCCTGAGCTCAGGTCGGCGGCCGAATGTTGTGCTGCCGTGTCGATATTCTGCTGAGGCGCTGGCTGGGCAGCCGCATTAGATGTGCCCTCGCCCTGAGGCTGAGATGGGTTGGGCGCGCCAAATAAGAGGTTGTGGAGCGAGTTTTGTGTATCCTGAGAGAAGAGGCTGAGAAATGCGGATGCACGTTGGTCGTTGTCCATGGAGAAGGATGGTGGTGGTAGTAGACGAAGAGCAGTTGGCCTGTGGTTTGGCCGTCTCGCCTTATTATGACGACATGAGACCCTCTCCGGGGTCCTTCTCGAACATCCCAGAAACTTCCAGCAACCCGCCTGCCCAGTCTCGCTCGCTCATCCACTTCGTATTCATACACACAAAAAATACATAATCAGCCTGACAATCCACCGCTCGTCTGTGTCGACGCGACACCCCATAAAAAACTCAAGGGATCTGCCCATGACCTCGCTCACTTTTGATCAAGTCGGCAGCCTGCGGCAACATCTCCTTGAGTATCCTCATCTTCTATTGAGCGTAGTACGCACCTTTTCGGCAATAGCATAAACGGTGGATTGTATATGCGCCCCGAGTTGTAGCGGGATCACACTCGCGTCCACCACCCTGACGTTCGTCGTACCGTATACTCTGAGGTTCGAGTCCACGACGCCTGCGCAGAGTCAATCTGTGAGTAAAAATGTTGAGATCGTAAGAAGTCAGAAGCACCAACCTCCTAGGTGACGCGCTGCTAATGAGGCTGTACCTGGAGCGAGGATTAGGTATCAACGACCGCGATGGAAAAACTCAGGCCCGACTCACCTATAGGATGCCATCCGCTCTTCCGGCGGCGGTCGTCAAATCAATGACACAAAACTTCAAGCAATCAATATTAAACGAACCCCTATCGCGTTCTTAGTCCAACTAAAAGCCAAACGTGAATTCCTGCTCAGTACAATCCCGACACAAATGTTTTCGTTCAGCACCCACCTCGTCAGATCCGAGTCGCTTGTCCCAGCCGGAGTGATTCGATCCTGCACTAACAGATCGGAGAAAGGCGTGGTGCTCGCGAGCTTGCGCGCAAACTTCACGCCTTGCATCATAGCGACAAGATCTTGGAGGTTCAAAATAGTCAGAAACCCGCATAAGAGTATAGCGAACAGGGATTTATCACCATAGTTCTTAGACAGATAATTCGGCGAATTGACGGGCGGCGCTGTGGGCTGGCTGGAATTGATGTGCTACGAGATTTTACCCCCGCGTCAACAATGTTCATCGCACCAGAGACGTGTCAGGTCACGCACCACAGAGCCTCGACTCAAAGGGTGCTTCGAACGATCAAACCACGTTCACTGCAGTGATGAAAGAAAGACAGACCATTATCCCAGCAAAGAGTGTGATATAGCTCGCATTCGCAGCCACTTCGATGGTCCCTTTGTTGAACATAAGGAACTCGATCTGTGGGACTTCGCCCTGCGCGACCCACTGCCGCTGAATCCGATACTGCACCTCCTGCATCGGCGTCAGTCTCCCTGACGCAGCGACGGCAGCGTCGAATGCGCGCAGCATGGCCGCGACGTCGGACGTGCCTGTGCTCAATCTCGGGAAGTTCGAAAAGATAATCGTCGCGTCGCTCGCAGCGAGCATGCCCGTCCCATTCGCTGCGCTGAATCCATTCCAAAAATAGAACAAACCCCGCACGGTCGGGTGTCGCATGCGGCGCATCAGTTGCTAAGATCAGATACGAGTGCGGAGATGACAGTGGATGACTAGTGCTTACTATTGCGCGGCCGCGTCTTCGGCGAACGTTGCATTGATGCGAAGTTCATCTGAGGAAAAGGAAAGATAGGCCGCATGTTGAGCATGCGCAGACGTGACAAATATAGATCATCCCTCACCCAATGTCTGTATCCCGGGCTTCAATTGGAACTGCACGGGAGTGTACAGATGATCCTACGACAAAAAAAGCAGCAGGACATCAGTACCACGCGCCATCGCATCCCACCGCTTGTTCAACGCTACCTGCAGGTTTTCGCCCACTTGGGGAAGATCCAGCACGGGCGTGATATGCAATGACTTCAGAAGCGTCGCGTTACCGATCCCTACAAGTCATTAAAATACCAATTCGTCAACAGGGCACGGTCCGTAACGGGCCGGGATCTGGCGACCAGCCGAATGCGCACTCACCCGACAGCTCGAGTAGCTGAGGCGTCTGGTATGCGCCCGCGGACAGTATAACCTCCCGCGAGGCTTTTGCGACGAGCTTCGCGCCGGAAGAACCAGCTAGGAACTCGACACCCGTCGCCGTCACGCCCTTGCTGCTCTTGGCGAGCACCACCCGAGTCGCCTACAATGAATTCACACAGTTCAGAATCGCAGAAATTTGAGTTATGGAAGTCCGAGATGACATACTTGGGCATGGGTCAGGACGTGCAGGTTCCTTCGGGACGAGGCCGGGCAATAGTACGCCGGTGCTGAGTACGAGCGTACCCCTTTGGCGCGGTCGATGCTCAATTTAGAGTTGTGGACCCCTGCGGTGGTGCCGTTGTCCTAAAACGTGTCAAGACCGTAAGCGCTGCCGCAGACGATAACATGATGCTCAAAATGCGGGACAGAGAGCTAGATGGGACGTACGGGATCTGTATTCGGGACAATTCCGAACTGGTTCAGAGTGTCTACAAAAGTGGGTATCGGGTCTGAGTAATACACATTCAGAGAAGCCTAAACGCGTTCTCCGATGAGAAAAGAAACTAGCGAAGCGATGGATATGAGCCACTGGATGTCCGAAACTGACCTGAACGGGGCCCCCAGAACCTTCAAAAGCCGGATCGGCGCTAGTTGCCGCAGGATAGCCGGGGAACGGGTCCGTTTGGTTGGGGAAGACAGTGTACGATTTTTTCATGTAAGGGAGGAGGGCGTTCCAGTTCCATCCAGGTTCAAACGCGTCCCAGGCATCATATTCGGGCTGTGATGCGGGGCACCAGATCATGAAATTCATGCCTGTTGTTCCGCCGAGCATCTTTCCCCTACATATATTCAGCGCCTGTCAACCGAAAGTGGCGGAGAGTTTCGTGAGCGATGCCTCTGACCTCGGTGTGGAGATAGACCTCCCGTTCGCTGCTGGTTGTGGGATGGTCGAAAAGCCCCAGTCATACTCAGCACTCCCAATGGTACCCCCGGCATCCACTGTTCTGGGCTCAGATACAAATTAATGAATACATCATATGTGCTCACCTGGGATGTTGATTACCGGTTCACTGAGATTGAGGCCTCCTGCCTCAATAACGCCAACTTGTATGTTGGAGTCTTCGGAAAGCCTAATATAATTACGAGTCTTGACAGATAAGAAATCGAATGAGAGCTACCCACCTCGCTGCTAAAGCCAAGCCGCCATTCCCTCCGCCTGCGACACATGTGAGCAGGCGGACACCAAGTTCTTGCTTAACATACCGATGACGATGTAATCAAACGGGGTCAATGCGAATGCTCGTGCATCGCTTGCTGTAGGTTGACAGTCCAAAGCTCGAACGTCGTACGCCTCTACTACTACCAAAGCAAGTGCAGACAAGAAACGAAGAGCAGCCAGACCAGGCATCGTGAGGAGGCGTCGCTATGGCTCGAGGACAATGGAGCCGTGCAAGACCGAAGTATACGCAAAGGACTTAAGTACTGTTGTATGAATTTCGAGGGATCTCGGCTTGTCCTGGACGTGCGAAGCCCGCATCGGGAATCGGGTCGCCTGAAATCATGAGAGACGAGTGAGATGACACCGCCGGCGACCACGCATCTTAGAATCCCGAAGCCCCACTTTTCTGAATGTCAAATGCGTCCTTCCAACAATTGCTATCATCGTGTGCCATCAGATACTAGGTCAAAACACCACGAAGTCACGACACCAGGTCGTAGGAACATCGATTGACCCGATCGAAGGCAGGGGAGGTCTACATACCTCAATATCGAAAGACGGACCATGGGCCCCACCATAAAGTGCTAAGATGTTAAGAAGGCGTGCCGGCGAAAGTGGGTTGACTGAACAGAGTAGTAGTAGCGGTAGTCGGAATCTTATGGCCTTCCGGGGATAGCTGACACTCATCAGCTTTCCTCTAAGTCTGGCAAAGTGGCCGACTTTGACCTAAGAATAATTGAAACGACTAAACTTTGTTTTTTAATGGCGAGTTGGTCATGAGCAAGGCTTGCGGCACGCACGATAACGGCATCAGAAGCCAATTGGTGCTTCCAAGGTTCAGTGAATGAGAAATCACGTCCTAGTGTCATCTTTACTAGACCATGACGCTTCATTGACAAAACCTCTTATCGCGGTAGCTCGAGTTGCAAGTAGACAAGGTGGGTTATGACGTCGTCTATACCATAAATGCAACAGGTGCCAGTTAGGTGCTATAAATGTTCTGTACTAGGGGTATGATTGATATGGTCAACGTCACCGAAGGGGTCCCACGTTGATCTCCAGGCTGCTGATATGGAGCTGGCCGCCTGTCCCGGCTTCGCACAGAGAGGACTTACCCGAACCACTTCCGCCATTGTGCAGATGGGCACTCAGTCAGCACATGTCAAGCATTTCAAGCAAATTCTACACACCTAGAGCGGCAAGAGGCCAAAAGAGAACTTGAGAAGCAGCTGTCCGTTTGCACGAGAGGAAAGGATATGGCTCGAGTTGTAAGTTTTGCTGATATGGTACAATTTCATGACCCTCTGGCAATCTTATTGACTTGGCAATGCTCTACCTCCACAAGGTCTAAAGGAGAAAGCAACCTTCCAACTGGAGGAAAAAGTTATTTCCGTCTCTGCAGTGGTAGCAGGGAAGAGAGCAAGAGCATGCGACGCGGGTCGGACTGGCCGCTGTGCGCAGAGCCTGAACACGTGAGATCTGATCTAATCTTATCGACAACTTTAGGGCTAGCGTCCTCGCGTCTCGGTTTTCACTCTTGCCTTCGCCATCCTCTACGAAATGCCGACACGCAAACTCAAAGCCCGTCGGTATTCCCCCACCCTTCCACCCGCCTTGTCCATGAGCGAACTCGTTTGCAAGAAACTCGATCACGATGCTACTGACGTCCTGATCGACAAATGGCTCGAGCACCGCAACGACGCGTACTGGGACTGGTTTCAGCGCGTACGCGAGCGCCGCCATGCGGCCAATGTCCTTCTTCGCAGCACTCAGCTCCTTCTCTGGAGCAAAGGAGATTTCGTGCCGGAGAACATCTTTGTACGCACGGTCGACACCTCCCGTCTTATCCCCCTTGATCGCACTTGGACCACACATGTTTACCACCATCGGTCCATGGAAGATCGTAAACTGTCTATGATGCCAGTTGTTTTCACGATGGTATGTCCCAAAGACCAATATAGAATAGTGAGCGGCGTTCTGACCAGCAAGTAGCTGCCGGAGCTCATGCTGCTTCGAGGAATGCACGACCACGGATGCGACGACATATACATCATCGTAACGGACATGAAACGAGCGGAAATGGATGCCGCGACTGAGTACTTCAAGCTAGTCTGTCAGCATACTTTTGGGCAAACTTTGAAACCGAGCGCGGAGCGAGAAATTCATCATCAACGTGAGCGATTTCCTGCTGCCTACATTCTATACCCGTTAGTTAACGTTTGCACAGATATGCAGTTAACGCATACACTGAACCGACAGCGGCGCACACCATGCTTCCCCCAAATTGACCTTGTCTTTCGCGCCATTCTATACGAGCAACGCCCGCCCTTCATCATTCTCTTCTCTCATCAGACGACGTCCTACTCTCAGATATTTTTCACGCACCCTCTCTTTGTCCCCTCATCCGAAATCTTCTTCGACTTCCCATCCGGGTGCCCGAATCCCTGCTGCACTGAGGACTGCGAGATGGTTAGGTTTCCGCGACGGGGGCTCGAAGGTGCCGCCGTATTACCCCTAAAAAGGGGGCGCGCCTACGCTTTCCGCAAGGTGAGAGCGCGGGAGATGTGTAACTGGATTGACTGTGATATCGCATTCGATGAGGAGGGGGCGGCGGATGGGAGCGAGTCTTCTAAGACGAGCGGGGAGACGGAGGTTGCGCCTGTGAGGGGGCAGGTATGTAGCAAGTGTAAGATTGCCAAGTATTGTTCGGCGGAGCATCAAAGGAAGGATTGGGACGAACATCGCCGTGTTTGCGCGAAGCCGCCGTCTCCTCCTTCTCAAGCGGTATCGTAGCATTTTGGGACTCTGTGAGGTTGATGGTTGTAGGCAACCACTTTTGGGGGGACTTTTTCGGGAGCCGCGGTAAGAGGACTTACTGTAACTCATAGCTCTTGGTGAGACTACTTGTAGCTTGGACGTGCACGACTCAGGGCTTTTCATCCACTATATTCACAAGTACTGTAGCTGTATGTACTCGATACTTAGGACACGCACTCTCGAGGCGTATGCATGACAGTCCTCTTGTTGACTCGTTCAAGCAGCAGTCCTCGGCTTTCACCGTTTTCCCTTGCAACAGAACAGCCGTCTTCTGTTGAGTTCAGTGGTGACCATTTACGACTTCCCCCACGTGTCGCAGCAGAAGAGACGATACAACTTGTGATTGGAAGGAGCCTGATAGTAATCTATTCGGCGGAAGGAGGGGAACACGCTGCAACACGCCGGTTAGATCGCCTCAGTACCCTACGCGACGGCCAGGGCCGCAAAATTCGGACAAATCCGCTAGAGCCTTCGTAGGCAGACGTCGTTGTGTAGAGGTAAGCTACGTTGCTGGCCACAAGGCCTTCGTCTTGTTATGCAAGAGAGCACGAGCTTTCCATGTTGGGATTCAAATCCGGCCGTCTCTCTTGATGCCCCATCACATATGTTCTCCAGCTAAACTGACCCTCAGGTTACCATCAACGCCCGCATTGAGCGCATCGAAGGGTTGGGCAAGGTGGCCCTGATTGGCTCAGTAAGACTGCTCAATTGCTAATACCAATTACAGAGTAACTTTCATCGTCCTCAGGGAGCCACTAGGGAGCCTCAAGGTCCTTCAGCGTGTTAAATGATGTGATTTGTCGCTGCCTACGAGCCCGCAAGCCCGGATCCGCCGGGACGAAGACCGCGCATGAGACTGCATGAGATCGAACGCTTCGGACAAAAATCGACCGTCCCGGTAGACAGATGCGATCGGAAAAACAGTAGACCCTTCGCCAAGCGCAAAGATCGGACGGACAGCAAGTGTAGGAGAGCAGCTAGAGAGCGCTGGAGAGAGAGAGAGAGAGAGAGAGAAACAAAGAGCAACATTCAGAAAGTATTACATGCAACTACATGAGCCAAAAAGGTATCTTTTGGTTTTCGTTCAACGGAGTACTGTGATTACATCTGTTGGGGTCAATTGTCCATCAGGCACTATGGAGATGAGCAGCGGCGCCCGGTTACCGGAGGTGGACCTTCGGCCGCTTCAGCCAACCGCGGTTGTTTTCCGTTCAAACCCGCCATGTTTCTGTGCCAAGTTCTCGACGCAGGAACTAGACTATCGAGCCCAGGTGACCGCGTGGTGACGAGGGGTTTTTGACCGTTGCCATGATGCACGAATCTCCTTCCAAGAGGTACAAAAGGACGGCGTGCCCGCAGACTGGTAACCCTCAGCATTCCCCCGTTCCCCAAGTTCTGGTAGCTGGGCAGTTGGTAGCTGACCTTCCTCCACCATTCTTTTTTCCTCGTAGTATCTCCTTTTTTTCCACCTTTCGTACTTGCTTTCGTCCTTCGGCCGGTCCGCCTTACTGCCTCGCTCACTCATTTTCGCTACCCATTGCTCGCTCGCACCTGAGTCAAAATGTTCAAGACTGTCGCTATCCTCTCTCTGGCCGTTGGGTCTGCTTATGGCCATGCTTTCATCAACGCTGTTCAAGGTGCTAACGGTTTGACGGCTACCGGTTTCGGTGTTGGTACGGGATATCTTTTCATTGATAGTGATAGCGTTCAGGACTAACAATTTTTTTTCGCAGACACGACTGGGGCCATTCCCCGTAACGGTACCACTGAGCAACCTTTCCAGGTTGACACGCCCGTGCTCAAGAACTTGAAGGATGGTGCGTACGGTGTTGGCCAAAAGGCTGTTTTTTTCATGTTTACTTATCTATTATAGATCCTTGCGGTGCGACCCTCCAGAGTGGCTCTATCAACATGGCCACTGCGATGGCAGCCGCCCTCAAGGCCAACAACAACCAACTGCCGACCATTCCCACCAACGGCCTTCTTACCTTGGGTATCCACCAGGTCAACGCCGACGGCGGAGGACCTTTCGTGGCCGAGGTCAACACTGACGGAACTGGAAAGACCTGGACGGCGGTCACCGTGACCTCGCAGCCCCCTGGCATCAACGGTCTACTACAGTATGTGATCCTTATTTGTTCATCAAGTTCTCTTCTCATGCGTGTTTGCAGCAATGGGCCCGCGGACTCCAAGATCACACTCCAATTACCGAACACATTGGCTTGCACAGGCGGTTCTACGGCCAATGCTTGCGTTATTCGCCTGAACAACGGTGGCGCGAACACTGGCTCGATCGCTAACGGTGCTGGGCCTTTCGGTGGTTGCGTTGCTGTCTCTCAGGGTAAGTCACCTTTTATGATATCCCAAGCTTTACTCGATGTAAACCAATTATATTACCAGCCAATGCCGCTGCTACTGGCGCAGCTGCGACTGGTGCTGCTGCCGGTGCTGCTAACGCGACCACCGGCGCTGCCGCCACGACAGGCAAGACCGCCGGTAAAGCTGGAGGCAAGACTGCGGCTGCGACTGGCGGCAAGGCTGCGCCTGCAGCTGGAGGCAAGGTTGCGGCTACAACTGGAAAGGCTGCCAAGGGTGCGAAGGCTGCTCGTGAAGTCGTCAGGTCCCGCCACTTCTTCCCTTCGCTCTCTGCTCGCCGCCAGGCAATAGACGATCTCGTTGCTAAACGTGAGGCCATGGACGCTGAAATTCTGGCTAAGCGTCAGAAGCTCACCGCCCAGCTCATTGATGAACTCAAGGTATGTGTTGCGCTCAATTCTTATATTAATACGGTGGCTCATCTATTCCGCAGACCGCGACTGGCACTGCCATCGACAGTTAGTACATCCCCGGTGGCAGCTTTTGGCGCATCATCTCACTTATCTTGATTTCAGTTCCGATTGATGCCTTGGCTGGTCACGTTGACGAGAGCGCATTGGGCGGTAACTCAACCAAGGCTGCCGGTGCTCTCCTCACGGATCAACAGGCCGTTGATATCAAGAAGGCTGTACAGAACGCCATTGAGCAGGCCTTCATCATCATGGCGAGCACTCAAGTTGACGCTGGCGCAAACGGTCAGGCTGAGGTAGGTGTCTGGCATCCCATGAACTTACAGCATATGCTCACATCTGGACCTTCAAGGCGGTTACCGACAAGGCGAACGCTGACGCTGATGCCGCGTTCAAGGCCGGTCAGATCAAGTCTGTGAACGCTGGCAATGCCGGTGTCGGTGAACCCAACACTGCAGTCATCGACTCTCTCCTGGGAGGCAGTGAGTTAGAAGTCTTCTGTGAACCTTGCTTGATCCTGATGCCTTTTGCGCCACAGTTGCGACAGCTACTGCTGACCTGGCTGGCGGAGCAGGTGCAGCTGCAACCATCACGAGCGCCCCGCCTGCTTCCACTGCTGCTACCGGCGGCAAGAAGACTGGCGGCAAGGCTGCTGCGGGTGCTGGCAAAGGTGCTGGGGCTGCTGCAGCTGCGGCAGGGGCGAACAGAAACGCGGCAGCGGGCGCCAAAGGTGGTAAGAGCCGGTTCGCTCGCGACAGCTATTAGGAGGTGCATCCCAGGGTTGATTGATTCGATACTGGGTACATCGGAACCTTACACGAAAGGATGGTCGGTCGGTCGTGTCTTTCCTTCATAGCCCTTTTCTCGTAGCATCATTTTGTGCGGAATTCTACCATGCTTGTCTCAGATCTGGTGACTGTCGTTAAGGAAGTGAGGTGTTCAATTAAGTCCATATCTTGAGCCTATAAAGGCCGACATCGGCAAGATTCTATTGGCAGCACGAAACTTGAACCGTGCGGAACAGATATAAACTATTTCTCGCCATAACTGCAATCCAATTTCAAATCAAACTGAAAGCAAACTAGGAACATAACTTACACGATCCAACTTACAGAAAGCCTTCACCGACCTGCACCACTACGAATCCATTCAAATGGATGCCCCCATCTCTTCATCAAGGCGTCCATCTTCTTCTGTGCTACTGCAGCTTCCCTCTCCACAAGAGGCGCGCGCTTCTCCCACTGGGCATAGGGGAGTAGTACCGGCCGGAAGCGCGTTCTGACAGGGACGTTGAGGTCATCGTCGTATTCCTCTTCCTCGTTATCGAAAGAAGGGAAGTGGTGGGCCTCGGGTCGCAACTGCGGAGTACGGACGCGATATGTGTGGGTTGGAGTGGCACTATGTGTTCGCACGCGCGACTGTGCAGTGCGGCGAGGTGTAGAGGGCCCGGCTATTGGTTGGGAGGGTTCGGCTAGGTGTGCTCGCGCGCCCATATCGACATCTTCCAGCGTAACTTTTGACGTCGAAGCAACCAGTTCCGGAGGGGGGAGTGGCATCGGGTACGTATATACTTCTTGTGGAGTCAGGGTTTTGGGTGTCTTGTAAGGCGAAGAAGAAACCTTTTGTCGTTTCGACGGACTCTCAGGGACGTAAATCTCCTCCTCGCCATCGGCTGACTCGGCTTCATTGGATACTGATGACCGGGAAAATGCGACCTTTCGTTTGGTGCCCTGGGAAGGTGTCGCGCTTTGTGTAACGCGTAGCGCGGATTTCGTGGGCGATCTCTGAACGGAAGGTTGTCGGCTGATAGGTGATGCGGACGAGACCGCACCGGCTTGAGCGCGCAAGTCCGCCACAGTGTTGTTGATGCGTTCACGAAGCTCAGCGCAAGCCCGATCGGCGAGCTTCAATAGCGACGCGAAGATATGTGGGTCGGCGCCATATTCCTTGATGATAGACTCAGGCTCTTCCTTCACTTGTTTCAGCTGCCAATGCATGGTCAGTTACGCTGAACAGATATGATCACAAAGTTTATTGCTCACATTCAACACCCGGCTTATCCAGAAGAATACCGATATCTTGACGTCCCATCCATTCACGTCCAGATCACTGAATCGTCGTCGATATTCAGCGTCTACTGTCAAGGTCCGTTCTGCTTCCAACATCCAATTAGCGACCCGCTGAGGGCGACCTATTTTGAACTTTTCCACCAGTTCTCGATACAGCGGCTGTTCAACAGTGGGTTGAGCGATCGTCAGACGCTGAGCATGGGCCTCATGTGCGTCAAGAGCAGCTTTAGTAGTTTTCAATGCGCTCAACCAGACCCTCTTGCTTAGACAAGATGCATTTCGCGCAATCTCCTCAGACACATCATCCGAAATGAGCCTGTCCATGGCATGAATTATGGATCGACCAATGTCTACAGAGCTGCTCACCTTTGGGAAGCGAGATATGCACAGATACTAGGAAGCCCGGGAGCCGCCTGACCTAAGTCGTAACCTGTCCCACGACCTGTCGTCGCTCGAAGGGTGTTGTATAGCGAGATGGCTTTCGCTCGAATCTCTGCTTTGCTACAGAGACGGTTAATTTGATCCTCTTGTGGGCTAGGCATTGCGTACAACCTCCGTTCTTATTGTGCCACATCAAATGGTATGTTTGATTGAGGGCAATACATTTTGAAAAGAGAGGGAACATACCTGTATTAGGTGAAAGCCTTGATGTTATCTCGGACTGTTTCACAGGCACGATGACGCGTATTGTTGGAAATGGCAGGTATCTGCTGCCTCGGCGATGCAATTTCCGTGAGATGACGCCTGATGGCGCGGTGAAGGGTCTGTTTCAGCCCTAGAATGATTTCGTACAGATTCAAGATACAAGAAGACTTGACAGTGGCGGACGATAGCGGACAATCGGAAGCGTTGAACGCGATCTGTGACGAGCCGTGACATGTCGCGCATATTGATGATGTAAGCCGCAAGAAACTCACTCGCGGCGAGCATCCCAGTGGACCGAGTCAAAGTCAAGCACCTCCTCAATCAAGCCATTGTATGGTGATGTCAGTTGAAGCTTACGAGTAGCTTACGCTACGGTGAGCCGCCATCAGGATTATACTTGATGGAAATAATCACAAAGAAATCCATCTGACATATTGAAGGCACGCGCGTCGCGGCTCTGAAGAAAATCACGATGATTTACGATGATTCTTGTCTTCAAAACCCTTTCCCAGCCAGGCCCCACATTGTCAGGGATTTTCATACTCAAGTGTCGCGATAATACATCCTTTCGAATATGGTCGCTCTGGAAGAGGTCATGCGCCTAGGTACCACCTGATTATACGACAGACGATATAACTACGGTATACCAGGGTATACCGCGGTGTTCGGTATTTGTACGTACACTTGTTTCCGGATTGACGCACTGATGCCTTGTGCTGTCTTGTCTTGGTGACCGTTCTTATGCACAGGACGACTGTCTTCTGTGTAAGGTCAGCCACGGAGACTAGGTGACCGTAAAGTCAAACAATCTTACTAAGTTTCTTCGACCTCACGCACGCCTTCCTTTGGGCCTCTATTTTCTACATTATCGGCCTATGGGAGCCTATGGGACGAAACCTTGCAACCGAACACTGTGCCATGACGCTCTGCCCCTCTTGTTTCTTTGCATGCTTCCCATGACTGCACACTTTGCCGTGGAGGCATCAGTCATGAAGCCCGGTCGATAAATCGTCCAAGCACCATACCGCTTCAATTGGCCGTCCAGCTGTCTCTCCGCTTATGCCTGGGTGTTGTGTGAAGGCTTTGGCTGTCCACCAGATTTCTATCGTTGGACAATGAGCTTTAGTAGGGTTTCGTCTGATGTCTTCTCACATAGAGAACGACTACCTTCTTTGTAAGGTCTGCCACACGACGTCTCTTACTTCCATTCCCCCCCTTAGTGATTGGCATCGAGGATTCCGCTTACGGTGCTGGCTGAAATTTTCTACATTGAATCAGGCGTTTGTGTGGGGTAAGCACTAATGATCTGCTCTCAGACATGGAGATGCAGACTTGTTGCATGCGACGGTTGCAACAAGGTGATCAACCAGAATCAGATCATGTTCGGTGTCGCATCCATCTTGATGCGAATGCGTCAGGATAGGTCAGGATGGTCGGAAGCCGGGGTGAAGAAATCAGGAAGTTGACGTGTTGACATCAAGAGGTGGGAAGAAGCACTCAAATTTGACTTTGCGGCTTGGCATGTTTAGGATCAACACGCATGTATCAAACCCGTTTTCAGACATTCCCCCAACCAACGGTGATTTCATCGTTCGTGATTAAGGGATTGTTTCGTGTTAGGTTCCTGGAGGCACTTCGATGATCTCGGTTCAAAGCGTTTGACAATGTCACCCTCTTGTTATTCCTTGCCGACCGAAATTTGTGATTGCGATCCTGCCATTGAAGCTGAAGCTGCCAGTACCATCGGGTTCCGAACGCGAGGCGATGTTCTGAAGGAGTGCAATCATGTTGCAGTCGGACCACAAAAATTCCTACTGCTTCGTATTTCACAACCAACAAGCTTACATTTATGCATTCATCGTAATCGTGTCCAGATGCTACAACCGCCCAGGTCCTTCAGGCGTTTGTGGCAATTCTACTATCTGTGCGAACCCTGGGTACTGTGGTAAATTCAACTTGTACTTTTCTGCCATTGACCTGTTTGAGTTCACAGGGTCGATCAGTGTTTGAAGGGATTCGAGCGAAGTGATTTTACTTCGGTACGAATCTGCCGCCCAGAAAATGCCGCCCCTTGAATCCTGTGACTCCTTCTTTCGGCGCTGTAAGACTGATCAATACATCTGGATTGAGACCAACGCCCTCTGCGTTTCCTTTCTCGACGTCCCAGCCAGAAGGGATATCTACGGAGACGATGGGCAGCCCGGAAGACGAAAGCAGTGGTAGCGCAGTATCGAATGGGGCTCGAACGGGCGGTTTGAAGGAAAATCCAAAGATTGCGTCGAGTATGATGTCATGGTCAGAGAGCGCCCTGCGCAGAGTACTGTCTACGACTGAGGGGTCGGACGAGGCTTGGAGAGTCGAAATGTCCATGTTCGTGCATTGCGTGTGAAGCCGCTGAGAACGATGTATTGAATGTCTATCTACGTCGAATGAAACGATCTAGACTCACTTTGTAGATATCTTTTGATCCATGCTGAGGTTTATTTGTTATGGGAGTCTTCGAAATAGAAGAGAATGGTGGACCTACCTTAGGCATCCACAACGTTGGCTTGTAACCAAACATACCTACTTCAATGCGTCTTTTCGATTCTTGAACAAAGACTCAAATGGCACTCACTTAAATGTCTGGCAGCAACGAGTCCATCACCTCCTTGATTTCCCGGACCACAGCAAACGAGCACACGCGAATACTTGTCTTTATCGTACACTGTAGCAAGGGTCTGCGCACAGGCCAGACCAGCCAATTCCATCAGCTGTTTAGGAGAAATATATGAGTCCAAATCGCTCTCAAGGTGCGAACACGTCCAACTTTCCTGGTCCAGGCTGAAGGCGCCCGCAGAGTTCATGAGCTCTTCATCGATCTATCGCGATACGTTCAAACGTCCACCGAGTTACGCCCCAAGAAATTGTTGCCCACCTGCTGCGCCAACCTTGCAGAGAGATAGCGGATGGACATTTTCTGCGAAGACGCTCAAGTAGTACGTTTTGAGTTCTTGAGAGTTCGAGCGAATGGTCATGCCGCCGTGGAGCAATGATGTCAGGAAACGGAGGCACGGGCCGGGACGGTACAGAGGATACATCCAACGAATCGTCGACGACGATGTATGAGTTTGTCGAGGAGACCAGGGCCGTACAAGCCTCAGCGGCTACCCATACAAATATGTGGTTCCTTGCATTAGCAATAATGAGTTTGTATACATGGATGATGGGAGGATGCAAGTACGATGGAGGCATATGCTAAGTGAAAGTCCCGAGAACTCGCCAATAAGTAAATACAGCAAAAATATATCACAGCGCCACACCGAAAGGCTCATAATCCTGCGATCCGATGCTCTGTGCCTCTAAGCTCAACGCCATGCTTTTGGGAGTACCGTGTCGGCTGGGTTTGCTATCTTCCTGTTCTTCCCAGAGACCATGTTCCTCCTTCGCCTCAATCGGATGCACATTAGGCTCATCAGTGATGACTGCGTCGTAAGCATCGTCGGTAGGAACCTCCTGCATTAAAGAGCTGCTGTCGAAGTCCTCCTCCGCCTCCGATGCTTTGGGTTTCTCATATACCGATAAGGAATCATTGTCCTCCGTGTGGGTCTCTTCGATCGCATGAGTCTCCTCTTCATCTTCATGAGACTCCTGCACCTTATCAACCGCTACACTGCCCAACGCAACGACTGATGGGACAGCGATTGCTGCAATGGGAGTCATGGTAGAAATGGCCGAAGCAGCCGGCGGCGCCGGGCTTGAGCTTAAGCTTGAGGTAGTATCGATAGGGGAGCTGTTAATCACGTCTTTGTCTTTCTCTAAATCCTTCGGGGGAGGTACTGGTAAAGGCGGATTCTCCGCTGGCTTCGAGGTAGAAAACCTCGACGCCCTCGAAGAGAAAAACGAGCCGATACCCACGCCCCACGAACCAACACGTTCCTTGGCTTCCGCAGCTGTCGTGCTGGTCACGCTCGCAGGCCGCGAAGACGAATCGTCCTTCACTGGTACAGGGGGTGGGGGCGAGGACACAGGAGTGTCGGGTTTGGGAGAATCTACGGGGACACTGTCAACCGATGGATTCGATGGCGAGGTGGAACGCTGCGCCCATCGTCCACGCATGCCCTCAACGGCTTTGAAGAACCCGGTGGATCCCGCAGTGAGCGTCCGTGAGATGGCCTCGCGGGTGGGCGCTAGCTGCTGGTCAAGTTTCAGCTCCTGGATGCCCTCAGAAAGACGCAATGATATGTCTGCGATGGCGCTCGGCTTCTCGGTGCACGGATGCCTAAGAAAATGTAAGCTCGCTTTGGGGGCAGAAAACGCAAGTGGCACATACCGAGGCTCAATGATGTCAAACAACATGGGGTCGGTAATTCGCTGCCATACTTCAAACGCATTCGTACGCTTGAACTCTGCGATCCAAACGGTATTAAAATCTTCCATTGAGTTCGGATCGCTTCCTATATATATTTGTTATGACCATCCTCTCGATGATTGATGAATGACTGGAAAACCGACCTGATCCCGGGGTGATGAGCACCCCACTCCCTTCGCCTTTCGCCATAAAGTCGGCGTACTTTACGGATGCCAACGCGGCAGATATATATTCTTCAAACTTTTGGAACATCAGGTGCATCCTTATCGATGCAGCGCCTCACTGACCTTGATTCGCAGGTAGTCGTCACTGCCCTTGAACCTCCTGTGGTTATCAGCATCACGCGCGCTTATGTGCAAAAGGAGCATACGCACTGCATCCCTCTTCCAGCAACCTCATCTTCCCATCCGTCATTCACCTCACGCACGATCTCGTCCATCCACTTGCGATCTGCGGCCGTGAGCGCAATCGTACGCTCGAGCCTCGCATCGCGGAATTCTACAGCTCCCGTCTCCACATTCACAAGTAGGTCGATGTCCTTCTGCTGTGTCACGATGGAGTTAGTGCTCCCGCACAGATACGACTTCGTTTGAGATTTGATGAGATCAAGCTGCTGCAGGGGAAGGTAAGGCTGGAAGAATGCATCCTATACTTGGCTGAGCACGCGTTCAGGGAAGCACATCAAACAATGGAATACACACCTTCCCGAAGAGGTCAAGCGGAAGGCCGAGGTAAGCCAATAAACTTTTACGGTCTGAGGTTTTCAGAGAGTTCGGCCGCGACAGAGTCGGTGCTCGGGACGCCAACGGTGGGGACCCGCAGTCGTCCAGCGTCTGCAACAACCCTGAAATGCACGTTGTCAAAATCAAGGACATGATGCTTTGAATATGTTTTACACACCGGGAATAAGTGATATCAAGGAGTACTGGTATGTGCACAGACGTTCCACAGGGTGGCCGTAGAACATGATCTTGACAAAAGGTCAACATGGTGTACTAAGAAGACGATGAAAGTCATGCCTTTTTCTGTAAGATCAAGGCTTTGACAAGGAGCAGTGTTCGTTGTCGGAACTCCCGCACTAGTTCCCGGCTGAGATGTCGTTGATTAACTACATAGTTTGATAAATGAAAACAGACGTACAGGCTAGTCCCTAAACAATGTTGAAAGAAATATTGGAGGATGAAAAAACATATAAAAAGGTGTGGCATACCCATGTATAATCCACTTTCTGTCAACTGGCTCCGCAGTGAAAGTTCTAGTGATTCGTAGAAATCCACAAGGATGCCCGTCTCCCGGAAGTCTCTGTATAGGCCAACAGAGAACTTACTTACACGCGTGTCATATGAAAAACAAATGATGTGACGTACCTTTGCTCGAAAAGCGCCCGAGTGACAACGCCTAATCGGTCCCTTTGACAGCGGCATAGGCAACTATTCGAGGAAAGCTAATCCGAGGAGTACTCACCTGATGGGGCCGAACACTGGTTTGGAGGCAAGCACGACGACGGCCTTCTGCACCGTTGAGCGCGTCATGTCGACCTCTTTCACAAGCAGAGAGGATGTGGCTATTTGGCGATTGCATCTATGAATTGGTCAGAATGAGCGCTTTGCCGAACAGTTAAGGGTACGCATATCAGCACTTGAAACCGGTGTCGGTTTAACACAGACGCCGGATCAAGGTCTGATAGATGATCTCTGGTAGAGTTTCCCAAGATGGGCTAGGCATGTATGGGGAGGCAGGGCAGACACGACTGAGATTGACCGCGTTTCAGCTGGCCGTTTCTCCCAGCGCTCGCCCTCAATGTTGGCCTTCCCTGAGGAGTGGATGCATGAAATAGAGAGAGAAAGAAGACGCACGAGATGCCAAATATCGTGGTTGGATTCGGCGAAGAGGGCACAAGATGGAAATAGGAATAATCTTCGACGCTCTGAAAGGGAGTGAGCAATGGCCAGCGACGTGTTAAATATTGACGCACCAAATGAGCACCATCAGGAAGTGCAAGGAAAGGCATTATCTTCGCGATCTCCTCGTCTTCGAAGACCGCGCCTTTTGAGAACTCTATTCGTGGGCCGACCTTGAGGCAAAGGGTACAATGAGGTGGTGATTCAATAGCCAGCATAAACGCAACACACCTGATGATTAAAGTCCACGAGCGCAATTCCAAGGACAAGAGGGCCAGTCGGTGGTTGCATGAGCATTGACTCCGGACGCGCCTTCTTTGAAACTGACGACGCGCTAGTGGCAAACGATGCCACTGATTCTCGTTGTACATTGGAGGGCGGCGGAGGATATGTGGCTTGGGCTGCGGTCTTCGGCGCGTCATAGGCATACGCAGAAGGCGTGGCAGAGGTGACTGAACTCGGCGCCGTGTAATCACTTCTATCGTCCGGATCTGAACTTTCTGTAGAGATGGTGTAGGGATGAGATTCTCGCTTATCCTCTCGAGTGGAAGAGGAGTCAGGAAACGCGTTGGAGTGGCGAGGCGAAGCGGCGGGCGAAGAAAGGGAAATGGAACGTGCGGACGCGGTGTCGGCGTCGTCGTCGTCATCGTCGAGAGGATCGTGGCCTTCGTGAGTGTGGGTATCATGATCGTGGTCGCCATGGTCGATGATAAAGTGAGAGTTGGTGCTGTTTGGATCAGCTTCCAGCGCTGCCATGTCGTCGACTTCGGTGCGGAGGATGATGTTCGTGGACAAATCAGAATTGAAGCTTGAAGCCCACGCTACTTTCGTTTGTAGTCAGATTATGTAATCGCTAGTCTTCTCTAGGCTGCTTAAACTTTGACCAACTTGTCCGACCTGCCGCCGTCGTCGACAGCAGCGCTATCCGTGGCAGGGCCTCAGTTGCGTAGATACGATGATCGCAAAATCCCAGATATATCAACCAGCTCACCATCAACTCAACATGCCAGTCACCTCTTGCTTCGTACGGCATCTGCTCTTCGCTCAATAACACAACATGTCGGATGAAGAAGACGAACGCGTTCTCGAGTTCCCGCATCCTTTCTTTGAGAGGCAAGAAGAATCCTCCGACCCGGACGATGATTCAGACGATTCAGAAGACTATGAAGACGACGAGTCTGAAGGCATAGATGCACTCGGCGAGAGCAAGCGCTTAGGCTACGAGGAGGCCACATTACCGGTGCGTATAGCATTCCAAACTCCCTGCGCAGGTCAGATTCGGATATCCGAAGACCACGTCAGAGGTTGAAGGAGAATCGCCAACATTGCTGCCTCCGGGAAACTACTGCGCAGGCCCATGTCTGATTTACGGGGTTTTTCCAGCTTTCCGAACTGCGCATGTCAAGGTTATCATGGGCCATCCGCAGCAAGATAGATTGGCAGACCAAGATGCAGAATACCGAGATTTTGGAACGATGGCGTCAGGAAGCTCTGGAACAGCAACAGGGCCTCTCGACGGAGGAAAAATTAACAAGCAACATGGTGGGAGAACGGATCTGCGTGCATCTCGTTCCTAAATCCTAACAAAAAAGATGCCAGATCAATTATGTGCTCTCAGAGTTGGAGGGCTATGCGAAGCTTTCTGACCCAGCTACTGGAATACAGGTGAGTTTCACGATGCTTTGTGATCACCTGAAGAAGAGAGTTTATCGACTGTGTTCTTCACAAAGCATGCATGCAACGAGTCCGTTTTCTGTTCAAATCAACTCGTTCCAAAGAACCTCAATGACGCCCTGCGTGCTGAAGTTGCGAAGCTCGAAGATATTCCAGAGGACGAGAGGGATTGGCACCCAGGCTCCAACGAACAGGTCCTCGATCTCGTTCACCCCTCGCTTCACTGTGTAGTCTATGGCCGCACACTGGCCATCGACGCGAGCATCCCAAACCAGCTCAAACCTCTTCCAGCGCCAAAGCGCCGCAAGAAAGAGAAAATGTTTCTATCACGACGACTGGCATGGCTTCCGTCCGATTTTACTGTCGACCACGATGGCGCGGTTCGTCTCACCTCAACGTACATCAACAATATCCACCCGTCTAAGAAAGAACTATACGCCACATTGGAGTCGATCCTGGCGGCTTTCATTCCGATGTTCGAACGTGTCTTGGGGTCCATCGATCGGATGGAGCGACCAAGGATCGATGGGTCTTTTCCCCGCCGGCGGCGCAACACAGACGACTCAAAGCCTCCCGGTCGTCTTTTGGGCACGCCCTGTCTATGGGAGGACCTTGTGTCAGCTTATTTGGCTCAAGCTCCTGAGATCGAGGAAGACCACTCATTCGAGGGGCGTGAGGCACGTGAGCAAGCCGAACACGAGCGGGAGCGCGTTTTTCTACGTGCGAACCCTAAGAACTTCCCCGAAGCGCCTGAACGGTACGAAGGACGCCTCGAGTCCGACTTCCGTACAGTGAATCTGCATGGCAAGACTTTGCAAGTCATCGTCAAGCTCGCGAACATACACTTGACGCCAGAGAAGCCTGAGTACGGCGGAGGCAGCTGGCATGTGGAAGGTGCGTGCCGATCAGCGACAGCCATCCCCGGAGACGTATTGTTTCTGACCTCTGAGACCGCCAGGCATGCTGAATGAGCGTATCGTGTCGACTGGGATATATGTATGTCCTTTTCTCTACATTCTGACTTCCGAAATTGACCATGTCGCTTCGATCAAGTATTATGACTCGGAGAATATCTCTGAATCTCACCTTGCGTTCCGCGTGTCGACCACGGCACCTAAATATCACACGCAAGACGACTTTGTATGCATGGAATTCCTCTACGGGGTGAAACTGTACGTGTCCATGTTCAGCTCAACCACGCCATTGTAACTCACAATATGCATCCAGAAACGAAGGCCTCGTGCAGGAGCGAGGCAGCGTCCATACGTCGGACGGGTTGGCGCTCGCGTTCCCCAACATCTATCAACACCAAGTCCAGCCCTTCCGTCTCCTCGACCCCACCAAACCCGGCCACCGCAAAATTTTAGCCTTCTTCCTCGTCGATCCGAACGTGCGCATTAACTCGGCGACAAACGTGCCCCCGCAGCAGAAACAGTGGTACAGGGAAGCACTCGACATTCCCGAGGCGGCCTCAGGGTCCGGTCAGGTTCCCCGCGCCTCCGCGTTCACTGTGGAGGTGAAGAATATGATCGTTGGACATGTCGACGGGTTGATGACCCGAGAGGAGGCGGAGCAGTATAGGGAAGAACTGATGCAGGAGAGACGAGGCTTCGTCAATACTTACAATACTGACGTGATGGAGGTCCGGACGTTCAGCATGTGCGAGCACTGATGTACGCGATCCTCCAGCGGCTTGACTGTTGGACGCAGTGCGCTCTCGTCGCAATAAGTATATGCAGAGTTCCTTGATCTCATTGTGTAGGGTGAGGAATAAATACGACGTTTGTATTGCGGAACTACTAAAACGACACAGTATATTGATCAACAATAGACTACGTGTCGCAGTACAACAATTGCTCTCTCTAGAGGTAATGATACAGTCAGTCCCATTGAACCCTTGCTGATCCATGATCCATAATGGTTCCATACTATCCGATCCTAATAACATGCAATGTGCGTGAAGGGCATCACCAATTCCTACCTCGCATACTCGACAGCTCGGCGAGGATGCGCCGGTACGGAGCAGAGTCGAGGACATCTCTCGGTGGCGGTGGAAGGGGATTGTGAGGATTGTGAGAGCGATCTTGATAAAATTGATTATATCCTCTTCGATGTCCACTCGCTAACGGCGAGGACGAAGAAGACGGCGAGGACGGCGATGAAGAAGAGGATGAAGGAGGCAATGGTGGTGGCGGCGGCGTTGGGGTAAACCACGATCGTGGGGACGAAGGCTGAGGGAAATGAGGCGGGTGCGAGCGCGGGGGAGGTGTAGAAGAAGAGTCCGAGTCCGAAGAGTCCGAAGAGGAGGACGAGCTCGAATTCGAGAATGATAATCGGGGGTGTCGAGAACGGTGCGAACCACGTTTTCTGGCGCGCCGTCGTCGGCGAGTGTCCCCCGCCGCGAAATCAGGAATCACGGGTCCTGTAGGTGCATTGAATGGTGGGTATGGAAAGTCGTTAGGTCGCTCTGGGCTCTCTGAGATAGGAATAGGCGCCTCGGCGGCAGGCATCCGCATAGGCGTCGGCATCGAGATCGGATATTGCGGGCTCCCTGGGACTGGAATAGGTGGTTCCGGAGAGGGCATAGGCATAGACTGTGCTACAGGCTCAGGCATGAGGACCGAAGGCTGAGGCTGAGGCTGAGGGTACACGTTGAATGCTTGCGATTGTCCTGGAGCTACAGAACGAAACAGAGAATGAGATAGGAGATGGTAAGCGGAGTATCTCTAGTAATGATGCGTGCAAGAAGGATGCGAGGCAACAAATTCTAAACTAGTAGTTCATATTGTTGAACTCGCACGCCGTGGCCCAATCCAATGTGGCCCAATCAATGTGCAATCCGGGCGGGCACTTCGCCTGTTTCATCACATTGTGAGCATATAGAAGTGATCAGGAATATTACAGTGCACATTCACTGTACCACTCTTTGTAGTCCGCCTCATGTTTGCTTCGCAAGGTAAAGGAAGCACTCACAATAAAACTGAGGAGGATATTGCCATATTGTGGGTGTTGTATACCAGAACTCCCTGAGGGCTTTATCCCTTTTCCTTCTCTTTCGACCAAAAAGGTCGCACCCTTTTATAGGGCCCATGTAAGGTGGGTGATAATAGACGGCACCAGCGAACGGGAGGTAACCTGGTGGTATAGGCTGTGCGTAATATGCGCCGTGCTTAGACGAGCTACCTCCCATTCCAAGCATAAGATGAATGGGTCAGTAGATGTAGATTATTGTAAGTTGCGGGCGAGAGTATGTGCTTGTGAAGACTTGAACGACAGCGGGGAGAAGGATACACGTGTCGGCTCACGCGTAGCTGCGTGATCGAAAGAGATATACACGTGGGCTACACGTGGTCACCGTTCGGCCTGAGTCTGAAGTGTTTTCTTCTGGTTCCCCCCTGCCTCCCGGTGTTCAGCAGGTGCGGTTCGAATATAGACCACGCACGAATTGCTCTCGGTGAGATTGTAGCGAATTTCACCCTAAATACGCTCCAGAAATTCTGTCAGGCAAGTGATATGCCGCCCACTGTCCCCTGACCAAGCACCTGCCCGTTCTTTTATAGGAATCTCTTCTCTGTTCTTCAATACTACCCCCATGCCGAAGACGATTTGACCGGCCAAGTACGGAACATATTGCTAGAAATCTGTATCTTTCACCGCGGCAGCATCCCAGTAACGGCTCTGTTGCTCGACATCGTATCTTTTGGCGGAGAGGATCGAAATGACAGCGGGCTAATATGTGTCGGCTTACCTCTGAAGCTATCCCGTTGCCTCGTCCGGCCGCCCCAGCGCGTCCCGCTGCAGACACAAGTTGCGTCTGTGCAGGCCTGTCAGGTTGAAGATCGTCGTTCGCTCTCATTTGTCTGGAATGCCTCTCCTTTTGAACCACACCCTGCTCTCCTGCCGCTTTCGTCCCCGTACTTCCCACTACTGACACTTGCTTATTGTCGGAGCTGTCTAGGTTGAGCCTCTTAGGCCGAAGCGCGTTTATCAAATGACTGCACCTCCTCACCATGGCTTCCCGATTAGTCCATCATCACTGCCGCTCCGGGCTTTACATGTAAACCTCCCTAAAAAAGATCAGAGTTTCCCCAAATACCCGTGCACGCTTTGGTCAGATGAGCTCTATGCCCAGAATTTCGATGGAAAACTCCAAACTCTACGCGCAATGCAGGTACACCGCTTCCGTCCCCGCTTTCCCCACCACGACACTTCCCGCTGCGCACGGCGCCTGGGGTTTTCTATGTAACTTGAAAAGGTCAGAGTGTTTCTAAGTATCATCCCACTGTCACATCATCTACGACAAAAAGGTAATATCGAGTAAAATTGATGTTCTTTTCTAGAGTCTTTCCGCAAGAAGTCATGAATTACCTTGCGCGCAGCGTTGGACACTTGTTTACTATTAGATTTGTCCAGCCCCATATATTAACTCGTACTTCCTCCCCTTCTTTCCCCAGCTCCTCATTTGCCGTTCACCCCTCCTGTATCCTACCGTCATTTTTTCGTTTCCGAAATCAAACCGCATCGCCGCGCCTCCCGATCTCCTGTTCGATAATCTCTGTGTGTTGAACGCTTTTCTATTCTACTACCAGTGCTCCCGCAGTATTTTCGTCTCTCCCTCCATCTCCATCTTTCCCTCTTCTCCATGGAACGCGATGAAATCCGGTGCTCGTCCATCGCCGAGCGCGTACACATCGCAGCCCGTCCCTCTTCCCCCTGTTCCGTGGCAGGCAACGGCAACACCGAGCTTTGGCTGGTATACCACCAAACCTCCCGCACGAGCAAGCCGGCCACTGTACAGCTCATCGACTTGGAGCTCTCGCATCCACTCACGGATCTCGAGGATGTCCTCGACCACATCTTCCAGAAGGGCTTCGTCGACGCGAAGTATCGACCTGTGACCTGGTTGGAGCAACACGACGGTGCCAGCGTGAAGGCGACTCAGAGCGTGCAAGACCTACTGAAGCTCGGTGCCGGAAAAAGCCCCGAGACCGCGCTGCGTCTCGTCATCGGTGAGTGTCCGATGGCACTCCCTTGCTATTGAGCTGATATACAGATGCTGTGACATGTATATAGCTGACCGGCCCTCAGTGCTCTGGCTCACCTATGTGTACCTCCGCACGCCCCGCGCACAGGCGGCCACGCAACGCGTCAAGCTCGATGCGCCGAACCTGAAGTGCGAGCGACTCGCGCACATCACGAACCACATCTTCGCCAAGGGGTATCTCCCCGCCAACTATCGCTCGCTTGTACACTGGCAGGGCGCGTGTGGGAAGCAGGTGAACGATAACGCAATGGTAGAGGATCTGCTGTCACGGGGTGAGGGCGTGTCGGAGGACAAGTCGCTCCGTCTCATTATCGGTACGTCGCATATCTGGCACCTTATACGCGTCGGTTCACTGACGAAAAATTCTGCGACATAATCAGACTTTTAATTTTGGTGTAGTAATTGTATTTCTTGATCGTTTATGGCCTCGTATCGCATTTTATATATGCATGTTCCTTGTACCGCTTCGCTCATGTCAGTATCTTTTCTTGTTCTCTCTCTTCCCAGGCTGCTTCCATGTCCAGCAGGTTCGGTATGGGGGCCAATTTGGTCAACCATACACCTAGCATATGTGAAACATCAAGCATTAGTTAGTTTGACCTGTCAGGCCCTCATGGTGTTTTCGTCCCCCACTGACATATGCCATATGTACAAGCCAGTTCACTTCAATCATCAATGACAAGAGTAGAGTCAACCTGACCTCCGCATGCACCTATCTACGCTGAGTTGTCCAGAAAGATATTGTAGGCGAGTGGCATGCCACTTATGTACGCAGTTGTTGGATGCAACATCCTTTCGCTTGTGAACCTCCGTGAAGCTTCCTGAAGGTTGAACTTGACCTCACCACAGCGGAAGCTTCCACCCATTCTCTCATAGATATTTCTCCTCTGCTCTTCAGTATAATCTTATCGCAAAGGCTTTTCACCGTGCAGGCACGGAAACGTTCACGCGAAATTTACCGCAGCAGCACAGCTCTGTTGACAGTGCATCAACTTCATTCCCATTGACAGCTCCGTTGCCCGACGCTAGATGGTTGAATACCTTCTCGTAAGCGAGGGCGGAGACGATATAAGGGGCTGCCAGCGCTCGCCCACGGACTCCCAGTTTTCGGTCTCTTCATCCTCCATTCACTCCTTTAGCTGCACCTCTCCTTCCTCCTCCTCCTTCTCCATGGCAAACAACACCGAGCTCTGGCTGGTATACCACCAAACCTCGCGCACGAGCAAGCTGGCCACCGCACAGCTCATCGACCTGGAGCTCCAGCATCCGCTCACGGATCTCGAGGATGTGCTCGAGCACATCTTCCAGCAAGGCTTCGTCGACGCGAAGTATCGGTCTATGACCTGGTGGGAGCAGCATGATGGTGTGAGCGTCAAGGCGACTCATGGTGTGCAGGAGCTGTTGAAGCTCGGAGTCGGGCGTAGCCCTGAGACCGCGTTGCGTCTCGTCATCGGTAAGTGAATCGCCGGTACTCCACGTCTGCTTGCCTGACATATGGGGATACTGCGACGTCTCTGTGATAGCCGACCGACCTCCAGCGCTGTGGTTCACCTACGTGTTCCTGCGCACGCCTCGCGCACAGGCGGCCACGCAACGCGTCAAGCTCGATGCGCCGAACCTGAAGTGCGAACGACTCGCACATATCACGAATTACATCTTCGCCAAGGGGTATCTCCCCGCCAACTATCGCTCGCTTGTGCATTGGCAGGGCGCGTGTGGG
>CVKZ01000005.1:351258-416095 GCA_001457955.1 Heterobasidion annosum
CTCCCTTGACAAAATTCACCAATACCTCCTCAACACCGATGGTATGTGGGCATCCACTCCTACCATCTCAAGGACTCACGACGGAGATCACAAACAAAGCGGAGCGTGATCGTCACATGTGGGTCACACAGGGAGGTCCGGCTATATTGGGAGCAAAGCGCTCAGGAACCCGTTTTTTCCTGGCACGACTGTCTCAAAAATTATGCAAGACCCTGTAACTGCTTGGGTTAGACTCGAACTTTCCAGCCTCTGAACTATCTATCATCTATCACCATTGGGCTGGCCATGCTGCCATCTGAGCAGCGATGCACTCAACAAAAGTTGGATCTGCCGTTTCTCTGAGCTCTGCGAAACAAACCCGATTTCGAGAAGGGCAGCTGGGGAAGTATTTCGAGAGTGGGTTTGCGTACTCAAGGTAATCTATGTTTCCATCAATTCTCCTGCGTGACCTTTCATCACTGCGCTTCTTCTGATCAGAAAACTAACGGAGCATACCTCCTGCGTGAATTCATTGGCATTTTCCTCGGGGGAAGGAAGATGGCTCGCGAGTGCCGGCGATGGTAAGCTCGATGCTTCATGGACAGCCGCACTGGTCTGGATAAGCTTTTGCCCTCCATCAGATCGTCGTATTCTCCTCTGGGATGTGCACCAAGAGAATATTACAAAACCTTCCTGCACCCTTCACGGGCATCGGGTGAGGCTCCCGTCTTGAGCTTAGCTTTAGCGCTCAAGCGCTCAGGCCTAAGATGGAAAAAGAGAAAATTCTCACAACTACCCTCTGATTCTACAGGCCAATATATTCACTCTCGATTTCTCTGCATCAAATCAATATGTCTATTCGTGAGTGGCCATGTCCTCACTTTGCCCGTATACCAATGTTTGAGCTTCGACTTGCATCATCGTCAGTGGCGGGACCGACGACCTTATCATGAAATATGACTTGACACGATGGTCGCCCCAAAATCCAGGCTTTGCAGATTCGCAAGTAGAGACCTTCCATCAACATAGGGTGTGTACCCCTGCAATATCAAGATCTGGTTGATTCATTCAGGCGGAAAATGGCAGGACAGCATTCGAGCCGTTTCATGTCACCCGTCTCAAGATGCAGTATTTCTGAGCGCTAGGCAAGACCGCTGACGCCCGATCATAGAAATTCGCTAATGCTTGCCGCGTCTCTTCTCAGTGAAGATGGAAGCATCATGTTGCACGATGGCAGAGCGGGGTCCGGTTTATCGCAAGCGCAGGCGACCCTGCAGCAAACTACCGAATTTACAGGAGTGCAATACCATCCAAGGATGGAACATATATTTGCCACAAGCGATAACCGGGGAAAAGTCTACCTGCGTGACGTCCGTATGGCATTTGGTCCCCTGCGAGCACGAACGAAGCAGGGCATCGTGCAGACGGTCAGTGCCCCTAGCCGTACTACGTGCAGCGCCTCCGTGTTTTGATGCGTCAGGCCTTCAGTACGCGACTACATTAACAAGGAAAACCCAGCGGTACAAGCCGAGGTGTCATCCGGAAGCGAGCAGCATGACGTTCGATTCGGAGGGTAAATACCTCGTCCTTGTAGTCTTACGAATCTGAAATTACTCATGTGAATGCAAGGCAAAAAGCTTGCAGTAGCGTTATTGGTGGGTGCAGATACTTGCCCAGGGACCATTGGACATCTAAATCGGTAGCGTCTGTCATCGCTTTAGCATCACCTTCCCACAATCTACTCTATACATGACCCCTTTCCACTCGCGACCTGTAGCGGCCGCAACACGCCAGACGGGCGCCCCGTCCCTCCAGGCACTAGAACGCTGTCGAACTCGTGTACAATAAAGGTATGTTTCATCATATCACCACTTAGTATGCGGCGCTCAACCTTGATCAGCACGGCTCGTTCGGCGGCCCTGGAAAAGATGGAGACGGATACTTTGTTTTCGGCTCTGATGATTTCCGGGGCTATTTATGGAAGCTACCATCTTCCTCGGCTCTGGAAGAACAAAGACAGCTCGTCGACAAAGACGATTGGGCGACCAACGACTGGCCAGATATTATCGGTGAATACACCCGTGCGCGGTTTCTGATTCGTCCTGTCCCTTACTTTCAAGTGTTGGAAGCTTTCACAGGCGCAAACTCGGAGGTCAAATGCATTCCAGTAGAATTATCCACTCCACTGTGTCATTTGAATGGTATGTGCCTGCTCAATTCACGGGTCCTGGGGCTAAAGCCCATATGAAAATCTCAGGACACAAATCTATTGCCAACACAATCATCATACATCCCGTGTTTCCCATCATCATGTCCGCAGGGATCGAGCGAGACATCCTCATGCACAGCCCGTCCCCGTCCTCTCCATCTGGATACGATTTCCCATTGACTTCGACCGATGCTCGTGAGATTCCGGAGGCGTCCATCTACACGAATCGGCGCCTGATGGCAACCCTCATGGATATCGACACACCTCTGCAACCCGAAGAAGATCACGGGGTCGACGAGAATGGTCGGGTCATCGCTTTGTTTGATGAGTAAGTCTCTTTGTGCTTGTGATCGTGACGACATGCCGGAATTTGTGTGCTTTTTTAGGATCATTCGGCAAGAAGGAGAGACGGATGTCTTCAGAGGTTCCGCGACGTCCGCTTCAGATTCTTCAGATTCAGATTCAGGAGAGCAGTCTGATAGTTCTGTAGACGTCGACACAGAAAGCATCGAGCCTTGATATTATTCAACGCGAACGACCACGCTCGTTCTTATTCTAAGGGCTGCCTGGGGATCTAACCTAACAGACTGTTTTCTGTGTAAGGTTGGATCTAGTCCCCATCACTATCCCATCTCAACTCGAACAGGAGTCTTGTCCTGCTGGAAAACTACGCTGTGCGGGCATTGACAGATCAAAATGAAGATGACGGGAATTTCGAATGCACGGAAAGCACTTGTGCGCAACATATTCTTACATACAATCTGTGGACTATCTCTCTCGTTCGTACACTGCGCGTGGGGACCAAATCCTACAGTTCAGAAGCCTTTTTCACTACCGTCGCAGTTCAAACATCGTACACCACTCTACCGCCCACCCAGGCGTACGGGTAGTTGCGTTGGTAGTAGTTTCGAAGAGAACGTCTCTCAGAAAGACGCGGCATCGTCGCGTACGAGCCACCGATCTGCGGATGGGTTCAATGATGATTACTCTGATGACGGGCATAAAACTGCTTACAACAACTTGGTGATGATTGTCGAAGAAATCCATAGAGTACCTTGATGGAATTACGGGGAATCAGCAATGGGATACAGCCTAAGAGGCGCTAACAACTCACCCAGGATATAGCTTAGAGGGTATAAATTCGTCGTACTTCTCAAATACGGTCGACGTCCACTCCCACACCCCCCCGTTGTGGCCTCTCCCCTCGTGCCCGACCCCCGTCGTCGCCCTGACATGTGTACTGTGATCAGCCACCATGGACGGTTGCACTCAGTACACTCCACTTACGGTACCAGATGCCAGTTTCTGAATGCCACGTTGCTACCACCCACATATCCGGATTCGAACTTGTTGTAGAAAAGACGAAGCTCGGGTTCGGTAGGAAGACGGCCACCCTTCACACTTGCATAGGTCGAAAGATTGTTGTAGGAAGTAAGCACTGGCCACTGGTACGCGATCTTCAGAGGGATTGGGCCATACAGCGTACGGACCTGAGAAACAGTTACATGACTGACGCCTGAATTAGACTATTAAGGCCTACCATGATCTCGCCGTCCTCCTCCACCCAGGTCTTGGGAAGTTGCACTTTATCGCTACCACCGCTCTTCCAGAACTCATAGAAATCACCATTCGTCACAGGCCTCCATTCAATCTTGAATTCTCCGACGTCGACGGTGCGCTTGGGATTCTCGTTGTCCCAACCGAACTCGTGGTCTTTGACGTCTATGTCTTTACCAGGCTCATCGTCCTCCATTTCGTTATCATCGTGACCGATGATCGTTGTGTCAGGTCCTAGAGTGACCGTCGGAGTGCTGGGCATTGGGGAGGATTCCCATGTTCCCTGGAGGGAAGACCAAGGAGGTGGAGTGAATCCAGACGGTGGAATCGTGCCCGTTCCAGCGCGCTGAAGAAGCATGTAGAGCAGGGTCTGAGAAGCGTACATCAGAACGGTTCGATGGGGAGCGGACAGCAGAGCGTACCTCGGCATGGAAGCCTTCGTGTTCAAGCGTCATGAAAAGGACACGAGCCATCTTTCGTGTCAGAGTCTTCTGGCCGGACTCCAACTCCTGGTAGAGGTTTTGTAGCCTTTGTCGCACGCGGACCTGGAACTCGAGGATGCTAGGCAAGGAAGGCCAATCGTCGTCCTTTGTCGGAACTTCGGAGTGTGGCTATGCAAACGCATTATTTCGTCAATGAATGACACCAGGAAGAGGAGTGTGATCGTACATGACACTGGGTGGGATCATCCACGTTTGGATCGATGCCTCGCTATCGTTATCAGAAGGATCAGCGGCATTAAATCAAAAGCAGGAAAACTCAAGCTTACTTCAAATATATACTGAACAATAAACACAGGTAAGTGAATTTTCGCCGTGTGAAAGGAGGACTACATACCTTGAATGCCTCTGGCTCCGTGTGCGGCTCCCCAAGAAGTCTGGAAAGGTGGATATCCAAGAAAGTAGGGATATGCCCGCAGTAAAAAAGACAAATATGCCTCAAATCGATCGGCTTCTCGAACATCATGGAGTCGGGGATCATCTTAAGGGTTATGAAGTCCCAGGCAGCCCACATATCCTGGAAGTCCTTGAATGATGGTACACCAAAGGGCGTGCTCGAAAGCTGAGACGTTGGCTTGTGGATGAGCGGGAAAGAGAAAGGTGGACGTTCAAGTAGCCAAAGGGAATAGCCGGTCGACTGGTCGACCCAACGTTGAACCGGGCGTAGATTGGCGTCGGTGAACAGCGTGTGCGTGTCCTCCTCTGAATACTACAAGATCGATGTGGTTAACAGTTGCACCGTCTCAACATAAGATTGAGTATCGTACTTTCTGAGAAACCTCCACGTTGACAAGCTCATCCGCAAGGAAAGATAATGTCTGTTTCGTTGTAGGAATCTCGATCGTCTGAGAACACTTCGATCGATAGTAGGCCTCATGCCGACCTAGAAAATGTACACTTCAATATTTTACAGTCATCAGCGAAACAAACATAATATAAACGTACGTTCCTGTTCGTTATACTTGCCTATATACTCCCACTTTTCCTCGTCGAAAATATTTTCATCGCCAAGAGCCTTGCCAGCAGCCTTCAAGCCATTGAAGATAAACTCCTTCGTAATCCCCTTTCTGTCATCGTAAGCCCTTTCGATCTTCTCTTTGTTGTTCCCATGATCGAGGCCTAGGAGAAGAGTATCACCCGATCCAGGCCTTAAAGGAAGACCCCTCAAGAATTCAGCATCAGCACCACGATCAAAGTTGCCGAGAGATGAGCCGAGGAAGAGAAGGTGAAGTGGGGCGTGTGCCGACGGGTCAGGGGTGGAGAGCGCGGTATCGATGGAATCAGGGTCAGTATTAGCAGTTTGCGTGTTCGAAGAGATGCTGTCTTCGCTGGGGGAATGATCCCTAACATCAGAAGAAAATATAGGCATGTCGCTCCTCGCGCGTGCGGCAGCAACAGACGTGGGCGCAACTGAGACGCCATCAATGGCGCGCTTGCCCTGAAGACCGCCTTCTTCTACGAATTTCAGGCCGCCGTCATACGTTCCCCACATGCCCATAGTATCGACCTTGCCCGCAAGCTCGGGGCCGACAGAGGAGTCTGAAAGCTGCTCCAAAGTGCGCTTCAGTTCACGCTCCTCGAGATCGAGCGCATAATATGTGATCGGTGCAGGGGACATGGCGTGAGGTACTAGGCGAGCAAGAGCTGAGAGAATGTGGGAGGTCTTGCGTAGCGCACTAGAGATTATATGGTGTTAGCGATCCCTAAAAGGCCATCATGAGATAAGATTGAGATGTCATGAGCTCGTGCAGCAGAAGAGCAAAGATTGCGCCCAAAAGTTGCCGGCGCAAACGAGCAAACGAAATCAGGGCTGCATCATGCGTCCGTCCCACTGATTCCTTCAGGCAAAGCTCTGATGATTGCCGTGATACAAATGCGAAAGGAGCCGAGGTCTGCACTGTAGATGTATAGGGGGAAGGACAACTCGATTGAATAGCAGTGACCCGCAAAATCGGACGAACGATATCCGAAAGCTCACACATTCTAAAGAACTCACCCAGCGCCAAGTTCAAGGACTACCTCCTCCGCACCCACTCCACCTCCGGCATGAGCGTGCATGACTTGTACAATGTCGTCAGCACGACTCTTCAATATGTTCTCCTCGGCAGCGAAAAGGTAATATTCGTCGGCCTCAGTCGTGATCTTGTCGTAAATTCGGAGACCTCGTTCATCGTACAGGAGTAAAGTCGGAAGGGTTTTGTGACCTGCTGGCTTCGAAAGGCCAGTCAAGATGTCCTGCCGGATATCAGTCTCGCCATTTTGGGCTTTGTCGTTGACGCGAACGTCTACAATACGATCGCTGGACAAAGTCATGATGAACAGAGGCGAGAAACGAGGTGAATTGGAGTAACCAGGTCGCCCATTTCCCCTGTTTTATATGGAGTAGATCCGTGAGGGGTGACATCAGGAAAAGGGGTGACTAAGATATTTCCTTTCCAAGCGACCATCGCCGAAGCTCCATCATCGATGCTTGTCGGTCGATGGTTCGGTCCGACGCACAGGCAGGAGGTCGCCGCCCATCGCTGACAGGAAGACCGAGCAACATCGACTGGGATTACAAATTACAGAAGAGGATTGCTATCAGAAAATTGCTAATGCAGGGTCTAAAGCGATGTCGTCTCGTCGAAGATGTCAGCACCAGGACCCTTAAAAGACACTTACGAACAAGCCTAGCCCGAATTCGGGCGAGAGTGTACGCCGTTCACATCATGCTGGGGCAGGGGGACGCACGAACGTGGCCCATAAGCGAAGAGCAATGTACGCACAGACGCCGATGTGTATTTCAATGAGCTAAATAGAGATGCGGGCGCTGTGCGTGATGGCATAGCTGTTCATGGGCCAGCTTCATGGAGCGTAATGTTCCGCATCAGAGAACCGCGTGAGCAAAGAAACAGAATCCATGGACCGCACCTCAGTGGTTTGGCATGACTGTAGCCGGGTAAGGCCCGTGCTTCAAGGCCTCATGGTTGGCGAAGGCGAGTCATGAGAACAGGGGTCGTCGGATCCTCCCACAGCATTCTGAATTGCCCATAACAGCGTCGGCTCATGGCGGGCATAGAGTCAACGTCATTGACACCTCGACCGTCAAGACAAGAAGGAAAGTGAGGCGGAGGTGTTCAGGAAGAAAAGGCAAGATAATCATAAAGAAGGATGCCACGATATGAGTAACCCTGGGTCAATTGGAGGTGAAATGTACACGGCACTCGAATGAGAAGAATGTCGTCTCATGCCGAGAAGCAGTGGACACCAAACGCAACATCGAACATGGGTGGAAAAACAGACTGGAGAGAGACAGCAGTGACTCGCAGCATGAATGCTTTATATCCGTCACCACCGATTGCGCAATCACCGCGCAATTTTGCTCGAGGATCCAGTTCAGCATGAGATTGATTGGGCCATCCTTAATTGGAATTCGTGGCTTTCAGTTCGACTGAGCTTGAGCGGTTGGCATGTGAGGCTTGGATATCTAATATAAACAGGGTGAATAAGATGGATTTTCGGACAAACGAGTCCAGCGCGTGGACTGTCTTCGAAGATGAGAAAAATAATTGCGAGGTTGTGAAGAGGGAGGAGCGGAGCACAAGCGGGTGGCGTCGCCTTCGCCAATCTGCGCAACGACCCGCGCTCCCTCTCTTCTACCATCACCAGTGTTGGGCTCAAACATCGTTTGGATATGCTCAACTCTGCGACCTTGTTGATGATCATTGCGAGTTGACTTCTTGACCTCGACCAGAAACACAGACCACCGGTATAAGCACTTCGGCTCGTGCTACTCAGACGCATCCTAGCTATCATCTGTTCCGTGCAATGCATTGGCAAGCTGCATTTTTTATCTTTCTCATATCCATCTCCCACGCCTTCGCTCAGAACAATACCACTGCGTACGTACTCATTGCGGGAATACAAAACCTTGTGTTCACTGAGATTCCCTTCCATAGGAGCTATGACTCCGATCCCATTCTTCAGTATCGCCCTCACTTCGCCCACTCCCTTCCCGTTCAGATACTTATGACAGGAATTATTCTCACCCTTGTGGTGGTTCTGTTCATGCACCTCATCTTCACAGCACAGTACCATTGGCGCCTTGCCCAGGCCAACTACATCCTTCAGATATCTGCTGTGGTGACCCTCCTCACTTCATTGATCGCGACACTAGTCCTCATCTTCCGGAGTGCAATATTGGAGAGTCAACAGTGGCCGTTTATGCTCAGCTATATCGCTGTGGACATACCGCCCCTGCAAGAGAAAACTAGTGGTTGGACGACGGCAGGGATCGCTGCATGGCTAATGATGAATGCAACGACCTCTGCTCTGATCCAGGTCAGCTTCGGCTCTTTTCCTGTCACAGCTTCGGCTTGAGCTTGCTCTAGATCACACACATTCAATTCCTCACACTGATGTACCCATCTCGCCTCGAAGCAAGATTAATTTTCATCTTACTAGGTTTGTCGCATATATGTATATATTGTTAAATCTGTCCTAATCCTCCTTCCATGAAGGTCCCCTCGCTATTGTTGCCGCTATCATGCAGCTTATACCCGTCGAAAACTCTCCCTCTGTGATTCACATTGCCGATGCAGTCCGCAACGTTTGCAATGCGACTCTCAGTCTTCTGTTCACGGCCTCTTTATTCATCTGGGGAACTCTTGTCAATCGCAAGCAGGCATGGCGCACAGATGGCGGTACAGCGGCTTTCGGCGTCGGGGCCCTAACTCTAGCCGTCATTTCTACAGCGACCACTTTCGCTTTTATTCCTACGAAGGACCAGTACGATTGGATCATGCCTCTTACCTGGTCCGTCATGCTTTGGCAGAGCTTTCTTGGGTGGTGGTGGTGGGTGGGCGCGGGTATGGGAGTTGGTGAGGTGGAAGAATTGCTTCGCAGGGAAGAGAAGCGGAAGCACAAACGATGGTTGAAGCAGGAAAAGAGGAAGGAACAGAAGGAGCGCGCAAAAGTTTTGTGGAAGGACGTAACTGACAAGCTAACGGGAAAGCCCAAACGACGACTGTCTATGGAAGAGGAGGATTCCAATCGAACCCTTGCAGAGCGTACAGAGACAATGTCGACACAAACACAGGTTTCCTCGGCTATACCAGCAAATACTCCGCTCTGGCGTCGTGCTGCATCGTCTTCGTACTCAGCCCTGCGCAGAGGCTACCTAGTACTACGCCAAGCTCATATTCATGCGGCACGGCGACAGGCGGAGGAGCGAGCGGAGCGTATCAACGAAGTATACAGCAACGAGGGTGCGCACGAACTTCCAGATCGCGAGCCAGGCGTGCACGGCTGGGGTCTCGGCAGCTTCGGGGTTCGTGAACTCGCAGCGGGGGAAATGATTACAGTAGAAGATAGAGAAGTTTCTACACAACAGGATCGATCCGATAGCGAGGACGACGGGGAGGCGAAGCAAGAGCCTAAACCACACGGAAATCGCGGTGTACGATCGTCGATGTGGTGGTGGGGTCCTCTGCGACGCTGGAGGTTACAAGACTCGACTGTGTACTGATTTAATTTACTGGTGACTGATTTGATTGTATTCTTGCTCGGTTCATTGACTGGATGGAAACCTCAGACCGCAAATGTAGTCTACGCGGCTTTCCGCAGGAACAGCGAACTTTTATCAGGACTCGAGAGTCAAGTGATATGAGAAAACAGGTTCATCTTCGATTCACTCATGACGGTCCGTTGCTCCTTGACGGTCCTGCTAACTTAATTTTGTTGCTAAATTCAGACATGAAGACATTCTGCTTGTCATTTTTAGCATCGGGGGTTACCGCTCTCACCTTCACCTTCGCTCCAAAACGATCATGCTCCTTGGACGTCTCATATACCAATGGCTCTAATAACGGCAACTGGCAACTCACGAGACACTCCACATGATCGCATCGTGTTACTCCATCCCATCGGTTTGTCATCGTCTATAAGTACGTATGAGCCCGCACGAAAAAAAGTGTTCACTCGACCACTATGTGGAGCCTCGCAATATTGTCCACTATTCTCGCCCTGATATGCTCTTCTTATGCTTCATTGGATGTGCACTTGGCGATCGGAACGTTTCGTGGTGTGGCAACAGCTAATAACACAGAACGTTGGCTTGGCGTTCCCTTTGTCGAATCACCATTGGGTGAATTGCGCTTCAAGGCGCCTGTCAGCATATCCAATCCACTCCCAGGCATCCAAAATGCCTCAGTTTTCGGCGATGCATGTCCTCAACCCCCAGACCCCACTCTAGGCGCACCCATAAGTGAAAATTGTCTGCACCTCAATGTGAGGCTACCTGTCATGGGCAAGGTTCGATTTCATTGCTGAGGACGATTTGCCATAGATTTGGCGCCCGTCGAACACCAGCGCTGATGCTAAACTTCCAGTCTTGTTTTGGATTCATGTATATCTCCGCTTTCGTCCTTTCTTCTGCAGCTAATGATGATCGCACTGACACAGGGAGGATTTTACATGCTGGGGTAATGACTGCTGCTTAGTAGAATTACTTTTGCTAACCCCTCTCGTTCTAGCGCGTCCTCCAACCCTGCCTTTGATCCTACTCGTGCGTCTCGGTCTAGACTGTCTGCCACATAAATGACGATCTTTTCATAGGCATTATCCAACGTAGCGTGACCGTTGGAAAGCCCGTCATCTTCGTTTCTACGTCAGTTCCAATACATCAGGCAGCCTGCTGATCTAAATATTTTTTTTCCACAGAAATTACCGCTTGAACACATTCGGTTTCGTTCGTTTTTTGTGATATTTATCGCTCTGTCAAAAATGCTGATCTCCTGGAAAATCACAGCTTGCGAGCAGCAATGTCCTTGGAGCGGATCTCAATGCTGGGCTGCTTGACCAACAGGCCGCTATGAAATTTGTACAGGAGAATATCGCCCAGTTCGGGGGAGATCCTGCCAAAGTACTTGTTGTTCATCTCAAACTTCCGATTGATTACTCACATGCTCTTGTGCAGGTTACGTTGTGGGGACAGGTGAGGAGTATACGTTTCTCACTAGCAAAATCCTGAAGCGAGATCCAGTCTGCTGGCGGCGGGTCTGTGGAAGCACAACTTCTGTATTCATCTGGTGACCTGTTCCGCGCTGCGATAATGCACTCATCCTCGGGTCCATTGTACGTGTTTCCTGTCCTTGTTGTTTCCATCCAACATAGTCTCTTATCTCTCTCTTCAAGTAAAACATCCCCACCCCCTAGCACCTACGACGCACCCGGCAAGGCCTATGCTAATCTTGTCAACGCCACTGGCTGTTCTACTGGCACAGCATCATTATCTTGTCTGCGCCAACTGCCTTTAGATGTAAGTGTATGATGTACGAGTTATTAATCCTCGGCCTGATTTCTGTAGACCCTAGCGAATGTCAGCAATGCAATGATCCAGGCCACACTAAATGATCAGCTATGGAACCCGACAGTAGGACCTCCTGGGACTTTCGTTCCAGAGCTTGCCTCTACACGTATTTCGAATGGAAATTTCAAGCATATCCCGATCATTGGAGGATCAAACGTACGTCTCCCGGAAGCCGCACTCATGAACCAATGATGACACGACTAACCTTCTATATCGTTAGCTCAACGACGGCTCTCTCTTCAGCACCACTCTGCGCAATCTCAACCTCACTGGCGACGCGCAGGACGATGCGTTCGATAACTTTGTCCTCGGCCAGCTGATCGACTCGTCCCGCGTCACTTCGAGCACCCTTGCACGGCTGCGCTCGCTCTATCCTGAAAACGACTCGTCTCTCGGCGCGCCGTTCAACACCGGCGACTCGCTCTTCGACCGCGGCTCCGCGTGGTACGGCGACAACTCGTACCTGTCGCCGCGGCGGAGGCTACTCGAGAAGGCGGCGAGCTTGCAGGATGCCTGGGGCTTTTTCTTCGAGGAGTTTCTGCCCGGCGCTGATCCGAGCCTCGGAGGTGCGTTCTGAATGCACAATGATTTCGATCAACAGTATACCGACGCCGGGTGGCCCAGTGTCCCATGGTTCGGAGCTGAAGCTGCTCTTTGGGCCCGTCCCTGCTGCCGTCGAGGAGTTCGCCAACACGTATCTGGACCTATACCTCAATTTTATTCACGAGCTCAACCCAGGCCGTACGTATCTGTGTTCTTTATTCAGGATTCAGTCTGCGTTCTGATTATATCATTTACAACCAGCTTCATGGTCTAAGTACGAGCCTCAGACAAGGCGGGTGCTGCAGCTAAAGAGGAACAATCTCACCATGATCGCAGATGGTGTGGTATCCTCCACCATTTTCCTCAAAGTAGAGTTCTAACCACTCGCAAATGACTAGATTTTCACAGCGATAGAACTGATTTCCTCAACTCAGACGAAGTTCTGCGCGAATTCATTCGTTGACGAGGACTACGAGCTGTATATTATTCGAGACCTCTACCGAAATCATCTATGCATCTAGCCCTACACGAAACATGGTCGACAACCGATCGTCCCAAAACTGCCGAATGAAACTGAAATCGCTCCTCTGTGTCGTATCAGTGAGAACTCAAGAGCAAAGTCTCTTTCTAGGAAAGGGCGTCAGCGGATCTGTTGCGAGGTAAAGTATTAGGCCAAAACCTAATAAGCCAATTGGGTCAAATGAACTCGTCGAGGGTGATTCGACGAGCTCAGGGCGACAGTCGCAGTCAAGATGTCCCGGTGGTATCGTAAAAATAAGCAGTCGTATCAATACATGATGGACGATCGCTGGCCCTGACAGACGACCCCGAGTATACCAAAACCAAAAAGAAAGCAAACAAAAAGGCAAGAGAAAACCCCGGTGTCTTTATTGATCGGACCTGACCAACTCTACTGCGAGACGCGCCAGCATGTCTTCAGCGCGAGGATTAACAGGAAACTTTATTCCGTCTCCGCCGCTGAGCACATCGAGGGTAGTGAGCCGACGGCGTATGTCAGAGCACGCGACATGGACTTACCATTGACCTCCCCATAGCATTCGTGCGGCCCAGCATCGCCAGCTCGCCCGAGCAGGCCCGAAGGTCTGCTCCAAATTGTTGCGCCATCCTAGATCGTATAGCCGTATCACGCCCCGCGTGTCCTTCACGAGGCGGCGCTGAGCATAAGATAATTCGTGCTCGATCGGTGGGTTAGAAAGCTTCCTGTTTGTATCATCAGAAGGCGGCAGTGGTGGTAGATGACGTAACAGGATGAACGGCGAGATATTCTCGATCGTGGTCTGGTTTGTCCTATAAACTAGCGTGAGCACATACAGGTATGTAGCATAGCCTCAGATACAAACGCTCACAAGACAAGATAGATGTGATAACAGAAGAACGAGCCTATCACCATCGTGAAAACAACGCCAGCAAACGCGAGGAAAAGCTCGTTGACAGGCGTCACGGGGTCCTGCACATACGAACCAGGTCTGGTCAGCCAGAGACGAAATGATGCGCGACTCTCCTCAACGCACAATGGCTAGTGGATTGCGAAAGGCAAAGCTGAGCCCTTGCATGGATATAGCGGCAATATACACTGACAGGAGCGTTATCGAAAACAAAAAGTGGAGAAACGAGGGATAAGTCCTATGACCCTGCGCGATCTCAGCACGCACTTCGACAGCCGGCGCGGGTGTTCACTCACGATACATTTGCCCCCGATCCAAGGGCAGTGATGATCTATCTCGCAAAAGGATTCTTAATGGAAGGATGGGCACGGCAGACAATGGTACGGACCCATTTTCAAAACACATCGTCCGCACTGTGAACAATGGTGTGTACGCTCGTGCTTTGGGGCCCAACAAACGCGGCACCACTTGCCTGGGGCTGTGTAATCGTAGTCCGGAGGAGCCATGAGCGCATCCGTCAAGCTCATTCCGCTGTCCTGTTCGTTCTCCTGTTCGATGCTAGGCACCGGCCCAGGATCCCGTGCGACGCAGACGATCAGAGAACAGAACGCGAGAAAGGTGAGCGCGTACGTGACGCATAGATGAAGAGAGAAGAGCAGAGGAGAGTGCAGCGTAAGGAGATGATAGTTAACGAGGACATATAGAAGCGATGGGTGTGGTGCTAGAAGTAGTAGAACCGCGCCTGTGTGATCCATGCTGTGAGAGATATCTCCTGAGAATGGAGAGCATGCGTACAGCAGAGCGGCAGGAAATGATACCAGCGTTTCTTGATGGTTTCATCCTCCTCGTCCTCAGAGCTTCCCAGGACAGGTGAAAACGCGGGTTGCTGGAGCTCTGACATAGACAAGAGGGTGCTCCTAGTACCGCGCATGCTGAAAGGACGGGCGTGGTCTGAGAGAAACTGGATAAGAGATGGAAGCAAGTAAGATCATGAACAGAGGGAGTAGTGGCTCGAAGCTGCGGCCAGTTACACTCTCGGCACTGCCTGACCGCAGTGAGTGTCGGTGAGCTGGGGGCTTGGTCATCCAATTTCGCCCGGGCGCCTGTCTGTCGACGGAGGGTCCGACTGACCTGCCTCTCTTGTTCACGGCCGAGTCGAACCGGTGATTGCGGCATATTTCACATGTTCCAGGGCTCTATATGAACGTCGACGGTCGCTCGGCCAGTTTGCACCGACCATGGCACCGTTCAACCTTGCGACAGCAGTAGTTCCAGACGTGACCCAGCGGGAAGACGGGTCGACGGTTTATCGAGGAAACGCAGACCCGTTGTGGACCATCGTAGCGTGAGTTTCTTGTCCCTACAACCTTGGGATGGAGCCTCACACCGTGGTCCTGGAATCCTGGCGCTCAGAGTTCCGCACGGAGGTACGCATCGCGACTCATGTCACCTCGGGGGTATACTGAGCAACTCCGCCTGCAGGATACGTTTTGGGTCTCATAGTAGAAGCATGTCTAAGATACCAATCATCTACCTCCCAGCCTGACCCCGTTCACGTAACGGCTCACTACTTGCGCGCGACATCCGTAGGACCCTTCGAAGTCCATGTGCGCACCCTTCGCACGGGCAAGGGTCTGGTCAACCTCCTTGCAGACCTCATTCAGGACGTGAGTGCCTTTCGTGCGCGCTATACTGCATTCTCATACAACAACTTACATGATCACTTGTGCAATACAGAACGTGATCAAAGTGACCGCCCACGCCATCTTCGGTAACCTCGACCCTGCGTCCGCGTCACAAACAGGGCCATCTCTCACTCTGGTTCCACCAGCACCCGGCGCCCGCGTTACGCCCTTCGGCACCTACCCCTCCTCTCTCAAACCCAGCACCAAAGAACCACGATGGAACTTCACGCCCTACATCCAAGCTGCCCGCGATCGCTCAATCCACGAGCGGCATGCGCGCCTTGCCAAAGCCGGCGAGAGCGACGGCGGCGTCGAAGGGGGCGGGTGGTACACGTTCAACGACCCAGGAGACGTCCTGACGCCCGCCTCTCTCGCATTCTTTGCCGATCTCTTTCCGGACAAGCTCCCGGTGGCGGCATACCCAGATCTCCCGTCGAGCTGGTTCCCCACCGTCACTATGTCGGTCCAGTTCTGCGCGCGGATTCCGCGCGGCTCGGAGAACCATAGCCAGCACACCGTGGGCACGTTCACTTCGGGCAGGTTCATTGATGAGCCGATGGGCAGGCACGATATCTACGTCGAGGTTTGGACAGCGCCCAGCGACCTCGGAGATGGGAAGCAGCCAAAGGAGGGATGGCGAGAGGACCAGCGCTGTCTTGTGGTCGCGCATCAGATGGCGCTGACAGTTCCTATGGAGGTCAATGAGCGGAAGAGAAAGCCTGCGACTCAGGATACCAAGAGCAAACTGTAACAAAACCCAGCGACTTCGAAATTGCGGCTGACATCCACTGATCTTGGATTTGTCTAAGATCCAATGCCAATGTTCAACTTCTCCACAAAGATCAAAGTAGAACTCACTCTTCGTTATAGATATCCGGGCTCTCCCCATAATGTGTTTGTTGCATCGCACTGCTAGATATCTTGCCAGCTACAAATACTCATACTTCCCTTCGTGAAGCGTGTCTAGCAGACGTTTGATCAATCTTAGTGTACGACAGGTAGATTTTTATCATACTGTAGCTCTCCGTATATATCACAGAGTTTGAGGTAGAGTCTGCCTGTATCACGGATCCACACGACCCAACAGATGCAAACAAACTTCTGACTGCTTCCCGGCGAAGTGCATGACCTGCGACTGCTGAGTCGCCGCGATGCTTCGAATTTCGAGGTCACCCTTGCGGACCGTCCGCTCCTACACTCAGAGCCACCTGGCCAGCGTTCCAGGCTTCCCGTTCTGCTTCGCTCATCTATTTCACAGGCTTGCACAGTCATAAGACTGCGTTCTCGGGCGATTATGACATGGGGCGCTCATCAGGACAGCCATACTTTGGATTTAAAGGTGGACCGCGATGTGGTTGAGGGCCCTACATCCGACCATCTCCCTGTTGTAAGTATACTCGACGCGCCGCTTACGCTCCATCGCAAACCTGGAACTCGAATGCCTGCGGATCGCACTGGAGGTCCTTTGAATGGGTACAGCGTCTCGTCGGCGATCGCGAGACGGAGGTCTTGGTCGTCGTGGTTGTTGCTCGGCATTGCTTCATCTCTCTTGACATATGTGCTGCTGTTGCCTCATTCTGCGCCCCAGATCTGGTCGCGAAGCCTTGATGCTGCGTTTGATCTCAGCGCGCGCTATTATTCGGCACTGGCTGATGTGAATACAGTTGGAGATGTAGACCTTGAGCCACCTCGAGAGTTGTTCTCCTCCAACGGGCGCACAGACCAGGTCCAGTGGGACAACTACAGTTTGGTCTTGCAAGGACAGCGTATTCTCATCTAGTAAGAACATTTCCCCTCTTCGGGTCGACCCTCATTGCGAGTCACAGTTCTGGCGAATTCCACACATACCGCTTGCCAGTGCCCTCTCTTTGGCCCGATATTCTGCAAAAAGTCAAAGCCGCCGGTCTGAACGCGATCAGCGTATACCTGCACTGGGGAGCGATCAACCCGGCCCCAGGCGTGATCGACTTCGACGGGTACCGCGCCGTGGAGCCATTGTACGAGGCCGCCAAAGCCGCTGGGATCTGGATCGTTTTGCGCCCTGGGCCGTACATCAATGCAGAGACGACTGCGGGCGGCATCGCACATTGGGTCACGAGCGAAGTAGCGGGACATTTGAGGACGAATGCGACTGACTTCAGGGCGTCGTGGCAAGATTATATTCAGGGTGTCATCGAGCAGACTGCGCGGTATCAAATCACGGAGGGCGGACCTGTGATTGGTGCGCACGTCTGATCATCGAGCTTCCTCAGTGCTTCCTCCTGAACTGACAACTGATCATTATTTCAGCAATACAAATTGGTCAGTGCTTGTGTTCGAAACGGCGCTCTTGGCAGCTTTTATTGATGCAGTTGACTTATAGACAACGAGTATTCTCAGAATGCGATAAGCGGTGCATACTTCTCGGAGCTTGAAGAAGCCTACCACAACTCCTCTATCGTTGTTCCGCTCACCTATAATGATCCCGGCGAACACAAAGGTTTCGTCAATGGGTCGGTGGGTGTCTATAACTGGGCGTCTCCTTCATGTCGCCGAATTTAATGATACGTGATGATCAGGGCGCCGTCGACATATACGGGTATGTCTGTCAGGGTGCATGATGATCGACACCGAGGGGTGAATCGTGTGATACATAGGTTGGACGCATATCCTCAAGGCTTTGACTGTTCACATCCTGACACCTGGAGCGCCGTGACGACCAATTATCATGACTACCATGAAGGTATTCCAGATACGCTTTTCTCACTCGGAGCAATAGCATTCACACGTTCGTCTAAGGTACCAACCCCAGCCAACCATGGTACTTCCCAGAGGTATCTCACTTCGACCATCATTTCAGAGACATACTGAGCCTGCGACTAGTTTCAAGGCGGCTCCTTCGATGCTTGGGGACCTACTGCTCCGGGTTACGAGAACTGCAGACAGCTGACTGGCGCTGCCTTCGAATCGGTATTCTATCGCACTCTGTGGGCGTCTAATGCAAAGTTGATGAGTTTCTACATGCTCTACGGGTGCGTCCTATTTCCGGTTTCCCTTCTTTGTGTTCAATTTGTATGTTTTTCTTCTGTACCAGCGGCACATCGTGGGGAGGCATCCCTTTCCCTGGTGTCTATAGTGTGTATCTTTAATTCCTAGTTGACACTGACGCCAAGCGAATTGATATCTCCTAGCGTCTTACGACTATGGTAGCTCTATAGCAGAGAACCGTGCTCTCACTGACAAGTATACCGAGCTGAAGCTGCAAGGGCTATTCTTGCGAAGCTCCCCTGAGTTTTACAAGACAGATTGGATCGGGAACAGTTCTACCGTGGTATCTGTCTCGAATAGTGCAGCATTTGCCGTACTTTTGCGTAATCCCGACACACGTTCGAGTTATTGGATCGTCAGACAGACAAGTTCGACATCGACGTGAGCTTTTTCCATCTTCGCATTTAAATTGAAACGTCTATTACTATTGTTTGATCCCTTTAGTGCCACCATCAACTTCAACATGACCATCGACACCTCTGCTGGAACCCTCCGAATTCCCCAAGTGGTGTCAAGCATCACCCTTAGCGGTCGCCAGTCTAAGGTTATCGTTGGCGACTACTCGTTCGGCGCGCACTCATCGCTGCTCTACTCGACTGCATCCATCCTTTTTGCCGGCAAAATTGGATCTCGCGATGTTCTCTTCCTATACGGTGATGCCGACCAAGAACACGAGGCTTCTCTCGCCACACCCGGACCTGCATCTCTTCGCAGCGACTCGCCTTTCGTTTCATTCACTGCAGCATCTGGCAATCAAAGCGTCGTCAGCTTTTTGCCCGGGATCTCCGGTCTCGTGACTGTTTTTGACTCGCCTAGCCAGCTGGTCCTCTACGCGGATACGGTCACCGCAGGGACGTTCTGGGCCCCTGTACTTGCCAGCACGAACGCACACGCGAATTACTGGCAAATCGGGACCAACTCGACGCTGCTCGTCGGCGGCCCGCATCTCGTGCGGAACGCGTCGCTTTCTGCATCTGGCACTCTTGCTCTCCGCGGCGATCTCAACTCCAGCGTGCGTTTGACGGTCATCGGGCCGCCTGAGGTGAAGAGAGTGACGTGGAACGGAGAGCCCGTCGATCCAGATACGAACGCCGTCGAGCGCTTGACTTCCGTCGGCGGGTTCACGGGGCAGCTTGCGTTGAAGAGCGCAGTGCAAGGGATCAAGACGCCCGTGCTGAAGAACTGGAAATTTGCCAATAGTCTACCGGAAGCAGACGTTGGGTTTGATGACTCTGAGTGGACGGTCGCGAATCATACCACGACAAATATCCCTTTCAAGCCGTTCTATGGCGATGGAAGGGTCTTGTATGGATGCGATTATGGATTGTACGCCTAGGTCATTGAATTATTCTATCTGATTTTAATTTCATTTGAGCAGCTGCGAGAATACCGTCCTTTGGCGTGGGCACTTCAATGGAACTGCCGACGTGAAGTCAGCAAATTTATCCATCAACGGTGGAGAAGGTAGATCGCAGAGTCAATCCTACTGTCTAATTACTAACCCGCAAGCAATACAGCTTTTGCTGCGAGCGTTTGGCTTAATGACCAGTTCATCGGCACATCGTACGGAAAGTAAGTGTCAGATTAGTGGGGGAGTACTTTTGCTGATAAAATATTTTCGACGTCCAGCTCAACAAATAACCGAAATATCTTGGAAGAAACAGACGATCTGTTTGTCTTTCCGAACGGATCGCTTCTGATCGGTCAGGACAATGTGATCACAATCGTTCAGGATAACATGGGTCTCAACGAAACTGAAAGTAAGTGGACTCATACTTTGACATGGTATTTGAATTAACCACGACACACATACAGGCAGTCCTGAGACTTCTAGATCACCTCGTGGTGTCCGTGGTTTCAAGCTCAACAACGGCACTTTTGCTGATTGGAAAGTCCAAGGCAAAGTCGGAGGATATACCAAGTATGATCGTCTTCGCGAACGATTTATTCGTCTTGACACTTATCCTGCCATTCAGCTTCCCAGACAAGACCCGCGGCGTCATGAACGAAGGCGGCCTCTTTGGAGAACGCAAGGGGTGGCACCTTCCGGGCTTCGACACATCGTCTTGGGCCTCTCGCAGTCTCTCTTCTGGTCTACCAAACGACAATGCAGGGGTCGGATTTTTCGTGACGACATTCGATCTGCGCGTACCTGACGGCTTCGATGTGCTCATGTCATTCAACTTTGACTTGACCCCCGCGCCCTACCGTGCGCTTTTGTTCGTCAACGGATGGATGATGGGAAAGTTTGTAGCCAACCTCGGGTACGCGGCGGCAGTCGATGTGTAGGTACGGCCTCTGACTGATCTTCTTCAATGTAGACCTCAATGGAAGTTCCCGGTGCATGAGGGCATCCTGGAGTACCAAGGGACAAAGTAAGAATAATTGCTCATCCCTGATCCTGTTATATTAACGTCGGCGCCTCTCTCAGTACTGTTGCTATTGCGCTTTGGGCGATGGAGTCCGTTCCAATTTCTCCCCAGTTGAATGTCACTATCGACGCGGTGCTCGATGGAGGTGTAGGAAATGTGGTGGCGAACAATCCGCCGTGGACGTCTCGCGGACGACCGTAATTGTACCTTCGTTCCTGATGTCGATTCGTTCACAGTGAATTCATAACCCGGTATCGTGTCTCCTCACGACTTTACACGCTGCGTTTTGTGCGGCTGTTCCTCTGTTTGCATGGCACGCTTTGCTGCTTCTGTGAATCTTTCGCCTTAGAAGATCGACATCCTTGGACTTCTTGAAACACAGCGGGGCTATCTTCCGTGTTGGGTCAGCAGTGGGCACTGCCTGGACTGATTGGCTGCGAGAATGGAGACGCATATCCATGTGTGATCTAACCAGACCACAGAAAGGCATGGATGGTATGGACGACATATTATATGGTACATGGTCTTGGGATGATGGGACAATGCTGATTCCCTCTATGGTCATGATGCGGAAGGGTTATTGAGATTTGTCCTTGAGACTGTTCAGAGGTGGTGTCCGAGGCAGTTATATCATGATGCTCACTTCCAGTGAGCAAAAACAATGGACGATGTGGGGGTCGAACCCACGACCTCACGCAATCAATTTACATATTCCATAAATGCAAAGCGTGCGCGCTACCACTGTGCCAAACGCCCATATTCTTGCTCCTTCCCGAATGCTGAAGACGCAGTGCTATTATACGTAGACACATAGAATCCAGTTGGATCGTAGTGACAATTAGTTTATGTCCATCTGTTCGTTTGCAGGAAGGAGTCTCAATTATGCAACCCACTGGGTCAATCCTAGATTGTCTTTCGCTTTACGCATAGCCACAACGTCGTCTTTGATACTATCGAACATGCCTTTCTTCCTCAAAAGTGCCCTATACCATGATGCTTGGCTGTGATTTCGTAACTAAGAGTGGTGATTGACGGTCAGTACTGTCAGTAACACATCGAGAAGGAACAATTCTTACCTGCTCATGAACTTTATCGCTGGCCCTGTGGATGCCTATGGTCTGATCTGCCTCTAAGAGCTGGCGGACAAGTCTCCAGCAGTGATCCCACTCGTCCGCCGTGAACCGAAACTCTGGGGCTGCCTGCGAACTGTTCGGAGGCTCCTGCACAGATACGGTGTTCGGCATGGATCCTGCCACAGAAGCAAGGATTTCGTCGAGATCGCTCTCGCTGATATCCCCGATGCCTGGTAACTCGTCGAGCAAATTCAAGGAAGTACGGGGCTTTTTCTGCGGAGACTCCCCGTCGTCGCAGATGCGTGGTCGTCCTCTCTTTTTGCTTGGCTGCACTTCGTCTGGTTTGTAGTCTTCGTATTCCAGCAGTTGGCCGGCCTGGATGCAATCATGGACATAAGATGCTTGTATGACTGGTGTCTGGTAGGCGAGGGCTTGTGTGTACGAAAGCTCAAACGATGGCAGTTTGGGGTTCAAGATCGCAAAAGTGGCGGCAGCGATGTGGGATGTGATCTTTCCGCCATGTTTCTATGTTTGAAAGGATGATTAGCGTTGACCGCGATGCATCCGATACGCACTCACCTCGATAGCCCGGACAACCTCAGGGCTATAGTAAAGATCTGCTATGTAAAATGACAGTTGGTGGTCGGGCTCGATCGTGAACAGCTTGTACAACTCCGGTCGCTCAGCTGGCGGAGCCGATATCCGGGCTGTGTGACTCGGAGAGGCGAGGTTGACGCGTTGAGAATATGAGAGGGGTGGAGGCTGCATAGGCGAGGACGCGGTCCCGTTGTCTCCGGGAAAGGCGGGGTCGAGAAAAACGATCTCGTCCTCGTCTGGATAGGCATCCTTATCTTGGGAATATGGGAGAATAGAGACAGTGTCAACAAGAGTATCCTGTCGTTTTTGTGAAGGTTCAAAAGGTTGCGAGGATGACTCTGGCGGAGGGTTATGATGTTGCAAGGACGGTTCTGGTAGAGGGTTAGACAGTTGTGAGGCCGGTACTGGTGAACGATCGTAAGGTTGGGAGAGCGGGTCTTGTGAGGTACGGTCGGGTGCCAAGTTTGGTTTTGGTGAAGCATAATAGGGTGGCGAGGGCGGTTGAGGTGATGAATCAGGAAAAGGAAGAGCGGCCAAAAAGGTTTCGAGAGGGGTTGTGTCGATATTGTGTTGTCGAGACAACGTTATTGCATTGTTTACGAAGCCAGTGATAGCGAGGACTGGATCGTGAGGAGTGTCTTCTTCCGATATCGAGATAGCTTGATCCCGAGAGAGCTGAGCACTAGTTCCTTGCGCAGATATACTGATTTAGGGTCGATTTCGTCCGTGGTGTATATAGACGCGTGAAAGGATCATCAAATTTCATGAATGCATGAAGGGGTGATGATTCGCATATGACCTACCTCAATCCATGCACAGATTCATTCGCTGAGTTCCTACTCGTTTCGTGGACTTGTTTGGAAGGTGTGGAAGGTGGGCCATGAACCTTACCGCCCTGACGTTCGTCCGCTTGGCCATCATCGCCATTGTCCTCTTCATCTGAAGGAATAGGAGCGCCATCATCAATAGCCTGCAGTCCGCCCCAATTGTCTTCTCGCAATAGCGCTCTGCCTGCGAAAAGAGATTGCTGGATCCAAGAATACTCCAAAACTGCGTCGGCATCGGTACCCCAGTCACGAAGAATCCGCTTTCCTGAAGCCCTGCTAGAGTTGATAAAAAACAAACTCGCATCTGCGGGTGCGTGGCATATCTCTGCCCCTGCATTCTTCATGGGTCCACGCTTCAGCGCAACTACGGCAAGTGGGTGAGATTCAGACTTACGCGCAATGCACGAATTAACCGGACTCTCCTAGGTATACCAGTTATGTCAACATAGATTTTCAGAGGTGACCCGGATGTGTCAATAAAAATATTAGGGTGCTCCAAGCTGTTCTGTGTTGTGCCTTCGACGGTCAATGTCATGGTGGCGCAAAGAGCAGCTCCGAAGTTCGACGCGTTTGGTGAGGCTAACCGGGTGACTGAGACGTCACGCGGTGACACGCTCTCTCTACTCCCTCGCTCAAAAATGAGCTTCTCCTCCTTCCTCTTGAAGCCAAACAAGACTGCCAAAAGCTCAAAGGGCGAGAAAGCTGCATTGGATAAAGACCTCGATACTCTCTTCCGGTCCAATGTCAGTTCCTAGAAATCTTGTTTAATTGGGCATCACGTTTATTAGAAAATGAGTGGTTAGGTTTCCCTACCTCACCGGAATGGAGGACCCATTCCCGGACCATCCAATGATGCCGACAAAAAAAGAAAGCTCAGCTCCGATGCGAAAGGTTCGAGCTCGATGTCGAAGAAACCAAAGTCCGTTTCTGTTCAAGATACCTCAGAAGATTCGAAGACACATCACCTACCCATTGGAAAGGTAAGAAGACCATCAACTAGCAGAACCACCCCTAAATCAAGGCCTCGGAGCACTGCCGAAGACGAAACGGACGATGGGAACTTAGAAGACAATTATCTTGCTGGCCAGACAAAAACTGGGGAGGCGATGGGCGAAGAAGAAGATGCTGTGGGCGAGGGCAGCTCAGTTGCTGGCGACTCGGATGTTGAGGATGATCCGTCCCAATTGGTGCATGAGTCGGTGTCAAAAAAGAGCGTGACCAAGGTGCGAGCGAAGAAGGTCAAGTACGTTCCCTCAGACGAGACACCGGAGCAGCGAAATTCACGGACAATCTTCGTTGGTAATGTCGCCATCGAAGTAGCCAAGAGCAAGGTTCGTTCTGCGTTATATCGTTCGATTCTAGGTTTCTGATCTATTGATTCGACTTGGACAGTCTGCTCTAAAACAGCTCAGGCGATTCATACTTTCCCATGTCCCGTCTGCCAAAATCGAATCGACACGACTCCGCTCTGTCGCATTCAAAAATCCCGTATCAAAACTCACTGACGACGGGGATGCGTCGTCCAGTGCTAAAGCTCTCCCCTCCGACTCAGCAGGCCGCACTCACGATCGTGATCGTGCATCATCTTGGAGAGCATCCAATCTATCCTCAGAGGAGAAGGAGAGGGAGAAGGAGAAGAAACGTCTGACCTCTCAGGAAAAAAAGCGTGTTGCGTTCATCAAGCACGAAATTCACGACGTTGCAGATTCTGTCAACGCGTACGTCGTATTTGCCCACACCCCCGCGACCGAAGCACCTTCCAAGGCCTCCGCATCCGAGGCTTTGGACCCGTATGAAGCTGCTCGTCTCGCGGTCGAAAAATGCAATGGTCTAGTATTCATGGAACGGACGCTACGCGTCGATCGAGTTGGTCGCAGTATTGATGCGACAGGCAACAAGGGCGCAACGTCATTAGGGGACCCAAAGAAGACTGTATTCGTCGGAAATTTGGATTTCGCCAGTAAGGAAGAAGACCTCAGGGTCTTCTTCGAAGGAGTGGTCAGTGCTGAGCGTGGGCCGAGAGGTCTCAGTGGTGAGGAGGACGAAGTGAGTGAGGAAGAGGACGAAGTAGACGAGGGAGACAAGGTCGACAGCGCGAAGCCGAATACCTGGGTCATCACTGTTCGCATCGTAAAGGACAAAGATACTCAACTAGGGAAAGGTTTCGCCTACGTGCAATTTGCAGTAAGCTTTGATCATTAGTCTCGGTACGCTGATCATGACTTCTTTTTCATAGGATCGCGAATGCGTTGACGAGATTCTTGCTCTTGAAGAGGGAAAGTTAAAGTTTGCAAAGCGTAAGCTGCGTGTCCAACGTTGTAAGACACTCCCAGGCGGCAAGGCCCCTGCCGCCAAAGTTGCTTCATTCTCCGAGACTTCGAAACCCACCAGAGCCTATGGCGCTTCTACCTCTGCCCCTGTTTCAATTCCCAAAGGAGACCCTACACTTGGACAAAGAGTTGCCCATCTGTCTAAAGAATCTCGCAAGCAGGTCAAGGCAACGGATGTGGATCGTGTCGCTCGACGTCTGGCGAAGAAAAAAGCCCGCAATGCGCTTGCGAAGGCGGGGGTCAAAGAACACACAAAGGATCGCGAGCGGGTGCGGAAAGGTACGAAGGACAGACTGGGCGACGCCACATCCAAAACGCAGAAGAAAGGGCGAGTCAGAAGCGAGCTGAGTGTAGCGAAGAGGAATAGGAAAAAGTAGTTTAGGGTTCTATCCTCCGGATATTCAACCCGACGGGAATGAATATGAACTTTGTCTTGACAGAGTCCCCAATCAAGGTCGTCTGCAGGTAAGTAACTCCTTTACCGTCTGTCATCTGCAGACCGATACAGACTGTCCAGAACACTCTGATATCACAGGGACGTCGCAGAGCGTCTCAGGTACCGATAGTCTGCTTTGTCTCTGTTTGTCTACTTATCACCGAAACCATCAACGCTTGTGACATCCCGATCTGATGCTGTCCATACTCTGTTACAGTTGCTTTCATTGCAACCGACACCTGTATAGCATTGACGCCGACTGAAATGTTGAAGGTATTAAGTCCTGCTTATGTTCTCGTACAGCATGACTTCTTTCACTTGCTTGAGAAGTTTTCTAGCACGCTCACCACCTTTTTTTTGTTGCGGATGCTGTGTACAACAGCCTACAACAGCTGCCCAACTTCTGATACTGATGAGCCGCCATACAAGGCCATTTTCAACTTCGCCAATTGTGGTAGACATATCACTCGGTGTTGGGTAATGCCGGCTCACGAGCAGGCATTCAAAGCGGAAGTATGGAGTGCCAGGCGCCGGATCATACATCTACAGCAGTGCAAGATCTGGTACTGAAGGCGCACAGGGTCTCAAGCCTGTGAACGCTCTTTCCTATGAATATAAAGCCCTCCAGCCTTCCAGAGCTCCATCAGCGCATCGCCGGTGTCCTTTCCATGAGTCGACCATCATTATCCTTCGCTTGCTTATTGCTCCGCATTGGGAGAGTCACCCTTGCCAGTTGCGCGCAGTATCCTTGCCATGCCTCATCCTCAGACTGGGAAGAGCTTGGAAAGAGGGTGAACGGAAGGCTGTTCCCAGGCATCCCTTTCTCGCAGCCTTGTTTCGAGAATCACAACTCATCTGACTGTCATGATGTGGAGATGGGTTATACTAACGACAGTAAGTGAAATCTCATTTCGGACACGTTCTCCAGGAAGGGTTCAGTTGCGTCATCGTTCCTCCAGCTTTCCGCTCTCAATATTTCGGCGCCTATGTAAATACCAATTGGGAGACCTGTCAGGCTACGGGAAGTTCCTGTTTATTGGACTATAGAGATCCCACCGATATCACACCTGTTCTACCTCCGAACAAGTGCTCGCTTGGCAGTGTTCCGAACTATTACGTGCGCCATCCTTCCTCTGCACACGTAGATACTGAAGTCGAGCATTCGTTGCCTTCCTGTAGATCGATGTGAGGACTCACGAGGACGTTGCCGCAGCCTTTGAGTTTTCCAAAAAGACGAAAGTACCATTGGTTATCAAGAATACGGGCGTAAGTTATCATGTCTGGGGGTTCCGTTGTTTGCACTGATTCAACACATTCGCAGCATGATTACAAAGGAAGGAGCAGCGGTCCGAATACGTTGGCACTCTGGGTAAGCCGATTTATCTCCATTATTCAGAGGTCACTCAAGCATTCGATCGTTTTGTAGACGCATAACCTCAAAAATGTAAACGCACTTGCCGGCATAGGCGTTTTCCCACTGACGCCCGTTTATATATAGATATCATATAACCCGGAATTCATCCCGGAAGGTTGTACGACGCCAACACCTGGTGTCACCGTAGGCGTATGTTTCTCAATTTCATTTCCTTATATGATTTTGACTTGCATATGTCTTCCGAAGGCTGGCATTCAGTGGGGCGAGGCATACTCATTCGCGGAGGCCCACAATATTACTATCGTAGGCGGTAAGTCATGAGTCTCTTTAGCAATGTCAGCGCTTTTGATGCTTGTTTCAGGGAGCGACAAAGGTGTCGGCGTTTCCGGTGGTTGGTTGCAGGTACATACAAATACCTCATCCCTACATATCATCCCCTTACAGTTATTCAGGGTGGTGGCCACGGCGCTCTCACGAACACCATGGGTATGGGTGTTGATCGAGTCGTAAGCTTGCAGGTGTTCATATTTTCTATCATCCTATAACACTAGTCTTTTTCTTTCAGTTACAGTTCAAGGTGGTCACCCCTGATGGGCAATATCGCATCGCAAATGCTTGCCAAAATCAAGACCTCTTTTTCGCTCTGCGGGGAGGTACAGTCATTTCGCCTGTGTTGTTACCAGTACACACCGCTTATGCACACAAGGCGGAGGTGGGACATTCGGCGTCGTGCTCGAAAGCACGACGCTTGCTTCCCCTCCGGTCACTCTACAAGTAGTCGTCGTCACCTGGACTAATCCCAACAGCACGCTGACCGAGTCTTTGTGGTCCATCCTCGTTGATAATGCTGTCAAGTGGGCTGACGAGGGGTGGGGCGGTTTTGTTGCCGGACAATCCGTCATATACCTCACGCCGGTGCTGAATAAAGAGCAGGCGTCAGAATCTATGGAGCCTGTGATCGATTTCGGGGGAAAGCTAGAACAAGACGGGGTAGCAGGCGCTCAACTGCTCGTCCTTGAATTTCCATCTTGGTATACGTTCTTCAACACGTTTGCAAGCACAGATTCAGCGGTGCGTGTTATTTCTCCCTGTGCGCAGTCTATATTTATTCAAGGGCAAGACAGGATATCGGCGAGAACTTGGCGCTCACGTCACGTCTCATCCCTCGCGCCAATTTTGGCACATCATCCTCCCGAACAGAACTGCTTAGCGCGTTGTTGAACGCTCACACTATCGCTCCTGGCTTGCGCTTTCTTGTGAGCCCACCCACTTCGTTCAAGGGCGATGGCGAGACCAGCGTAACGGAAGCCTGGAGAGACTCTATCTATCATATCACACTGGTAGAGAACTGGCTTTGGAATGCAACGACTGAAGAGATAAAAGGGCATTATCGAGATGCCAGTCGTGCAATCGACTTTCTGAGGAATATAACTCCAGATGCAGCGTATTCGGTATACCATGCGAACCTTTCTCAACCATGACGTGTTCTCACAAATTTGTTCTCATAGAATGAAGCTGACGTCCATGAGCCCAATCATGAAGGTTCGTACACCCCAGCGAGGGCGGTAGATCCCTTGCTTCTGCGCTTCTGGGCAAGTTCTGCAACATACTGATATTCCCTCGATCAGTGGCATTTTGGGGAAGCAACTACCCTAAATTGCTCTCTATCAAACATAAATAGTGAGCAACATTTTTCTCATTCTTGCATGAGAATGCTGAGTATTCTGTCTCAGTGACCCTGATCATCTGTTGGACTGTTGGCATTGCGGTATGGAGCTTTCGTCAAATGCTTGATACTTTGAAACTGGTTACTGACTGTTTTCACAGTTGGATGGAATGCCCACTCTCCACGTTTCTCTTGCTATATATAAATACAACATGTTGTATATCATTTTGACTGTGAAGTGCGAGAATACTTGTCTCCTTAGTTCGAACAGTGCAAATCAGTGTCATATGAGACTTTAATTGGCGGAATGAAATCGTGCCTGAGCTCAAATTTGAAGCTTCCCATCAATGTATCCAAGCAAGTTACCCAGTGAAATAACCATGCTTTTGACCGTATAGGAATGTAGACTACAGTCTGCAAAAACTTTCAATGGCCTGGTGGTCTAGTAGTATGATTCCTTCTTAGGGTGTTTCATCGTGATTCGCACCCAACATACCAGAGACACGCCGTAAGTCTCGCATTTGGCCAGGATGCGGGGGAAGACGGGGAAGTCGACGGCAAGGATGGACAGTATGGTCATCAGCATCATGTGTGCGCGATATGTGCTGAGCGCCGGTAGCGGCGCGAGCAACAGTGACGTGCTGGCGGTGGATGGAGGCCAGATATGCACCAACGGTGTGTGTGGCGACGTGTCGGCGCTGGAAGGAAGCGGGGTGCCAGATTTATGCAGCGGCACTAGGAGCAACACCATTGTGGGAAAGAGGAGCGCGGAGAGAGCGCCGGGGGCATTGGCAAAGAGAGTTACGGAAAGTAAGAGAGGAGTGACAAGGGCTGTGTAGACAGAGTGTTGCCATCTCGGAAAAACGCAAGCGAAACAAAGACCGATATACATACGTAGATGACAATGCGAAAGTCGCGCATGTTAACACATAGCTGTCAAGATCGGAATCCTGGCACGATGCGCGTTCCATTCACTACACTTCCGGGGACACTAGTTCAAACGTGCTTGAGATTACGAAGATACGACGATTCCATTATCAAAGCAAAACAAGATAGCATGACAGCATGCAGGGCAGACTATAAACAACAAACACTCACAGGGGTAGATTCTCCTTGTCCCGAATCCCTCCCAGACCTAAGCCAGATCCTTTCAGCGACACACCACCTATCGCCGCTTTCTCCAATTCAAAGCTCTCCTCATCCATTCCCTCCCATTGCTCTTCCAACAGACTGGGTTCCACCTTCGCTCGCTTGATGTCCAATTGGACTGGAGATTCGGACTCTTCAACAACGGCGAGACTAGTAGGCAAGGCAACACGGTTCCTCTGACGCTCCCCGAGTACCGGTAGAGGTATACGCAACCGTGACGAACTGATTCCTGCTCTGGCGCCTGCATCCGAACCGTCCCCAAGTAATCCTGACGTAAGAGAGTCGAATTTGGTCACGAAAGCAGCAAGTGCTCTTCGCTCCTCCTCCAACTGTATTCGCATCTACCACACATCTGAATCAACAACAGAGCCACACGTATGACAAGAAGCCTGACCTTTTTCTCCTTCTCCAACTGATGGACCAACTCTTCTGACCACGCTTCGTTCTCCAGCCTCAGCTTGCGCTCACTCTCCACCTTCGCAATCCACTCGTTTTCTACATCTTCCCTCACCGCACGCAAGGGCTCGCCTAGGTTTTCTTCATATCCTTTGATCACAAACTCTAGCTCCCTGATAGTTTTCGCTTGCTCAACCATGAGTTTGTCCTTCTCACTCTCGGGCGCATCTGGCGGCAATTCAGGGCGAGATAAGAGAGCTGCTTCGAGGGAAAGTATTTGATTTGATTGTGTCTCGATCTCACGTCGGGCTGACAGGAGCTCTTGCTGAAGCTAAAAGTCAAAGCCGTTAACAGTTTACAGCAGTCTGCGAGGCCGGACAGGTGCGTACCTGGTAAGGAGACATATCGAAATCAATCTTGGCAGGGCTGCTGGGACGCGACTCGTCGCCCCTGTTCGCGTCCACCGTCTGACTAGTTAGAATCAGGTTCGTCAGCTGGCGAATTCGAGAGTTCAGGTCTTTCATCGCTTTCGATTCATCCATTTGCTGATGATCAGTAGTCAGCTTCTCCCTTTACGAAGTCGCCTCGATCGCCTCACCTCTCGTGCAGAAAGTCTACGCGACTTGGTAGGAGCATCCTTCTCCTTTTCTTTCTCTGCTAGGCGCTTGCGGAGCTCTTCAATTTCTTGTCTGTATCGTTCGAGTAGAGCATCAGTATCCACGACTTCTTTCCTCTGGGCATTCAGCTGTGTTGACCCACATGATCAGTTCGGAATCGCGAAGAACGAGGGACAGGCTCACGCACCTGTACTTTCTTGATTCGTTGTGCAAAAAGTAAAGTACTATTCGATTCTGCAACGGCGTTCGTGTCTGGATTGATAGTGCATATGACAGATATACGGGCATTGCCCGAGAGTGTAGGCTGAAGCATCCGCGTAAGTTTGGAATTGCGGTATGGGACGTGGTCACTGAGACCATTGTATCGACATCATATTGGTGTTACAGCAGAGAACCTGCACATACCTCTTGCTCTTCGCGGAGTTGTCCGCAAGGGTTGAGATGACGGTTCCAAGAGTCAATAAACTACACAAGCTTACATTGAACCTGACTGCGTCCTTCATTATAGAAATAGCAGCGTACCTGGTGTTTATGTATTTTCCTTCCCTTGTCCGATCCTTGTCCGTCGTGGCCTTCTCTGACCCTGCGAGGTCGATCAAGCTCAACACAGACGTCTGCACGCTCCTCTCCCCAATAGCCTGCAACCTCGGACCACCCGGCGTCGGCGGTCGCATTCCAAACCCAGGGGTCTGCCTCCCACTCGTGCCATCCTCGCTTCGCACCCGGCTCTCGATCACGACCCTAAAAACACTATGACTCCGACTGCTACGCTCGTTCCAGTCCGTGCTGGCCGTACGTCTGTTGCCCCATCCTCGCTCCAAAACCTCATATACGCCCTTCAAGCTAGTGACGACCTCCTCGCGTAGGGGCGAGAGCCAGACATTATTGCCTGTGCCTTGAATCTGCACATTCTGGGAAACGCTAGAGGAAGGGGGAGCTAGGAGGTCGTGTATGGTCTCGTTGTAGATCTCGATATATGAACAACGAAGTAGGTACTCTCGCGAAGAGGTGCGACGGATGTATGCGAAGACGTCCTTCATCGCACGCGGGATGATTCCCGGCTGTTCGTCATCACCAGACTACCAACGGGGATCAATACAGCTCTCAATTGTACTTTGAATGACCCACTAGCGTGAAAGTCTTCCCACTGGCGGTCTGACCATAAGCGAACACGACAGAGTTGAACCCGTCCATAGCAGCCCAGACGTGGCTGCGTGCGACAGCATTGTATACTGGTTTGTTTTCAGAACCTGTCAGTATCTCGTCAAAATGAAATTCGGGGGGAGAGGTCCCCGCATTTTTATGATACTGTGGAAGAAGCTTGATGGACTTTGCATCTGACGCTGACATATCCCAGGCTGTTGGTGAGTTGGACGGACGGATTCTGTAAACCGGTGGTCAATCAATACTGTATCTTGACAACAGCTACAAGCTTCGTAGGAGAAATTCATCTCTTTCTTCTTTGCTGGAGTCATGAAAAATGAACATAGACGGACCTTATAGAAACTAATACCTTATCTTCACGTCCGTACTGCTTCAGCATTTCTTCGTCAATCTCGCCCGATACATCGCCAGGCTCGACATTCTGAAAGTCAACCAATACCTCTTCGGGATCAACTCTGCTGACATCCATCTCGCTCCGAATGTCAAACATCGGGCTTTCTGCCCCCCGACGTGGCGTAGTCGGTGTCCTAGCTCTTGATCCATCGCCTCGCTTTGTTGGCGTCCCAGGAAGAGAGGGCAGTGGTGGCGGCTTCAATTTCGTGGTCGTTGTACGTGACCGTGCCTCAGTTGAGAGAGCAGACTTATATTTCTTTGTCGGATTTGGCGCCGTCGCGCGAGACTGCCTGTTTTCGTCAGAGACCCCTAGAGAGGATATGGGCCGTTTGGGTGTAGGGGCGGAACGCGCTATCCTGCTAGATGAGGAAGAGGAGGACATCCTAAATTTCTGTCGCTGTCGTCGGCGACAGTGGTGTCGCGGACGTAGCGGTGAGTGGTTGAACCGTGGGAAGCAAAGACGCGTCCATGATACGCGACCGATCACATGATCACTCCCCAGCTTGTTGCATAAATGTCTGACCCGCAGATTCCGGAAGCCGTTCTCAAAGCAGGATGATTGTCTACTTATTCTATATTTTGTTTCAATGGCTTTAATGATACTGATACATAAGACGGGAGCTGCTGATTCCTGCGTCCGGACAGAGTAGAGACTCGATAAGTTCAATCCGATATACCCTCGTCATCGCTAGCTGCTTCAGCGCGAACCCAAAGCCCGCCCTGCAGTCGCGTGAGCCATACCATTACGCGCTCCATACCAGTTATTGTCTTATTTAACATTATAACCAAGCCGCGCACCTTCACATAAGCTGTGACCGAACTGGCCGGCCAGATGCGTTCGTACGCCTGTCTACCCTTACCCCCTTGCCATCTGGCGGGCGGTTGCGATTCTGCGGGCTGCGCGTCGCTCGCAAGGTGGAATCCGGAGAACTTCTGCAGGAGACGGATGAGGAAAAAAGACATCTCGTTGTACGCGAAATTCTGCCCCAAGCACTGCATACGGCGTATTAAATATCAGTCTGATGATCAACATAAGGAAGAAGCGCCGATGAGATGCATACAATGCGAGGACCAGCATGGAACGGGGTGAACATGAATGGGTTGCTTGTGACAAGCTTGATGTGTGCCGGGTCAAGCCAACGCGAGGGCTTGAATACATCCGCGTCGTCGCCCCACAAACTGCGTTTGCGCTGCACGAGTAGCGTGCTGTACAGAACCTGCGTTCTAGGAGGAACGTAGTACTTCGGCGTGTCACCTGTGGGCGACGCCGGGAACGCGTGCAGGTTGTCGTCCGAGTTTCGTAGATTCAGGGGTACAGGAGGAAAGAGACGGAGGGTCTCGTTGAGGACAGCGCGGACTTAAAGACGTATTAGATCACCCAAAGATGGAAACCATTTGGCAAAAAGCACTCACGATATTTGAGACTCCGCATACTTTCGATGGTCGGTCGACCGTCTCGACCATATTCACCGATGATTTCGTTCCGGAGCTGCTTCGTTACATCCGGGTGCATGCAAAGGAAATAAATCACGAATGTCAGCAACGACGATGTCTATCAACAAGATGTGTGTCAGTATTCCGCAAATGACATAGAACCTTCATACATACAGTATCACGCCCTGCCAGGAGCATGTTAACGACTTGGAATCGAATTGTAGCAGAATCTATCACGCCCCAGACGTGTCAACGACCATCAAATGGAAGCAGAGACAGTACTGACCGTCAGTGCTATCAGCCAAATGACTCAAGAACGTCTTTTCCTCTTCTTTTCTCCCACCTGCGCTCTTGGCCTCAGCTTTCTCTCTCAACGCCTTCTCAACTACCGGCTTCAGCCACCCATGAATGATCGCGTTACTTTCAGTTGTTTTATCCTTGAGAAGTTCGAAGACGGGCCACATGGACCCTATACGTGTCCTCTGTGATATCTTCACTTGCACATCCTAACGTGTCGAGAGTCATCAACCTTAACCTATGTACCAACACAAACATTACGAACCTCGAATGCCCAAGCGAAAGTACCAAATTCATCATCGATAGCACTCCCCTTCGGGCCCATTTTGGTCTTGCCAGCGATTGGCAGCGCGGCATGCAGCGTGTTCAGGGCAGTGCCAAAGAGAAATTCGGCTGCAGTATCTATCGTGAAGCGAGCTAATAGATCTTGCACATCAAAAGCCTCCTCAAGACTTGAAAATTTGGATACATGAGCCATGGTTGTGGATGCATGACGGTCAAATAGATTCAAATCCGAGATGCGGTCTTTTGCGAACCACGGGCGCGCAATTTGCCGGTGCTATGTACGAGATGCAATCAGTGAAGAAGGTAGTACATGAAAATGGGGAAATACTCACTGCGTGCCATTCTTCCGCATCTCTAGATTGAGATGTATCATCAATGGGCTGACGTGACACGTAGAATGCATGTGAAATCACCTGTTGAAGATTCCATTTCCAAGAAAACGTTCACTGCAGACGCTAAGATGAAACTAGCGATCTGGAGGAACCTACTCGTCAACTCACAAACGTTCATTCCAGTAAGGGCCCTTGTGGAAGCACTCGAATCCTGCTCCTGTGAGCATGAACTTGATATTCGACTCGCTAATCGTTATGATCTGCAAGATACGTCAGTTGATCGATAACAGAATAACTTCAAAACCTGTATCTACCTGGTCATTCCAGAGGATTCTGGTGTTCAACGTCTCGCTTCCATACTCGTCAAATAGATCCGACATGTATTGCAAGACATAGTCCTGCTTCAAAGACCTTACAAGACCAAGCGCAATATCAAGATTGCCGGGCCACTTTCCCTTGATGCAAGGGATAGGGACAGCCCCTAGCGATTCTGGGGAAGGTGTCCACTGTCAGGTCGCGTCCCTCCGAAGATGTACGAAAGAGAAAGCACCTGCTGCCTTGTGATTGGCATATGATTTGTACCAGGAACGAAGAACGCTAACAACGGGTATGGAGGCGACGTGAAGGAGGATTTTCAGGAAAGTGCCGGGAGTGAAATGCGTCACACGCAAAACTGCAAAGAGGAGGACCTGGGGGAGTAGAAGAGTCCTAGCCGCATCTGCGAGGATACGGACGCGATAGTAATCGGGATGCATACTGTACGAAACAATGGTCAAACCAACAGAAGTAAGGTGGTTAGTTCAACTTCAACAACGGCACTTTATAGGAGAGAATGTTAAACCAATGCACCTTAGTCAGAATCGAGTTACGACAACAGCGGCTGTGGTTCCGGGCAGGATGGTCGCCGCACACCACAAGACGTTCGAATCAACCTGCCTCAGAGTGGCGGATCTACGTCAAAGAAAAGATCGGAACAACTGCCAACCTCCAAGTTGGGCGAATTGGCAGCAAACTTACCCCAATCATCCATCGAAAAACCCCGATGATGTCGTGGGTAGTTCGAGTTCCTCGTCTCAATCAGGGACTGTTAGGCCCGGTGACAGCCTACCTCCACTTTCGCCCCAATCCGACGCTCAATCGGTGGAAGAATCACTGGCTCTGCTATATGCAGTCATCGAGTGCCGCATCGCCGACGTGCTCCTTGTATGGGTGCGTCTGCTGTTGAACCTTGCTGCACGCAGCATGAGACATGTGAATATCACCTTGCTGCACACAACATGAGACATGTGAATATCAAAACGAAGGGCATCCAAATGCCTTCCAGTACTTCAGATGTGGAGGGTTGTAGGCGAACAACCGCCGAGACACCGTCCAATTTAACGCCTCCTGCATTGGCATACATTCCCTGCAGCGAAGTCTGCCATTTTACACTGGCCAAGTACAATCGAATCCGTGGGCGCACTCAAGCCAACATGATTGTATCCCCACGAAGCAGAAATTGAACATCTAAGTGGCGGTCTGGTAACAATCCTTTGATTTAAAAAAGTATCAATAAAGTGAAGAGAAGAAAAGACTCACCTGCTCAATTCAATCTATCAACGTTGGCGCTGTCATGTACGATATCCAACATCACATCCAAAAAAAGACATACGAAGAGACCTATAACCAATCATCTCCTTGGGCACTTGACAGTGAGCAATCCAAGATGTTCGTCAGAGATAGGTGAGAGGTCCAGAAAACGTGGTTCCCCTTCAAATGCAGAGAACTTCCGAGAACAGACGGCGCATGGGAGAAATAAGTACTCAGATGAGTAACTCGAGAAGCCTGCAACTCAAAGCACGAGCCAAAGACTCTGCCGTGTTGAACTGGATATACATCGATCATAGATGCGAAATCTGATGCGGGGTCGATACATCGTCCGTCAAGGGATCAGAAATGAAAATCCGTGTTCATTCATGGAACGCATAGCATACATGTCATCATGTATATACGATACCTGTATTCAAGCTTCAATGAAAGGTGTTGAATATCACAGACATTGCACTTCGTCACAGACTAGATGGGGCACGGCCGTAACCTGTTTGACAGAAAAGGTCAGAAGTCATTCCTAATATCGACATGCAAACACAATGATGGAAAAAATGTCTCAGAGCAAAAAAGGTCGTCAGCCCTGCCGTCTCACGGGCAGGTCGTACTCATTATAAATCAGATTTTGTAATATCATGGACGAGATTCAAGATAGGCGCAAATGTGCGAAGTGGGCATGAGGGAATGAAACGTACTGGTAAGATTTGCATGCCATTGTTCAATGTCGTCGGCGAAGATGGAAAGCAGACGAATCCGGGTATGTCATCGTGGAGGATCTGCCCAAGAGCCAGATGCCGAGTGTACAAGAGGAATGTAAAAGGGATGTGTATCACTCGAATGAGACACGCATCACACCGGACAGTGCCAAGCAGACAGCACTGGGCGCTAGGGAGGATGCTGGAGGACAGAAGAACAAAGACGATGATGGGGGAGAATTTGAGGAAAAGATTATAAAGTTCATGCGATGGCATGACCAGTTCGGCATACGCCGAACAACAACCAACAATACGGCGCATCGAACCTTTCAGCTAAGAGAAAGCAATTAATGAAGAAACTTTACTGCGAATCGGCCAAACATCCTATCGTGCGTGCTCTGGAGTCAAATAACCTTCTCCTTGTGCTCCCTTTCCTGAGGTCGCGTTCCCACATCGCTCAAATCGAAGTAAAAACTCGCCAGCGTCCTCACAACACCCAACCATAATCCCAGAATCGTTGCGATAACCACTCGTACACCGCTCGATTCCAACCAGTCAAAGGCGGCCGCGATAAACGGAACGTCCCTCGCGCCCTCCCTCTCCGCGTCTTCCACCTCAAACTCGGCGTCCTCGCCGCCTTGCCTCAACAAAGGCTCTGCCGCGCGCAGCCCGGATGCGAACCCGTCCTCGTGGAATCCATATTTCATCCACGCGCCAGCGTACGAAATGCCTCTCTTGCCCTGAATGGAGGGCATCTCGAATTGCAAACGTACGGCGCACGCATCGAGAACTGGATGTGAGTATTGGTGAGTGCTGAACGTCCTTGAGGGAGACGGCGGGACAGGGGGGTTCAAAGTCGCGAAGATAGGGCCATGATTCTCGAGGGAGATTTTCTGGAGGTCGTTCATCCAGTCTAGAAATAGAATGGATCAGTTTCAAGGATGGATTCTTGAATGAACGTTTCGAAATACATGTTCTGATTTCAAAATACATGAGCGATGAGGTCGAGAGAGACATGAAAAAACTGCTCACAGAGCGACCTGGTCGTTGTTGGCCTTGTGATAGCCCTCTGCATCCACACCCGATTTAGTCAGATAATTCCAGCACGACCATGCAGCTTTACTCCGAGGCATAAGCTGTGGATTTCATGAGTGCATGGAACGTCGGTATGCTAAAAACATCTGTGCAAGCACGTACAATTTCATCTGAATGAACGATCACCTCATTTTTGTTCCACCTAAATCCACCTAAGATCCGCTCCTCCTCACGAGTAACTCCGCCGCCAGCAGACATGATTTTTAAAGCATCATCCGAATGGCAAGCGAATATGATATGGTCGTAGATTTCTGTAGCTCCGTCCAACGTTGTCAATGTGATATCAAAGCCATCCGAATCTGTACGGGGCGTTGATGATACAGAAGCAACAGGGCTTGAAAGGTGGAGGGCCCCCTCCGGGAGTGAGGAGAGGATTATGTTAACATATTGTTTACTAGATGTAACATTGTCAACATATTCAAAGCAGAAGGGTTGCATTCCTACGAACCTGCCACCCTTGATAGTAAGCCATGACGGCTTCCCCGTAAGCTGTAGCAAATGGTGATTATGCAAAAAGCGGATCTAAGAAATGCGTAAATAGGCCGTAGGGTGAATTACAATCAAGAAAAACACACCAGCGTCCTTGCCGGAAAATCCAGAGCACAAACGTCAGGTGGTGTGCTCCATACGGCAGCGGTCATAGGCTAGTCGTATCTGTTCATATCAGAACCTGTCAGAACAGTTGAAACAGTGAACGCACGACAAGATAATTATCTCGAAAACTATTCGAATAGCCTTCTCGTTGAAGATAATCCTCGATCGACAACTCGGTCGTCTGCCTTTTGTCTTCTTCTTCCGTCAAAAGTCGTCGCGCGCACGCATTAAAACGGAGCACGTCGTACAACAGCCGCCACATGTCGGGATCAACTAGACGCTTCGGCTGGCAGAACACAGTGAAGAGGGTCTTTCCTGCCCACTCAAAGGCACCTCCGTCGCGCGAGACCCCGAACGTCATCTCTGTAGGTATGATTTCAATAGAGGGGTGGGAGCGGAGAAAGCGAAGGAAGTTGGGGTATGTAGATGGGTTGAAAACAATCTGGATGCCGTGAGTTTGTGCTCGGAGGGGCACAACAGAAAGTCAGGACTTACAAATCCACTGAAAGACGTGATCAATACCAGAAGGTAAATTGATACTATGGAAACTTACGAATCCACGTCAACTGGCTTCTTGTCCGGCACAGCAACTGTGACTGTATTTGCGTGGCCGCCCGGACGCGAGTCAGACTCATAGAGGTGCACTTCGTGTTTGCTGCGGTCGTTCAGCAGCTAGGCGAAGATGAGGCCATAAAAATTGTAGCTTAGGATGATGGGAAGGCTCACCCATGTAGCTGCAAGTCCGGAAACGCCTGAACCCACGACGGCGACGCGCATGTCGACTGACAATTGTACTCTAACAGAACAAAAAGTGTTCAACTCAGAGTTGCTTGGAGTAAATGTCAGCACAATGTGAGATCCAGTCTCACTGAATAAGTGTGGATGAGATAAAGAGATTGTGGGCCGCGCAGTGGCCGCGCTCTCTGCTCGCTGTCGGTGTTACCTGGTCAAAAGCCGTTGCTACAGCGAACCGATCTGCAGCGCGGATTCAATGATCGATGACGTACACTGTGAGATAAGATTAGATCCAGCTACATACGTTACTCATCTCCGATATGCCCATGCAACCTCTCTCGACACCATCATGCCCGTCGAACTCAAGGGAAGCTGCCACTGCGGCGCTGTGAAATTCAGTGTCCAATCTAGCACTCCTGTAGCATACCAACTCTGTCTGTGCTCTATATGTCGCAAAGTCGGCGGTGTGGGCGGCTCGATCAACCTGGGCGCCCACTCCAACACCCTGAAGATCGAAGGGAAGGAGAACATATCGTACGTTGCCAGCCTATCTCTACCCTTCTCTAGCTCGAGCATGAGAATGCTCATCGCTGCGGATGCCGATTGATCTGGTGTCTTAAAACTTTGTCAGGATCTACAAAGCTGTCATGAATCGCGGGACCCCGAAGGAGTCGATCGCCTCCTCGGAGCGGAATTTCTGCAAAAAATGTTCGGCCTTGCTTTGGCTGTACGACGAGACTTGGTATGTACCCATTAGAGACCACATCCGCAATGCCTCTTTCAATTCATCCCCTGCGAATGAATTGTCGCGATCCTCGCGATCGCGCCCCACAGGCCCGAGCTCCTGCATCCGTTCGCGTCCGCGATCGACTCGCCTGAATTGAAGAATCCAGAGACGCTCGTGCGTGTCCATATCCCGCTCCATTCCCTTTCGCGTACTGATTGTTTTTTTTAATCGACGCCCTTCTTGGCAAATTCACGTCGACAAAGATCTGTCTTTTGAAGGACTCCAAGCCTGACTATGTCCGGCTGCCCGAGGGCCCGAAGGAAGTCTACGATGGGTATCCCAAACTGTCCATTGAAGACTGGCACAAGAAGAACGGAGAGTACATCCCCTGAATCGATGTCGACCATAACAAGGTCGGCTGACTATCAAAGAAACAAGCTCGCACACGATGCTGGCGAAGCACTCAGAAGAAAAGGGAAGAAAAGTAATTCGATGTCCTCGAGGCCTGTATGAATGTATGATACATTGGATTGGAAGAAGTGAAGCTCGAGGGTGTCATACTTGTACGCCTCAAAAGGTCGAGTACCCAAGGCTGTCAAACAAGGAGAGCTCCGGCGAGCTTCTCCAACGCTTCTGGAAAGCTCAAGGCACCTCACAGGGAAGACGCGAGGCAGGGCAGCCTGATCGTCTTCGAAAGCAAAGACAAATTGCTTTTTTGGGTGCAATTCACGCGCTTCGAGACACTTTGGGTACCAGATTCCCCCACAATATAGCGCGATGTCAGCTGTCAGTGACTAGTGCTTTCGTCAATCGACACGTTCCTCCATCCAGGTTCCTCCAAGTTTCTCCTACTGTATGGCAGATAAGGAACGCCCCATCGTGAACTCAATACGTAGCTGCTTGACTAAAATTTAGATCACCATTACGACCAATGACCCAAGATCTCTGCGAGGCGAATATCATATAGACATGGGTGTTTCATGCAGAGGTTTCGGAATGATATATGCGCCAACATGAAATTGGGTACGTTGGAGATCGTCTCCAAACCTTTCCTAAAAATTGATCGCACGATGGCCTGCCGGCCATTGTCAGCTCCAACGCCACGCCCGCAGGAATGTAGCTGTATCTACGTCTATAAATTCAATTATTCACTACCCTTATCTACACCAGTAACTAGAGGACCCTGATGGAGCAGCTAAACAGACAACGCAAGTATAAAAACCGAATAACAAGTACCCGAAACCGAAGCGCCATTCGTCGCAGAGGGTAACAAAGTGGAAGGGTAACAGCAAGTGGGGAGGTCTCTCAGTATCGTACCAATAGATATGACAGGAGGGGCCGATGAAACAGGGAACACAACGCCGATAGATATGGTAATGAAAGACAGAACAGACGAATATGACTGATCGGCCGGCCGGCAAGACAAGCAGGGCAGTGTGAGGGAGCGATAGGAAAGTACAGTTGGTAATACAGGGAGGAAGCGGAGGATTGCTTTACTGTTGGGGAAGAAACAAGGACAGAAGATAGAGAGCAAGTGATGTTCGCGCCAGGTCAAGGTCGCAGGGGGCTCTGGGGCCTGCAGAGCGATACTCAAACAATATTCCGAGAACCGAGGCTCGAGGAGAGTCTCAAGAATCGAAATCGAAGGATGGAGGTAGTTGGAGGACGCAACCCGATGTCCTACCAGGCTTGGGCGTATTTTGGTATCTGAATGGGGGTAAATTGAGCCACAGATCACGGCACCGAAAATGAACGGATCGTCGAGGAAGGGTACGCACGGGGTCGGAAGTAACAGACACCTCGTGGTGCACGTCGACTTCCACAGGAGTATGTGAATTTACTCCGACGGCATTCCTACTCTTTTGCATATCGTCAATGTGACGATTCTGTGACCGACCTTGAAGATTGCCAACCATGAGGAATGTGGGACCCGTGCCCTCCTCGCGGTCGGTTCCTTTTCCGTGCACGAAGCGGCGCGTGTTTAGACTGGAAACGGCCAGGGTGCATTGGTTGGGTTGACGAACAACGTGAAACCGCGAAGCGGAAGCGAACTTACGTTGCGAGACATGAGTTTGCGTACACTAGAAGCAGGTCAGCGGATGATACGCCGAAGAGATAGGACACTCACGTTTGCTCAAAACGAAGTACAGGCCCATAAAGATGAAGTTGGTTGGCATGACATTGTACTATGTTCGTCACGCGGTCAGTACATTACAAAGGGCCGAAAACACCTTCACATGGGCAGAACACAGACCAGAATGACGACTGTGAGACTGCACACGCTGTGATTGGGTGGGTAAGAGACTGGACGCGGAAGGACCAACAAACACACACCTAGTCAAAATTCCATTATTCACAGAGTACAGTATCAGTCGATTTATAAGGGTGTCGGACCTATGAAGGGCAGACATCAAAGAAGAGAATGAATCGAGACCACCGCAGACTTACTTTGCATATCCTGTACGCATCTTGTGTAGGAAATACGATAGCGCGGCGGCAGTGACGATATCTGTTGCCACACCGAGCGCCAGAGAGGTCGTTCCAAGCGCCTAACGAGAGGGCAAAGTAAGTGCGGTGATCGACAACATCAGATGAACATCGAGATGCATCCTCAGATGAGGTCTACTTGCCTTCAACTGATTAGCCTGAATCAGACGCAGTTTAACCCTGTCGCGAACAAGGTGATAAATCAAAGTGAGTCGAAGCGGAGGTAGAAAGTCCTTACGATCTCAGTGTATAAGCTTGATGGTTGGGAGCAGCAAGTCAGACGAAAGCTCGAAACACGCAGCATCCGAAACCAATTGTAACTCACTCAACGCCGTGCCTAAGAATCGACCGTGAGATAAATCAGTTCGAAAAGATGGAGGATGCCGGCATGTTGCTCACCGAGTTGCGCCACAGCCAAAACCATCTACAATAATCCGTCGTTGCCAGTCAGTGTGATTTGAGCAAAAAAAGGGGGAAGGCGAGCCTCGAGGACATACAATGGTGCCTGTGATGAGATAATTGCCCTTGCTAACTGCGGCACCATCATATCGCGTCAGAACTCGAACTAATCCCACTCCGTCCTGCGGATGACTTACACTTCCATACGCGCATGCCGAAGCATCTACAAGATATCGGAAAGTCATTCAGATACTTCGAAACGGAACAATCGGCAAGACGAATGAAGCGAGAACTCACATCTTAACAATTGTTCCGACAAGCGCCTATAAATTCGATGAGCGGGCTTCTTTCGGGTGTAATGAGGATAACCTTACGCCTATGAAGACCTGCCACTGTTGCCGAGATCAAAGCTCGAGAAAAATTCTACTCCTTCAGATGTAAGACTCACGCTCAGGGTCCTGAGTGGGATGATCCAACGTTAATCAGACCACAACGCGTAACATGAGGCAGATAACGCACCAAACAGGTTTCTCTGCAAGGGCTAATACGTTTCCGAAATTCCTGGACTAAGAATTAGAGAGAGCGCGAGAACAGAAGCGCTATCTCGTACGTGACGGTGTAAGAGTAGACGCAATGGCCGACCATGACTTGGTGCAGCAATTCCAGGAGCCTGCGGTGCCTATGGATTAGGAGCTGGGCCTGTCCAAGTTAGGTGTTGACGCACCACAATCCCCCGACCTATTTCGCGCACAGCCAAATTCTTCGTTGACGAAGGCGCTCCTGAGAGGTCAAAGAGGGGGCTCACGAGTGACTTGTACGCCGTATTATCACGCGGGTATCGCTGGTAATAACTCCATACTTGGATGCATAACACGCCAAACACACTGTCAGAAGAAATATTTGTCAGCAGGGAATCGACGACATGGGAGATGAGTGTTTTATGGCTCACAGACTGGATAGACCCCAGCCAATGTACGCAGAACCGATGGTGTTGTCGATAGTGGGTTGACCAGCCGACATTGCCTGACCAGCCTGAGGAGGGTGAGGCCAAGCACCACGAGGCTAAGGAAATGGGCGTGGAATTTGTAGGGGGTGGGAGGATCTGTGGGGGGCAGACAGAAGAAGGAAGGGAAGGTGGAGAAGAGGATAAATAGCGAATGAGTTGCTCGAACCCATTCTGCGGACCATGTTTTCCCGACGAGGGCCTCCTCTCACACTACGGGCCTTGCCGACTGGGCGGTCCCCACAATTGCTTCCCGCAGCCTGGCGCTTAACATCCCCAAGGGGAATCGGTTTCACCTTCCGCTCCTGTCCTAAATTAATTTTCGTAAAAATCGTCATTCGTCAACTACTGCCAAAACCGTCTCAGCTCTCGTCCCGATCGGTGGGCCCATCCCACAACAGCCCTCTATCAGCCTGTCCACCTCAATCGCCATCTGGCTCTTGCTTCACCATATTTTGCACACCCTGTCCAGGCACTAGCGACTGCCCACAAACAGATATACCTGTGCCCATGGTAACTTGCTCAGAAAGTAGCCGCGGGCGCACCCGCAGCCCGACAGAACGCCTGAGCTCTGCGACCCCCAGAAAAAGGGCACGTTCCAATCGACCCCCACGTGATGCCATCGCCTGCACTTGGCGCGCGACGTGCGCGGGCGCTAACACCCCTTGGACCTCCGACCTTCGACTCCCTCCCCGTCGTCCACCACCTCTGCCGACACGGGATTGAGCCACAGAGAGATCACGTTTCATCGCAGCCGCCCCACCCTCCAGCAGTTTCCGAGCAAAGACGCGCAACGAGAGAGACATGAGAGCAAATGGAGCGAGAGCCTGTTCCAAGTCCGTGTGCGATGATGGTGGCGCTCCAGCACTGCGATCGGGGGGTTGATTATGAAAATACGGCAGGTTCAAGGGCCGAACGAGCTCGCGGATGGCGTTGATCACTTTCGGGTCCGCTGCAGTCAGAAGACGACGCGAAGACCAAGAGACCGATGCCATGAGACCGGGCGCTGAAGTCACGGGTGGATGTGCGTTCCCCTCAATAGAAGCATTGACGTCTACCAGTGGAAATCGAGAAATTTCCCCTCTTGGAAAGATCTGGCAAGTTTGCGTGATTTCCTGCTTCATTGAGGTTATGTGGGATCCCAGATCGATACCGCAGGCAGGACAGAAAGCGTCAGACTGTGCGCCCATCGGCACTGATGCATCAGCGGTGTGTCCAATAACTTTCTTTTCATCGGGCGCGTCTTCGGCCTGAGCCTTGGGGCGAGCGGGGTGGAAGAAGCCCTCATCTTCCAACCACCGGAATATATCTCCGATAGTCAGAGGAATCATCCTTTCGGCGTCCGGAGGAGACGACATCCGAACGCGCGCGTCATATGCTTCCTTAAGAGCACGAGCGCGGCCCCACTGCCAAAAAGAATCCATCAAAGAGATATCTATCAAGTTTGAAAGTATAGGTCTTTACTTTGATAGCCTCCCGCCGCCCGGCCACCAGCGCACGAAACTGAGCAAGCGATGGCATCAGCTTATAAGGGACTTGAGGTGCGATCCTGCCCTTGACATCTGTGGGAGTTGTTTTGAACGAAACAAGAGAGCGGGCCAGCTCATCAGTTCGTACCTCGCATGGTCATAGGAAAGCGGGGAACCAGAGATCTGAGAATAGCGACGTAACCTGGGGCACATGGCGCACGATATAATCAGCGTGCGCCCACGAAGACGAAGACATGATGTGAACTCATACCAGGTGCTGCTTCCAACGGGTTCTGATCAGATTGCACTGCGTTAGTGTCGCTGACGATGCCAGGGTCTCTTTTTTCTGATCGTGGGCCACACAGCATCGCCATCACAGCACGCTTGCTCTCACCTCCCCCGTCTAACACAGGCAGCAATTGCGTATGTCGGTCTAGCTCAACATCAAGGACCTGCTCGTCACCAACCACGGGGCCGGCCGATCTCAGCGGATCGAGCTAGCCAGGGCGGCAAATGGACAACAGACGGGCATCAACGATCACTAGTTTGAAGCACCCAGATGTGGGAACCGAAGAATCTGGACACGGAATTACTGACCTCGACCCAGTGCTCGACTTCCATCGGAGGGTTTTGCGACCCGATGAATGTAAGCGTTAGGCGCGCCAGGAACGGGCGATCCGTTGTGCTCGCAATCGCGAACGGTTGGGAGGATATAACAACCGGTTCCAGGAGCGTCGACGGCGCGGGGTCCGTGAGACAGGATATTGTCACCTTAACTAGAAAAGCGGACAGATGGAGGCTCTAAAATTTCCGTATGGGTTCAGGTCCAGTTCAGCGCTCCACGGAGGCAAGAGAAATGGAAGCGATGCGGGGTTGTCACTTACGTAGGAAGGAGAATCTATGGATAGCATCCAACGATGTGTGTGTTCCTGGAGAGCCGGCGGTCGCTGATCTATGCTGGAAAATGGGGCTGACAGTACGAAATATATTGAAAACACTCACTAGAAGGCAGCCAGAAGCTTCGGTCTGTGACGGCCACGCGCGCAATGATATGAAACCTGCTGCCGGCGGCTGCCGCGGAAGGATCGAATGATAAAGAAGGGGGAATGGACGATGGTGGATGGGCACGGTCTGGGGCCTCGCTGTGTTCAGCGATCTCGGAGTGCAAGGCGATATCGAGCGAGGCACGCGCTTTGCTTCGATGCGTGTATGGCATCCGCCATCGAGGTCCTCTCACGTGCATTGGGCTCACGTTGTCGGAAATTGTGTTTCCAACATCGTCAAGGATATCAACGAATTTACCTTGGTCCAGGACATTGATGCATCTACGCTTTGGGGCATGGCTGAGACCAAGAAAGGGCGCCAGCGCAGGAGTATCGATATGGAGACCAAGTGTCTTCGACAGATGGGTACTCGTCTTTGAGCTTGAACCGATGACAGCGCTCCCCACGATCCGTTCAGGCTCGGGATTCTCCCGTTCGCCATCATCGTCCGGCGCGGAAGGTACCTCCGTTCTACTGCCGCCGACAGCAATCTCAAACAAGCTCCTCAAACTCGGCAGACTGACCTCTCCGAGCTCGATGCCGTTTTGCATCACCCACTCCTGCTCTTCCTCGGGAACGGACACCGCACAGTTCCGTATACATTCATCGTGGCTTCCGAAATCGCGAGAATGGCGCAGGCGGCAGTGATTTAGCAGGCCCTGGACGCTCGGGAAGTTGGTGCGCGCGCAATCAGGACAGGCGAGTTTGGCGAGGGTCGGAGGAGATGTGTTTGTGATCTGTAGAAAAAGTAGCTTGGCGTTGCTGCTGCGGGCGGGGCGGGCAAGATCATTGAGCGGTCGTTGACGTGTATGGCGAGTATGACGAGGCTCTATCAGAGGTGGGGTGGGCGCTGAGACGGAAGCGGGCGCGGATTTGATGGGTACAAGGGCACGAGGAACGGCTGGTAGGGTTTCACGGGAGAGAAACGGGAGACATGAAGCTTCAGCAGCATCCAGAGCTTCCATAGCCGCGTTTTGGAATGCTTCAGATGCCTGAGCCTGAGCTGCAAGAAAGGTCGATGGCCTCTGAAAATTAGACGGATAGCCTGCAACTCCAAGTGTCCGATACCTTTACCTTGAATGCCCTTATTCTCTAGGGCTTCTTGGAGAATGAGAGCCCAATTTATGCGAGATTGAATCATATCATGTACTCGTTGCCTAACATCTATTTCCAGGTCGAGCTCTTCCAAAATGAGCTGCCTAGATGCAGCAATACGATCTGGACAAGATATCAGGAGAGGCTGACAAGCAGGACAGTCGACGAACCTCTACTCCAAGACATCCCTCCATCTGATCGTTTCCTTTTCCTGGTCACTTGTATATCGTCCCCTTCATATGATGAAATGGACATGGTCGTAAGCTGCACAAATGAAGGTGCACTCGAAAAATGGGTCTTCCTGGAGAGTGTGACATGTCCGTGACAGCGCGTGAGATACTGTGACGATACGCGTTTGGTGCGCGCATGCCGCCGGCCGCGTCGCCGTCAACGTTGGCTCAACACAACTCACTTCGCCATGGGAATCAAAGGTCTCACAGGGCTCCTCTCAGAGCATGCCCCACAATCAATATCGGTGAGCTTCTGTCTATGGCGACTCAAGCAGCGACCTCACGCAGAAATGTAGTCGCATGAAATCAAAACGCTCTTTGGCCGCAAAGTCGCGATCGACGCGTCCATGTCCATTTACCAGTTCCTGATAGCAGTGCGCCAGAAGGATGGAGAAATGCTGCAGAACGACGCTGGCGAAACGACGAGGTGTGTGCATGTCTTTCAATTACGGCGGCTAACTCTGGATGATGAACTTGCGCTGTCAGTCATCTCATGGGTTTCTTCTACCGCACAATACGGATCGTGGAGAACGGCATCAAACCTGCTTATGTTTTTGATGGAAAGCCTCCTGAACTCAAGGCCGGAGTGGTATGTCTGCCTGCTTGAATCTTAATTTGCTTATAGGGCGCTCAAGCTGTCAATAGCTTGCAAAACGATTCGAAAAGAGAGAGGAGGCTAAGGAAGACGGCGAGGAGGCGAAAGAAACAGGTGCGAAATCTATGTTTTTCTATGCTGTACAGGTTACTTGAACCCACTATATCGTAGGTACAACTGAGGACGTGGACCGTTTCTCTCGACGGACTGTCAAAGTTACAAGAGAACATAATGAAGAATGTCGAAAACTCCTAGGTTTGATGGGTATTCCAGTGGTCATTGTGAGCGATCCTTCCATGATTTTACTTTCTCTCGATCCCTGCTAATTTATTGGCAGGCTCCATCAGAAGCAGAGGCCCAATGTGCCGAGCTTGCGCGTGGCGGAAAGGTGTGCTGGAATGACAGAAAATGCCCGCCTTGCACTGACCGCACGTCTGGGACAGGTCTACGCTGCCGGCTCAGAAGATATGGACACGTTGACATTCAATGCGCCGACCCTATATCGTCATCTCACATTCTCGGAGGCCAAGAAACAACCTATCAGTGAAATTAACTTGGAAAAAGCCCTGCAGGGGCTAGATATGAACATGTCCCAGGTACCTCTCCCTCTGATTGCGCATTTGTTGCCTCTTATTAATGCCCCATTCTTCTAGTTTATCGACCTATGTATACTGTTGGGATGCGACTACCTGGAGCCCATAAGAGGCGTGGGTCCTAAGTCTGCTCTCAAGCTCATCCGAGAGCACGGCGGACTTGCAGGCGTGGTCGAACATCTGCGTGAAAAGTGAGTTTCTCCTCTATCATACTATTGCCGCCTGTCCTCAAAACGCTTTCGACGCTGAAAGACAAGCGGTGAAAGATGAGGCAGCAGAGGACGGCAAGAAGAAAAAGGGCGGCGTGCAGATACCTGACGAGTGGCCATGGGAGGAAGCCAAGAGAGTCTTCGAGAAGCCAGATGTGACGCCGGCGGACGAGATCGAGGCAAGATCCTTCTCGTCTCCTATGAACGCACAGATTTGACATATTATTCTGCAGTTGGAATGGAAACATCCAGATGTCGATGGTCTCGTGGAATTCCTCGTGAGGCAGAAAGGCTTCAAGTGAGTTTATTTTACCTGTTTCATGCGTCATGTCGTGACACGCGTTTTTTCAGTGAGGAGCGTGTGCGCAAGGGCGCAGAAAAGCTCTCCAAATTCTTGAACGCAAAACAACAAGGTCGGTTAGACGGATTTTTCACCGTACAACCGAAGGCCCCGTCCGCAAAAAATGTGAAGGGCAAGAAGGTCGACGCGAAGGGAGCCGCCGGTAGCAAACGCAAGGTAGGGGTGGAATCTACATTCCAAATGCCACTATCTGATCTGCGTCCTTCCAGAACAAAGAGGGCGATGCAGGTCCGAGCAAGAAGGCAAAGACGAAGAAGTGATGACCGCCAGTGGACATCTCAATATATTTCTTCTTTCTTGTTTTTTGTTGTAACTGCGGAGGTGAACCCGTCTCGGATGGATGTCCGGAATTATTGATATATTGTATGATTTTAGTACGAGCAGCGTCTCATCCAACGGATGAAGACACACTGTCTTTTATTCTCGACACTCTGATACAAGACGCCTGACACATGTTGTCTTTCAGATAAAAATACAGATAGATAGCACAGTCAAATACAACCACAAAACGACCGCAACGGCGGCCAATCAGTCAAGCAAATCCAAGTCTAGATTGTGCGGCGCGCTGCCGAAATCTACGCCTAGCGACTCCATAAACTTCCTATAAGTCATGCGGCCGCCCATTGTTTCAGGATTGTGATATACACCGTCGTCCATATCCTGATCTACTCCGCGTCTCGCTCTGGAGATCATGGCTGCAAGTGTTCGAACCCATGTGTTGAAAAGCGGCTTGAATGGTTCCGTCATGGCCTCATTCAACTTCGGAAAACCTTTGCTGGGAGAGTCAAGAAGTGCAACCTTGAAATCTTGCATTGCAGTCCAACGCAACACTGTCCAGTCCTTCTCTTTGATCTCGCGCTTTCGCACCTCTTTTCCTCCGAGCAGGAACCCGGTAGCGCACCAAATCAGAAGGTAGAAAAAGGACTCGAGGTCATGCCGATAAAAGTGTGGAGAGCCTGCGAAGGTGTCCAAAAGATCAATGGCGATGAATGGACCGGTGCCCGTTCTATGCTGAGCCGACGCGACGTCGGCGACCCCATCCTTTGCTTCGACGTTGATCGAGAGGTCCCAGTCGATGAGGACACCATATGGCTTCCCCTTAGCGTCCACATCAAACATGACATTGTTGATACTGAGATCCCGGTGCAGGACATGCGCTCTCTTGAACACGACCCGATGAGCTGTTGCCGAGTTAACATCAGCAAAAAAACATACGATTTAGATCACAAACGAGAAACAAACCTCGTACGAGATCAAGGAAGACAGACTGGAAGTCCGCAATTGTCTTCAATTCTTTCAAGGGTCTCAGTTGATCGCAGACAATCACCCGGAGCACACGGTTCTCGAGGTGGCTTGAAAATGCCCAGAGCGCCCCTTGCATTCGGGGTAATCCCAGCCGCGTGCCTTCCAACGTCGTCGACATTCGCATCCGTGTGATATGTCGTGCCTCTGTGGGGCCAATCCGCTTCCGAATGTGTCGAATCAAACTGTCCTCGGAAGGTCGCGAAGCAGCCGGCCAGCTGAACTTGACCACTAGCCTCTCCTTCAACTGAACGCCCAGCTTCGACTCGCTCCCAGTCATCGCAGTCACAGGCATGACAGACGTCCCACGACCTACAATCCCAGGTTGAACGTAGATTGGCGACCCAGTGATCTTCAGTCGGACCACCCCGGGCACAGGTTCGTTCTCCGCGTTGATACCCTCGTCGATGTGGATTTCCCAGTTGTCGAGGTGTTTTGGTGGCTCGACACGAATAGGTCTAGCCAAGCTCAACGGAGGCAAAATGGTCGATGGAGGCCGAATCATCGGCTCGTACCCGAACCGCTCCATGTTGCACTCGGTGATCGCTGCAAGCGCGAGGAAGAAGAACCTCGGATTCTCCACGATGTTGAACTCCTTAGATTGAATGACACCCATCCGGTCATAGTACCAGAAAGACATCATGAGGTCCACGACATAGAAGCCTGTCACATATCGTCGACGGCCGTCCCCAAGACATTCTGATGCATATCCCGCAGTTTGAAGCTCGTCTTTGTCGAGAACCGGAGGCTTCCAGCTCACCCGCACGTTTCCCTTGCCATCGTTGTTCGTAGTGACGCGCAGATCACGAGCGGCGGTGTGAGAAGAACTAGCCTTGGAGGTCTCAACTGCTGGTGGCGTAGGCAGCCGATCCGTGTCGTCTCCTCGTTCCCCGTCGGCCGGTTCCAAGATTGATTCCACACCCACACTCGCTACCTCGTCTCTGCCCAAGGTCCTGGTCTTGACTTCATCATCCGCCGAGACACCGACGTTCCGATCGACACTCTCTTCGAGCTTCACCGGAAGACTCCCTGCCCTCCAAGAGTCAGGTGAAAGACCCATGGGCTTCCTCGACTCTGTTCTGCTGTCAATGTCGGAATTTGTGCTGGCCGTCGGACTGACAGCCATTCTCTTGGGCCTCGGCAGGACATCTTCCGAGGAGGCCTTGCGCTTCAGACTCACTTGGACGTCCGTCGTCACGTCCGGTGCCGTTGTTGCGTCCGGTGCCGACATCGCCTTCGGTGTCGGATCGGTGTCGTCGTCCTTCTTGTCATCCGTCTTGAATTCCATGAACGAAGGCATCGTCAGCCACTCCATAGAAGGTCTCTTCCCTTGTTGTAGCATCCGCAGTGCCGCTTTAAATGCTGCCAGCGATTGAAGCGAGACATCAGGTTTGCGGACGTTCTTGTTTCCCTTGACGTTCTGCGATCCGAGTGGTTCGAATTGCACAGGGCATGGGGATTCGATGTCCGGCACCGCCTGATGTATCTTGGCCCGGGCGTCGTCCAGCATCCTGACGAATGGGGCATATCGCACTGGTTCACGTTCGCCGAGAGTAGACACGTATCCAGCAACAAGAACCGGATCGAGTTGCAAGATGTGTTGTTTCTCCTCCCATGGCAGGCGGTCGAGAGGGTACTGCCAGATGCAACGGATGAAGTCCTCGACCGGGAGACCTCTTCTGATAGTTCCCATGAGGTCTGATAGGATCAATGAATCTATGAACTTCTTGGTATGTCGTTTTCCTTGGAAGCCGCCAACGCCCTCTCGGACGGGAGTAGTAGGGCGGGGTGGTGCCTGGGGGATATCTGGAAAAGACATGATGAGCAGTTTGAGCGTCGAGCATGATCTCGGTCGTGGCGAGAGATTATAACAGAGAGTATGCGTACGCTTTGACCAGTCGCACTGACCTTTGGAAGAGAATAGACCCCCAAGCGTTGATTTTGTTCACAAGTGAGACATCCTAGCATTAGAACTCCGCGCAGCGACAATTGCACGTGCATTAGGGACTATACCGGACGAAATTCGATGATTTAGCATTTTCTGAGCTAACCGTGACTACTTCGGACATTCCTTCCTCAAAAGTTGGCAACAAATACTACCAATGCGGGTTCAAACGTTTATTGGTCTCAGCCCGTTCAACGCACCATCGCACGAGGACTAATTCCTTGGAGAAAGCGAGTGGGGAGGATCAGAACATAGGCATTGTGTTCATCGTCTGTTGAGAAGTCCGAGGTCGACACATTCTTGGATCGATTCATTCAGACAATCCACCTAAGAAAAAGGCACTTGTCGTGATACATTTTCATGGCAGACAATAATGCAATGACCAGTGTTAACAAAATAATTTGCTAGAACAGGATCCGGTGCATCCTTGGAGCCTAGAATCACACAGTCAACGTACATTCGAAGTGGAAGTTTGACCAGCTGCAGACTTACTTCGCCTCCCAACCCGTTTACCACAACAATTGCACTGTCAGAGATCATGGTAAGCGGCGAGTGCACAAGCCGCTCATTCTCCGTTGATGAGATTTCTGCTTTCGAGACCAGACACGATGCACTCGACGATATGCCCTCGTCATCCCAAAAGCCTTTCGGCACGTCGTCCGGGTAACTGATCTCAACGTCCTTCTTTCCCGACTCCATAGCATGCTGAATCCTTGGCACACTGAAGTCCATCACGCGAATCACTAGACGGTCTGCTTCGCCAGCCTCGGTCTTGATGCTTTGGGCGTATCGGTATCCAGAGATCGAATTCCGAGGATTTGCCGAATCGTCATACACGGAATGCTGGACCCGCGCGTCGGTTGAGAGCCATTCACGATACTTCAGTACCTTGCGCAGCCCTCCGCCGTCGCATTCTCTACACAGATGCCTGAGAAGGGTAGACGCGGGCACGAATATCTCCAGAAATTTAGTTCCCAAATCATCGGGAGACGTCCCAGGATCTGCGCCGCGAAGCCTAAAAAGCACGATGGAGTCCGCGGCAGGCTGATCCTGCGGTTTTATAGAGGAAGAAAGTGCGTGATGGTCTGTCCACATGTCAATTCGTCTCAACTTAACTTGAGAAGAAGGGACAGGGAAAAGGAAGGCTAAAGAATATGCGACTTCATCGCAAGATATGATGTTGGGACCAACAGCAGTGATGTCGAGCACGAAAAGCTTGGGATGGGATCTTTCTGTGGCCAACCAAGGCTTGTGCACCAACACCATTACATGCTTTTCAGTCAGGAAAGCAAACGACTGAATGCCCTCCCCAGTGAGCTCCTGAACTTTGTTCAGAGCAATGCCTGAGTAGTGAGTAGATGACATACCATGCGACGTTCGCTTGTTCTCCAATCCCAGATTCCGAGTACAGCGTGGCGATTCTCGTTATCCTGTACAAGCATGCCCACATAATCGCCATTGGCCTGAATTGTATGAGACAATGGGTGTGGTACATAATCCGACTGGAAGTCGATGAAGCCAGGATCGGCATTGGGATGCGGATGAGCGCTCTTGAACGAAAGAATATGCAAACGTAAGTCGATTCCCGTAGGAATTGGAGTGCTTCACCGATCCTCACGTCAGTCGGCGGAAAAGCACGAAGGGACTAAGCAAACGTACAAGGACAAATCTTCAAGAAGCACCAAAAGCCCCAATGGAGGAGATATGCAGAAAGCTTCAGCCCGCCGTGCAACTATGCGGATTCCCCAGTCGGGCTCCTCAGGAATCTCCAGTACTGGAGATTCTAGCGGCAGAACAAACAGAAGCTGTGAATTGATCCCAAGAAGCGCTAACTTTCCGTCGCGCACTACAGCGTCTGGAACGAATCGAGTGACCGCACCAGCAGGGATGAATGCAGATTTGACTGTAGAATATTCGAAGTTTCGCCAGGCAGCTTCGTGGTGACGAAGCAACTCGGTGCGCTCTAAAAAAGACGCTTTATGGGGAACAGAGACCCGACCCTCAAGACCACTGATCGCAAACTCAATGTTATACTGTAATTCGGTGGTCTCCTGGATGATCAGTCGCCAGAGACGACATACCTGAAAAAAGACGTGGTAAGTGTGCGTTGATCACACAGATCAAAACATGCTTACTCTCTGGCAGCGAACGAGCGTGACACCGTCGACATCCTTCAATATATCGATGTATAGTTCTATAGGGAAAATGTGCACTCCACTCATCTCTTTGAAGAAACGGAGCTGCCTCTGGGTGATGGTCGATGGTAGAGAGAGATGACTTACAAATGTCAGATCGAAGGCGCCTGAATGTTCGGGAGGCTGCCCGAACCATGGCCGAGCTAGGCTATCTCCGAGTATCAACTTCTAAATACCGTGACTACATATCACAGATGTGATGTTAGCGACTCTTTAAGTTAGAGACAAATATTGGAGGAGTCTAGGGAATTCAAGAGATCTCATCAATATGTCAGTAGACTCCTATATCTGAGACAAAATTGAATGATTGTTAGCACTGAACCAGAAAGGCTCCCGTGATGGAGATCAGAGAGTATTGCGAAGTTCGAAGCTGAGGCACGACTTACAGAACAGGTAGCAGGTTTCAGTTTCAATTCGGCTTCGTTCATTAATATTGAAGGGTCGCAGCGCTTGAACTTCACTCGTTCACTTCAACCGAACGACATTCTTGACCCCCAGAATCACATGTCAAGAAGACTCTTATACCTCAAGTCTAGGGTAACGGTCATCGATGAAGAGGACACAAAGTGAAGCTTGAGCATGAAGCCCTCGTATCATTATCAGACTCTAGCCTTCGTGCGATGAGATTGGGAGAAAACATACCTTGACAGGTCACAGAATACGGTGTTTCGGACTATATTCCGGGGCATACGTCTTCGCTTTATCATGGACAGCGGGGGTGACCACCATATAATCCCGACATTTTCCATTACAGCTGCCATAGTCTACACGAGCCCTGATACAAGTCCGAGAGCATATGATCCGTATGAATCATGGTGCGTGAATCTGGAACAGTGTCATTCATAGAAATACGGATTCTCAACGGAGCGTGGCTGTTACTTACGCAGAGGCTCAACAAGGGCCAGCGCTGCAAAAAGATTCGAGTCAGACCATCCGGCATGGAAGCAAGCATCGAAAGAGAAAATCACTCCCTCGAAATTGCAGATCTGCCCAAAACGGCTGCGTCACGGGTTGCGCCAGGTTGCGCCGCCACAACTGCTCTTCAACTATCAAACGCTGGTATGCATGCCCAGGCGAGGCCTACAGCTTCTTTCTTATCGCTGACAACGATGTTGACAAACATTCTGGTTTGACTGAACAGCTGGGTCGCGTTGGGCGTTGAAACTGACGCGTGTCCTCCCTCACTCAATGGCCCGTCTGCCAGTAAATCGCTGCCAGGTCAACTTCGCAGGAGAAGGCCAGTGCTTCGCATTCGATTCTTTTTCCAATGATGTGCAGGAAGGCGCAGGATCAGAACGTTTTCGCTCTGCTCGCTATGTGGGGGCTCTACAGTGCTAATTATAGAGGGATCGCGATGTCATCATCCCTATCTTCTTGCCCCGCGTGTCGCTTCGATTCTCTCATGGTTCCTGTTATGTGGAGACTGGCTCCTTTGGTACCCGTTCCGTCATTCACGACAACAAGAGACAGCCATTACATCCTTTGTACTCGCCTGTAACACCGGGTGGTCTGTTTCCAATCGCGCGACTGCAATCTCCGGAACAAGGATGGCCATAATTTGTCCAGGTGCATGTGCTCGAAATTCGCTCTGGCAGGGTAGCCGGTCCTTACGTCGGTATCGCTTACTGCACTGCATGTACGGCCGCCCTCACATGGAGTGCGTATCGGTCTGTGTTAGAGCCACAGCAGGGGCTGGAACGATGCCGGGCGCGGCTGAGCAAGAAGCTCTCAAGAAGCCCCAGTACCACAGGCCCAGGTGGATTGCAGGCCAGGGCGCAGATGCACCTTCTCGGACAATAATAAGGACCGAAGCAAGAATGACACCCTCTCTCGCCGTACTTGGCTTTCGCGTCCAAGGATCAAATGACGCAACCCCCCTCCTACCCCCACCGTCGCGATCTATATAAACCCTCTCGCCCTCTCCGTTCCTCAGCATCACCGCACCTACTCACAGCAGCTCTCCCCAACCCAACCCAACTCAACACCCGCAATGTCCGCCTCGAACGCACTCCCCTTCGCCAGCCGTGTCTTGAAGACCGGTGCGCGTGATATCATCGCTCGCGACCGCGCTCGCGCCCAGAAGCTCCTCGCCGGCGTGCAGCCGCACGGCCCCGCCGCGTTCCACAGCGCAGAGCTGCGCAAGCGCGGCGCTGCCCACCCGCAGTTCCTCTCCGCCCGCCGCCACGGCCACCACCACCACCACGAGACCGAGCCCACCGATCCCGCGCCCACCGAGCCCGGCAAGACCCCGACGGCTCCTGGCGACAACACCGGAGAGACGATCGATGTCACGGACGCTGGTGCGTGTGTGCGAGACGGCGTGCGCGCCACTCTGGCGGCCGGCTCACGATTTGGGAACTAGGTGTCACGTATACCGCATCGGTCGGCGTCGGTAGCCCTGCTATGCAGTACACCCTCCTTATTGACACCGGGAGCTCGAACACCTGGGTCGGTGCGGACAAGAAGTACTCTCCCTCTAGCACCGCCAAGAGCACGGGAGCGAAAGTGGTTCGTATCCCCATCCGCATGCGGATACCGATACAGCCGTTGGGACTGACTGTGCGCGATAACAATTATAGAACGTGAGCTACGGCTCTGGCTCCTTCTCCGGCACCGAGTGTGCGTGACCCCGCCCGCGATGGCGTACTCGTATCTGATATTCGCGGACGCTGACGTCGCGCCCAACAGATACCGATCAAGTGAGCCTCTCGAGCGCGCTTGTGATCAAGAAACAGAGCATCGGCGTCGCTTCCAGCGCACAAGGCTTCGACGGTGTCGATGGCATCCTTGGGTATGCCGCACCCTTTCGAGCATGAGCGAAGCTGACTGCGGCAATCATCACGCAGCATCGGCCCAGTTGATCTCACGCAGGGCACCGTCTCGAGTGGCGAGGCCGTCCCGACCGTGACCGACAACCTGTACTCGCAGGGCACGATCACCGTCGAGTCCATCGGCATCTTCTACGAGCCGACCACGACCGCGGACGGCGAGCTCAACGGCGAGCTTACCTTCGGCGCGGTCGACCAGAGCAAGTGCGTCGTCCCCTCCGTGGCCCTCATTGTCGCCGCGCGCTGACCGCCCCGTTTGGGTGCGCCTACAGGATCACGGGCGACGTGAACTACGTGCCGATCACGAGCACGCAGCCCGCGGGCGCGTACTGGGGCATCGACCAGGACGTCACGTACGGCAGCAGCAGCAGCGGCGCCAAGTCGATCCTCAGCGCCACCAGCGGCATCGTCGACACCGGCACCACCCTCGTGCTCATCGCCACCGACGCCTTCAAGGCGTACGAGAAGGCCACCGGCGCCAAACTCGACCAGTCAGTCTCTCTCTCTTCCCCCACCCCCACCCCCACCTCTCTAGTGCCGCGCGACCGCTGAGACACGAACTCACGCTCTAAACGTTGTGATGCGCAGGACCACGGGCCTGCTGACGCTTACCCAGTCCCAGTTCGCGAACCTCAAGTCGCTGTTCTTCAACATCGGCGGGGTCTCGTACGAGCTCACGCCCAACGCGCAGATCTGGCCGCGCGCGCTGAACAGCACGCTCGGCGGCGACGCCAGCAAGATCTACCTGATCGTGAGCGACCTCGGCAGCCCGAGCGGCCAGGGCCTCGACTTCATCAGTGCGTTGCACCGCCTCTCCTACCCTCTCCCCCTCTTCTCTCTTCCCCTTTGCCCTGCTCCTATTTGCCTGTTATTTGCTGTGCTGGGGACTGACGGGTGTGCGCGCGCACGTGGGCAGACGGGTTCACGTTCCTGCAGCGCTTCTACAGCGTGTACGATACCACCAACTCGCAGGTCGGGCTCGCGACCACGGAGTTCACGAACGCCGAGACGAACTGAGCGCGGCCCCCGCGCTGCGGCGCCGCCAAGACTCGGCGACGGGCATGCGTGTTTGCGTGTTTGTGACGGTTCGAGACGGGGATTGAGTGGCGGCGGTGACTGGGCTCGGGCTGTTGTGATGCATACATGATAGATACGGACTGTTTTGAGATCGCTTTCGCTGTGTTATACATCGCTGTCTGTGCGTTTTGGATAATTACGACAGGCAGCTCGTCTTTTAGCTTTCACGTTGGCATGCTTGAGTTTGGATATCATCATATCACGTACCTACGATGGGTGGGTTGTACAGGAGATAATGACCATATATATGACGACGGAAAGCAGGAACGCAGGATCTGAGATCTGAGTTTTCGAAACAAATGCCGACAAGAAACATGGAGTACTGACAGCATCGACATCCTCGTGCGACTGGGACGAGACGCGAAGCGAAGGCTGATTGCCTGCGGGGGTTGGCAGCGCCAAACCATCCGGAATGGCGCCTGCATACACGACCGCATCCAGGCGTCCACAAAGGGTCCATATATGCACCCGCACCCGCCACCTCGCGACGCACGACCCTTATCTCCCACGCGTGACTGCGACCCCCTCTGGGCTCTCGCAGCCCAAAGGAGTGTCGACGGGCCTCTAAGTACCGAACGCACACAGCAGTTAACGAACGAGGCGCCCCGAGTCACCTGATCCGCCGCACACGACACCGAAGCATAATCCCAAACCGGGCGTCCCTGTCCCTCCAGATCGAGTGTGCAGGCCCCCACGAGGCACGAAGATCCGCAGCCGCGCAATAAGCTCGTGCCGAGCGTCTGCGCGCGTCCTTAGAGCGGCGCGAGCCCACGGCGTCACGCCCTCACGTCGTCATCCAGCGAAGACGTATGCCCGCGTGCGCCCTGTGCGTACGTAGTGCGTCTCTGTGCGCCCACAGTGCCTGTGGCCATCCCATCCCACACGCGGGGTGAATGTATATAAAGCTCGCGGCGCGGCACAGCCAGCGAGCGATACACACCTTGTCCCTCCGGCCCCTCTGGCCGCGCGGCTTCCATCTGGCCACATCCGCGCTCGGCGGACGTCTCGCGCGTGACGGTGACGGTGACGGTCCCTGTATGTGCCGTCGAGGCGTCAAAAGCTTAAACTGGTGATTAGAAGGAGACAGGCGACGGCGAGTGCGTAATAGGGGTGCACGCGCGCGGGGCTCGCTGGTGACGATGGGTGACGGGGATGGCGAGGGTGAGGGTGAGGGTGGTGGGGGGTGGGGTGGTCGCTGGAGGCAGCACGGGACGGGTCAGATGCGCGGGCCGAGGGCGGATTTGGGGCTAGAAGCGCGGTGCGGGGTGCGTGCCGTGCGGGGGCGCGCGAGCGAGTGGGTGGGTGGGCAGGAGAACGGGGGTGCGGATGACTGTGCGCGGGTCATCTGCACGCGTCCCCGGTGGGACAACGAGGGACAACGTGGCCGAGGCGGCGTGCCGCGGGACCCGCTGGACGCAGTGCACGCGTCGGACGAGCGCGCGAAACGATCGCGCGCTGGGGCCGCATAGGGGTCGTCCAGCGGGGTGAGGGTCAGTGCGAGATGAAGGAACACTCGCCTGAGCAGTCAGTTAGGCACATGTGGGGGACGACGGCGAGCGCGACGGCTAAGCGACCTCGAGGGTGCGGGCGTCGACGGGTCGGCGAGGCAGAGGCAGAGGCAGAGGCAGAGGCAGACCGCGGGGATAGTTGCCAGCGACCGCGGAGAGGGATGGCGAGGAGGCAGCAGGCGCCAGGGTCGAGATGATTGCGTCGCGGATGCCGTCACGATCTGTGATGCCCCGCGACGTCCGAGCGAGAGGCAGAAAAGGGAATGGGGCGGGTACTTACCGGTACCCCGCACTGCAGGCCTGGGCGCGAAGGCAGGAGGAGAAGCGGACCAAGGGGGAGCCAAGGAAAGATATGCGCACAGGCGGAACTTCTGACTGGAGAGGGGACGAGGAGGGATGTGGGATGTGACGGGGCGGGAGGGTGAAACACAGGGCACACGCCAGAATCCCACGTTTGTTTTGCGGAGGGCGCACATGATGGGGGGGCATGACGAGGGGGCTGGCGGGAGGGCAACGGGCGGGCACGTGAGGGGAGGGCTGGTGCTGGCCAAGCAGGGATGTTCGATACGCTCGGGGCCTGGCAGACGATTGCAGCCAGTCGCTGTCCTGGAGTGGACGCCAAGGGGAGCGAGCGAGGGCGAGGATGGAGGCAGGGGAGCCCTGGGGAGCCGTGTTCGATCCGCTAGCGGGGCAACCCAGGCGCCAAAACCAGATCGCCGCAGCCGCAGACGGCACGTGCACAGCCTCTGGGACGCCCCCGCCGTCGCGTCCGCTTCATCTCGACAACACACGCTACTGCCTGTCCCCCCCTCTTATAAGTCCCTACGCGTCCCTCACCCCATGCCCTCCCCACCCGCCCCGAAGCACAGCAGGGACCGCCCGAGCCTCGTACAGACACCGCCCGGCTTGTTCCCTGCTTCTGACACCCAACTGGGCAATATATTTTGTGGAGACGCGCGATCGAGATCTGCCATAACCGTCTCGGCAGCCTTGTCCGTCTTGGATCCCGAGCAACTCGAGCCCTTTCTTATCACGACCACAACCTTCCCTCTCCTCCCCCTCTCCCAACCCACATCCTACCCTCTACCTGGTCAACAACTGGGCACGGTGACTGTACAGCTTCAACGAACGTCCCACGATCCACCAATCCCTATTCTCACACGGACGTCATGACTTTTCATCCCGTATGTTGCTCCACTTTCTCCTTATGCGCCCCATCGTCCGTCCTAATCATCAGCCCCCCTCAGTTCGAGGTCTCCATACCTCATGTCGCATACGCTGTATTGGGCGGCTTTGTCGTGTTTGTGCGTCTCCCGCTCTCCTCGCTCGCGCCCTGTCCGTTTGCTCAATTCGCCCGACGGCCCAGTTCGGAATGTTTTCCCTCTTCATCAGAGAAAAGGTATGCCCTCTCGCCGCCATTTCGATCCCGCCCGTGCTTACCTCTTCCAGCTCTACATCGGCGAAGCCTGCTGGGCATTTTTATTCGGCGTCATTATTGGTGCGCTCCTCTTTCCTCTTGGCGCTCCTGGCCACAGGGCCCCGGAGTGAATGTGTCATCTGAACATATCCTTCTCTCGTGTTCGATCAGGACCGTACGGTGCGGGCATATTCGACCCTAGAGGCTGGGGCAACGGCAGCGAGCAGGTCACCAACACGATCACCCTCGAGTTCACCCGCGTCGTCCTCGCCATCGGAGTCTTCGCTATCGGCGTCGAGCTCCCAAAAGCCTACATGGCACGCCATTGGAAATCCCTCTTCTTCCTCCTCGTCCCCGTCATGACCTGGGTGCGCCTCCTTCCCCGCTATCATTTCCTCTCGCTGATGCATCAAACCCCAACAGGGCTGGTTTGTATCAGCCGGCCTCATCTACGCCCTCATCCCGAAGCTCAACTTCCTCTCGTCTCTAGCGGTCGCCGCGTGCCTCACCCCGACGGACCCCATCCTCGCCGCGGCCGTCGTGGGCGGAAAATACGCTGACAAGCACGTCCCCGCTCACTTGAGGCACCTCCTGGCCGCCGAGTCCGGGTGCAACGACGGCGCTGCGTTTCCGTTCCTCTACATCTCCCTCTACCTCATCATGGACAAGACCACCGCCCGCGCGGTCGAAGACTGGTTCCTCATTCTCTGGCTCTGTGCGTGCGCATCGGTGCTGGCTGCTCTTCAGCTTTGTTGATTTCGTTAATGTTGTTATCGTCGTCGCTCGACGCTGCGTGCATGCATGCGCGCGCGCTAGATCAAATCGTGCTCGGCACCGTGTGGGGCGCGATGCTCGGCTTCGGCTTCCGCCACCTGATGAAGTTCTGCGAGCGCAAGGACCTCATCGACCGGCAGTCCTACGTCGCGCAGTACGTCTCGCTCGCGCTGCTCACCATCGGCACGACGACGATGCTCGGCTCGGACGACCTCCTCGCCGCCTTCTCGTGCGGGACCGCGTTCGCGTGGGACGGCTTCTTCAACAAGCAGACCGAGCAGGCCGTGTTCTCGTCCGTGATTGATTTGCTGTTCAACGTCGCCGCGTTCGTGTTCGTCGGCGCGTGGACGCCGTTTACGCAGTTCGATAACCCGGAGCTGTCGCTCTCCGTCTGGCGGCTCGTCGTGATCGCGATCCTGGTGCTGGTGCTCCGGAGGCTGCCCGCGATGATCGCGCTGTACAAGTGGATACCGGACGTCAAGAGCCTGCGAGAGGCCGTCTTCAGCGGCCACTTTGGCCCCATGGGCATCGGTGCGTCGTCGACCCCCCTCTTTTCACCCTATCCGTTGCCTGCGTATATGCGTTCCTCCGTTCTGACGTCCGTCCGTCTCCGCGCACCAGGTGCCGTCTTCATCTCCACCCTCGCCGCCGAGACGCTCGCGAGCGCGGACGCGGCGCCAGACTCGCAGACGGGCATCCTAGCCGAGTCGATCCAGCCCATCGTCGCCTTCATGGTTGTCACCTCGATCATCATCCACGGGCTCTCGATCCCGTTCTTCTCGCTCGGGCGGCGCGTGCACTCGGTCTCGCGCACGTGGTCGCGCCACGTCAACGACGCGGACGCGCCCGAGTGGACGACGCACACGCGCGCGGTCATGCGTGGCGAGGACATCGTCATCAATCGCGACGCGGCGGACCACCACCGCGCGCCCGTGGACGCGATGGAGCGCGGGGAGCTGGGCTCGGGCTCGGGCTCGGGCTCGGACGAGAAGTCGGCGACGGCGGGCGAGGCGACGCCGCCGCGCCGCGACGAGGAGAGCGACGAGACGAAGGAGGGCTCGCCCGTGGAGGAGCGGTACAAGGCGGAGAACGCGCCCGACGGGGACGATATCCTCCAGGAGTGGAAGGAGGGCCCGCATCGCGTGATCGAGCGGCGCGCGGGGCCTGGCGAGGAGGTGCGCGCGTTCATCCGCTCTGTTTCTTCTTCTTCCTTGTGTGTGTGTGTGTGCGTGTGTGTGTGTGTGTGTGCTTCGAGGGCTGACGATGGCGTGGCGGTAGGTCGAGGTCGAGGTGCAGAGGAACGTCTACGGGCCGAGCGACGTCGAGCGCATCACGCGCGCGTTCCACGGGAAGGACGCGCACCACGCCGCGCACGTTTTTTTGGGCGGGCTCGAGCGCGCGGGAAGCAAGATCGAGGAGACGGCCGCGCATGCGGCGCACGAGACGGAAGGCGCGGCCGCGCGCGCGGCGGACGCCGTCGTGCCCGGCCACGAGCACGAGCACGAGCACGAGCGGCACGACGCGCATGCAAGGGACGAGGAGGAGGGCTGGGCGTCGGATCGCAGCGCGACGGAGGCGCCGGGCCCGCGCCGCCGCGCGAAGGGCAAGAAGAAGCCGGCGGCGCGCAAGAAGGGCCGCGCGTTCTTCGGCGCGCGCGCGCAGCCACAGGCGGGCCCTGGTGATTCCGCACGAGGCAACGACGGTAACGACGATAACGACAACGACAATGACAATGACAACGACGAGAGGGGCGGCGTTAGGGGCGGCGTGAGGGGCAATGGGGGTGCTGGGGCTGCACACGCGCCGCAGCCGGGCTCGTCGCCGGAAGACGAGCCGCGCGGCCGGCGGCCGCCGATCTCGCCCGTCGTCGGTGCGGG
>CVKZ01000005.1:416195-436871 GCA_001457955.1 Heterobasidion annosum
CCGGGGAGCCAGGTGCCGTCGGACGACGAGGACGCGGGGTATGGGACAGGTGGGGGCGGTGGGGGCGGGGAGGCTGCGGAGTCGCCGCGGAATCGGGTGACGTTCGAGTTGCCGGATAGAGATTGATCGATGGGGCGACCTTGTGCTGGTCGAGGTAGTCCCTGCGCGGCGCCGCGGCGCGGGGGCGGGGGCTAGAGTCTGCCGCTGAGGACTGTTCCGTATCTGATTCGTGCACCTGCACGTCCGTTTTCTCCTCCGTCTCGTTCTCGTTCTCGTTCTCGTTCTCGTTCTCGTTCTCGTTTTCATTTTCTTTGTTCGCTCTGTGTTTTTTCTTTTCTTTCCGTTTCTTTTTTCCGCTGTTCGGTTCTGTGCTCCAATCTCATCGCGTCTGGTTTATGATTGATTTTGCTCAAGAGCCTGTGTATCGTGTATCGCTGAAACATGTGTCCGCGCGTAGAACATACCTGTATCTGTGTTTCTGTTTGGCTATCGGGTCGTCGTACTTGGGGTGGGCGAGGGTGGGGGGAGAGGTCCAGCAGGATGATAGTAGTGTAGATGCTAATTGGCGTTGCATAGATATACGCCTTTTTTGCGTTCCTGGCCGGCTGCTTCGCCACCATCTGAGGACGGCGACCTATCACATGGATGTGAATGTTGACGACGTTGGGGGGCGCGCGGTTGGGCAAGCCACCTCGAGAACCGTGTGCTCCGGGTGATAAATTGTCTGCGATTGACTAAGACCTCTGAAAGACACGGGACGATCGCAGACTTCCGGTCTGTCTTCCTTGATTTCGTACTGAGGTGTGCTCTTCTGTAAGAACTGACCCAAATTTATTTGTTCTGTTAGTTTGGTATGTTTCGCAACGGCTCATGGGGTCGTGTTTAAGAGAGCGCGTGTCCTGCACCGGCATCAGAAATTACATGTTTGATGTTTGGCGGGAACTCAAAAAAAAGCCATCCCTTAGAGATATGGGTTCGGCCACTCAGAGACATGATCTAAAATGCGAGTAGTAGGGCCGAGCGAGATAGGAGGGAGGGCGATGCTGCAACGCTGGGTGGCCGCATGGCTTCCAGGAAGTGTATAGAGTCGCTAGACGTGGATTTTCGATCGATAGCGCGCCGCACAACAAGGTGAACTTGGACCTAGACTGGCTTGATTGGCTGTATAGTGCCCCTGCCATAGTCGTACTTGGTCGTGTTACTTCACTGTTGCCATGTGTTATGTGTTATGAGTCGTGTTTCGATCGTAGGAAGGCGGAACATAGCTGGCGTCCCGCATCTAGTCCGAAATTCTTCAAGGACAGGTTCCCCGAGAGTGACTCTCGACGGCGTGTGAATGCAGTATCCTACATGCGCGACATCTCCATATCTTGACTGTCAACTCTGCTCTCGCTTTCTCCAGAGAACCAGCCCCCGTCCAATGGTGCGTCGAACTCCGTGAGACCTATGAACCCGCCACCAGCATCATTACTGGCAGTGCTGGGAGACACCATGCCCACTCGGCCACTTCTAACATGCCACGAACCGGCCTCGGCGAATTGTACCGTTCGCGAGGTTGAAAAATCGGTTGAGACTACTTCTCTTTTAGATGCCGAGCGAAGGTTGAAGATGAGTCTTTTGATGACTGTTAGTCACAGTACAATATACACGATGCAACGACGCACCTCGAGACCATTGTCGCCGCGATCCTATTCGGATGAATATCAGCGCGAGTCATACTAACTGGACTGAAGGAGTCAGGCTTACAGAGATGCGAACGGAGCATTGATGGCACTGATATCATCCTAGAAATTGAATCAGTCAGTTTCAAGCGATCTTGTTGCAGGCGACCAACCGGCGCGAGCTGGAAATCAGCCAGTAAGCGGAAGTTCGAAGCTCGGCGCTGGATGAAGGTGCACGAACGGATAGCAGGAGAACGTTCAGGAGGTTAACAATGAAGATGACACTGTCGGACGAATGGCTCGAGTCATGCGCTTTCCTGGAAGAGATGATCCTGCACTCACAAGAAGTAGATGATTCCTAGTGGATAAGTGAGCCTCTCCAGATGTCAAGTCAAGAGGATGTTTGGTGCCTTACCGTCTCTCATCACGAGTTGAACGAGACCCAGAGCCGAGTTTTGCAGTTTCAGGTAGACACTCCGACCGAGGGTCAGCAAAAAAACACTGGTGTCGAATGTCAATGCAGCAATGTAGATTCCGGACAATCTGTTGCCTGTTCCTACTTCCTTAGATGGGACGCATCCTACCCATCCAGGTGGAAGAGCAGCTGGTACACCTGAAGGTATAGACCAACCCATGACCCCTAGCTGGGCGAGATATATCGGAGCTAGGAGGTACAAGACCCAGCGTGCCCGGCCATAAATTGCATGAATACGCAAAACTAGCAGCAGTTTAGTATCAGCTATCTAGTCAGTCGTGAATGCTAAAGTGCCTCACTTAATATCACTGGTGCCATGAGATGCACAAATGCAAGGCGTCAATAATTCCATGACAGGATCGAGACGAGAGTCTACTGACCACCTGTGCTCGCACTGATTATCGGACCAATCGCCACAGGAAGCCAGATCCAATTCTTGCAAATGGATCCATTCCAGTGAGGACTATGCTCTGCGACCAAATTCAAAATCGATGCGATAGGTGTGGCGTAGCGGAAAATGAAGAAACAGCAAGTTGGCAGGCTGATTTTTGCCCGCCATACAAGCTCAATTTTGTCTCCAAGGGTGAGGAGGTGGTCATAAAGGAGCATGATCGTCGACCCGAGGATATAGTATTTGTTGGCGAGTAAGTGCTTGAATCCTAGTTCCAGCGCATGTTCTATCACTGCTGGATCCAGTGCGGACATTTCGACAGAGGAAAGCTGCTGAAAGATGGAGTAGAATTCCGCCTTAAGATGTCTCTACAAGCATCCATCACCACGATTGTGGACACACCCATTTGATCCACCCCAAGCGCACCCGTATTTGATAAGACTCAACAAGGGTCAGTGAAAGGATCCAATCACAAAGAGCTCACGTCATGCCATCTATGATCATCAAAGATTCATGATCCTGATGCAGTGCATTGTGCAGCATGTTCTATGGGAAGAAGCTTATTGCTCCAAACAACCAACCTTTCAACTGTGAAGTCACATAGCCCACATCAATTTGAGTCATTTGAGAGATCCTGCACATATGGTGGTATAATCTTGCGATAATCTGCAAACATTGAAGTGGGGGTGTACATACAAGCAATGAGACCCATCGCTGAAATGCGCCAAAAGATCCTACAATGGAAGACTCTAGTGATGTATATCACCCTCAACGAGGAAAATTGCATCCGTTGTCTCACATGATGGCACCAGGTAAGTATACTTGATGAAGAGGAATCTGATGCGAGCGGGATGGTTCCAAAGAAGAGAATGTAGCCATCATGTTCATCAGGGATGCCGACATGCCCACCAGTGCTGTATAGATAACACATCGTCCTAGCCCCTGGTGAATCCATGTTCGACCTTCTGACCTGAGGATACAGCGTGATCCAAAGGAATCAGAAAGCCATGCCAATACCACGCATCACAGAGATTGGAAGACGAGCCTAGCAATGTCGCAGGCGTCTGATTCCGGGTGTCATGAGCCTCAGATGCTCAAGACGGGAGCGAGTAGGGAGCCGTTCTGCCAGCAATGCAGTTTAATTGGTGTTGTGGTCATCGAGTGGGCTGTTTGTAGATTTAAAAATGTCAAAGCTGTCGTCTGTTGTAGGGAAGTATATCCTCATGGATGAGGCTCCGAAGACATGAGAGATCAAGCGCCTGATGGCAATGCAATGCAAGGCCGATATCACTTTAGATGGATTCATCCCGGTTTGGTGAATTCTGAGCTGATTCGACTGACTGCAAACCAGCACTTAGCGGATCAAAGATGGGTGCTTGATGATCGGGTAGATCCTCATGCGTAACAGGTGGATGACGGGACAGAAAAAACACGTATGCGTGCTCGCAACTAGGCAAATTGTTGAAGTTTGAAGTTTGAAGCTTGGAGTAGTGGACGAGGTTGAAACGTGAACGAACGGATGAACGCGAGTCCGAGGCGGTTCGGAGGATTTGCACACTTATGCTTATGTCATTCACACAGATGGCATGGATTGGCGCCGATGATGCTCTTGCTCAGCGTTCTTATAAGGCAGAACGTGCAGCTTAACATGCAGAACTCACTAGCACCATGGCATCCATCGCAGACCTCCAACTTCAAGGATACGTTTTGACGCCTTCTGACGAAGGTTATGAAGCGTCTCTTCATCGTGTTTCCGACCTCACGGTCCGACGCGCGGCATACGTTGCATTCCCCGCATCTTTTGACGACGTCCCGAAGCTGATTAACTTTGCACGCACAAACTTGCTCGATATCGCGATCAAGGGCGGTGGACACACGACGAATGATTCGGGCGCGTCGTCATCCGAGGGCGGGCTCGTGATCGATATGGCCAAGTTGAACAAGGTGACAGTGCAGGAGAACGGCACGGTCATAGTGCAGGGCGGAGCGAATTGGGGAGAGGTGTATGAAGAGGCGGCAAAACACAAGGTGGATGTGGTAGGAGGTGATGTGTGTAGCGTTGGTGTAGGCGGTTTCTTGTCGGGCGGAGGGTATTCAAATTTGAGCGGACAGCACGGACTGGGCAGCGACAATATCCTCCAGGCTACTGTAGCCCTCGCTGACGGACGGATAGTGACAGCGAGCCCTACAGAAGAGCCTGAGCTTTTTTGGGCGATTCAAGGTGAGTAGCGGATCTAATGCAGCAGATGTGTCTGGATTGACCGGATGATATTCGTAGGTGGTCAGAGTCAGTTTGGCGTGTTATTGCAATTCACCCTGCGCACATACCCAACACAGGGACCTGCCTTCGCTGGTCCCCTCGTCTTCCCAGGAGCCGCCTTTGAGGCGTTCGTCCCAGTCCTTGAGGAGTATATCTCGAAGATGGAGCCTCAGGATCATCTGATCGTTGAGTTTAGCCGCGCGCCTCCTCACTTCTATGTGAGTATACCAAATGCTCCTTGGGCGCATGCACTCATTTTATCTATAGCCCGGTCTTGTTGTTCTTCCGTATCTGCCCGGGCCTCCTTCTCGTGCTGAAGCTGCTCTCAAATCATTTCGCTCCCTCAACCCTATCGTCGACTATGTTCACCCTGTTCCAACACAGTACGAAGCGTCTCATGGAGGCGATGAGATTCTGGCGCGCGCTCCGAAGCGTCAGTACCTTGGTGGATCGCAGCTGAACGATACTGCTGTGGGACTCGACAAGGAGCTGTTTGCACAGATGTGGGGTGCGTTTGTGAAGTTTACGGAGGATCATCCCGATGGAAAGGGAAACATCTTCATGTGGCAGTGGCAGCCAGTCGGGGTCGTCAAGAATAGAAAGCCTGACGAGACGGCTTTTTCGAAGCGCAGCAGCGTCAGCTATGTCCTAGTCCATGGACGGTACGTCCCTTTGAGATTGAGTCCCCTATTTCATCCTCAACCTCTCGCAGGCATCATGTCCCAGAATTTGACCAGACCAATATTGCGTGGGTGCGCGAGACGATTGGCATCATTCGCGACAAGCACCCCAAAGGAGGCGCCATCCCGAATTTCGCTTGCGGCGACGAGTCGCCTGAGGTCATGTATGGTGATAACGCGAAGAGAATGAAGAGTATCAAAGCAAAATATGACCCTGAAGGCTTCTGGAAGAAGGGGATAAAAATATGAACAATGGGGACTGCACTTGTATTCTCGTAACATGTACGATGAGTCGAATGCATACCTATGCGTACCAACGAGCGTTTGGTTGTAAAGAACGAAACAGAGACCTGAAAAAGGTCAGAACGTCTAGAAAAGGACAAATAGGACACAAATTGAGTTCTAACATCTCGGACTTTCGCGGCTTGTCTACTAACAGTCACGACTCACCAGCATGTTCAATGACCACTCCTTCCTCCGTCGCCGTGCTTGACAACGATCATGCCTCAATAAGTAGTGCACCATGCCAGACTTCGTGGTTTCTCTGGTATGTTTTTCCACATCTAACAATCAAGAGTGCATCAAACACAGGCAATCTGGTAGCACCGACTCTTGGCGATTTCCTCGAAATCTGCATTTTATGGGACTCGCGATGCATTTGGAGCACCACGATGGTTGGACATTGAGCACAAGTATTAAATAACAACATAGTGCCCCGGTAGCCGAAATGAAGCGACCGTTCTTCGCATGCTAGACCTTGTGGCATCTGCACAGCCATGCAGCCATCGTCTATGGACCGAAGTCGCTTGAGTGATAACTATAATATCATAGAGTCTGGAGAGTTGCTCTAGAGCACCTGCAACCGACGCTGTCGTCGGGGATTATGCAAGAAATAGTCCTATGGCTTTAGTCCATTAGGTGCGCAGACTTTCCGGTTCATCATGCTCAGTTATACTGACCTCTGACATCTGTCTGCCAGTGCGGTGAATCATGAGTATGCTGTGATCCTGAGCCCTTAGCTTTCAAGCCCCACATTCAGGACATTACAGGGTCCAGGGCTCAAAGCATGACTCTGCCAAGCCAGGAACCAACCAGCTGAGATCAGATGCGACCCGGAAAAGCCAAGCCCATCATTTAGCTGCTTGTCTGTACTCTGGTCTTGCACTGGTCTTGCAGCACTCTAACTTGTTTGGAACGTCGTATGAACTGATCCGAGGCTGGCCTCATACACTGCCTGCCTGGACCCAGACTCAGTGGCCGCGAGAAGCCAAGGAGCACACAAGCCACTACAGGCCATTTTCCACTCTCTTATCTGCTTTGATACGTTTCGGCGTGCGTTATGCCGCACAAGTGCGTCAGGTTTCATTGCGTTCGCTTAAAACCTTCATGTTGAAGGGCATGCATTTGTCGTTCGTTTATCTCGCTTGACTCAAACGGCCCAGATGGAATTTGGCGAGAGCAGCTAGCAGCTCTTATTCCTAACGGTTCATGATATGAGCATCAATTCCAGACTCTTGGAGACTCTCGGGTGACGTTTTGTCAAGTTCTCTCATTTAGCGTCATCAATTGATTTGTTTCCGCGCAGACACACGCGTTTATTAGCTGGCACAGGTGGTTCGTCGATCAGTCGCGCTCTATGACTGCTCTGTGCAGCTTTGAATGCTGGCGAGGCATCACCGTGCCTTTTTATATAAATTCATTTGATGTAGCTGCTCGGAGCTTACACGAGTTGCCCTCTGGCCTCCTTGTCGCCAATTACATCTCATTGCCTGGATACTCCTGGCCTATTTCCTTTCTTGCGTGATCGGGATCGTCGTACATATAAGCCCCACGCTCGGGGACACATCGCCCACCAACTTTCCTTCTCTGTCCGCCATGGGTCCTAGGTTCTCTGGTCTTGTCGTGTTTCTCATCCTTGGCACACAACTCTCCTTTGCTACACTATATACCGATCCATCCCAGCTCCCTCGAAAAGATTATGACTACATCATCGTCGGAGGTGAGTACGCTGTGATTAGTACAGATGTACTGGGCCTCACAGTCTTTCAGCGGGTGCCGGTGGAGCTGTTGTTGCCAACCGTCTGTCCGAGGATCCCAAGACCCAGGTCTTGCTCCTTGAGGCCGGGGCAAAGTGAGTAATATTGATGTTGTTTATATGTTGTTTTGGTTAAAATTGTTGCAGCTCTGCAGGCCTAGAGAGTTTTGCCATTCCATTCTTTGACGTGCAGCTCTCGCCAAACAAGGAACACAACTGGAACTTCACTACCACCAAGCAAGTTGGTTTGGCCGATCGTTCCATCAATTACCCACGAGGCAAGATTCTAGGCGGCTCAACGTCTATAAGTGAGTAATCATGTCTTCCTTTCCCGCTTGTACGAATTCTTATATGACCGCACAGACTACATGATCTACTCTCGTGGATCAGCTGACGACTTTGATCGGTATGCAAACATCACTGGTGACGGTGGTTGGAGCTGGAAGGCCCTCCAGCCTTACATCAAGAAGGTGATTCGTCTCAATTCACGTTGGTTTCGTCTTTTCATCTGGGACAATTGCCTTCCATGTAGCACGAACGAGTGGTTCCACCAGCAGACGGTCACAATACCACCGGGCAGATTGATATGTCTGCTCATGGTACATCAGGGCCTTTGGGGGTTTCATTGTCCGGATGGCCATTGGGTATCGACAACATGGTCATGGAGACGACCAAACAGCTACCGGAGGAGTTCCCTTTCAGTCAGGACACGAACGCCGGGACCGCGCTCGGCATCGGTGAGTAGAAGTTTCTCTTGGCCGTCTATCTTACGATTCTAACGAATGCGCACTTCAGGTTGGACACAGAACATGGTGGAGAATGGCCAGCGCGTCAGCTCCTCGACAGGTTACATTCAACCTTACCTCAAGAGGTCAAACTTCGATGTCTTGATCAATACGCAGGCGACAAAGCTCATCCAGACAGGCACTGAGCGTGGTATACCTTCGTTCCGTGGGGTACAATTCGCAACCTCCAAGGATGGTAAGTCTGATTGAAATCCATCTGTGCCAGATGCTGAAACAGATTGGTAGCACCCCTCTATGCCCGGAACGCCACCAAGGAACTCATCCTTTCCGGTGGTGTCTTCGGTACTCCACAGCTCCTCATGCTGTCCGGAATTGGTCCTTCCGCCGACCTCGCCTCTCTCAAGATTCCTACCGTTGTCGACAGTCCAGATGTTGGCAAGCATCTCATTGACCATCCTCTCTTGTCAAATGTCTACGAGGTCAACCCTGTCGGAAGCGTCACCACCGATGATCTGGTACAGAATTCCACTTTTGCGGCGCAGCAATTGGATCTGTGGCGTACTCAGAAGAAGGGTTTCTACACGATGGCTATCTCGAACCACATCGGCTGGTTTAGATTGCCCAAGAATGCATCCATTTTCCAAACTGAGACAGACCCCGCTGCCGGTCCTCGCTCGAGTCATTACGAGTTTTTAATATTTGTGAGTGGTAATTGCACATGGGATCCTTTCGCATGACTGAGAATCCGCCCATAGAATGGCTTTGTGTCCCCTAATGGTGATTTCGTGCAATCGGGTCACTACTTGTCCATGATCACCTCGGTCACTTCTCCGTCCTCCCGTATGTTTGCAATCTGAATCTGTGTTCCCTGTCTAGCCGACACTCAGATAAATCGTTCTATAGGTGGCACTGTGACGCTTGCTTCCGCATCACCTTGGGACCTTCCCATCGCCAATCCCGGGATCTTGAGCTCTGCGTTCGACAAATTCACTATCCGCGAATCCATCAAGGCGACGAAGCGAATGGTGGCGGCACCTGCATGGGCAAACTATGTCCTAGGGCCATACGGAGATCTTGCCACAGCTGAGACCGATGCCGAGCTAGACGCATATGCAGCCAAAAACACCGCCAGCTTCAACCATCCTCTCGGCACGGCAGCCATGGGTCCATATGGCCCTCCCGCGTATGGAAAGGGAGCGGTTAACCCGGATTTGACGGTGAAGGGAGTGAGAGGTCTGCGTGTTGTTGATGGCAGTATTCTGGTAAGTCCGCTGCATTTAAGAGGCGATGTTATGGCGTCTCATCGACAAACCCCTTTTCGCAGCCTGCAATCCCAGCAGCCGCACCCCAGGCTGCTATCTACATAATGGCAGAGCGCGCTGCGGATCTTATCAAGAACGCCAACAGGCAGCGACACCCTTAACTGTCATCCCGATGGCTCATTAATTTATTGGTCACGCCTGATTCCACCCATCGGACTACTCATCTAGCGCCATTACCGTTACCTTCAATTTCTAGCCTCGTCCACTTCATTCGCGTATTCTTATCGTCCATACTCTCTAAGTTATGTCCACAAGTACAGTAGCTATTTGCCCGGTAGACCATCCCACAATCCTTTTGTGTATTTATTATATGCATCCCGCTCTGGTTGAAACGCTCTGTACACATTTCATGCATGTTCAGTAGCTTTCATCAATACATCACAAGGATTCCTATTCTTCTCTGAAAACGATCACAGGGCAATTGACTAACGGAGACTGCACAGTAGGTTTGTTTGCCTCTTTACAATCAATCCACAAGTCCAACGTACTCGTACAGCAGTACAACCCTTTCCACCATATGCTTCTCTTTCACTATGATTGACAAGGAGGACTCGGGCTGACCTAAATCCTGACACCCTTCTTCCAAACACCGTCAGGATCATACCTATCTTTGACTTCCTTGAGCCTCTTGGCGTTCTCAGGGCCGAACAGTACTTCAGCAGGCTCGTCGCCGTAGGCGAAGTTAGGGATAGCGCCTCCGTCGGGCTGCTTTGAGCGGATGGCATCAACCGTCTCTCGCACCCACCCTATATTTGCCTTGTCAAACTCAGGAACGCGAGTTCTGTAATTTTTGGCACGATAAAAAAGGATGATACGGTCAATGATGTAAATGAATGAAAGTAATCAAGTAACTCACCTGCCATGAATCACAACGTAGCTCACAGTGTCGCGCTTTGAGAACGCGGCCGCACTCGGACTCTTGTCCTTCACGACGCCGACAGGCTGGAACTCGAACATGACCATAGACTCCTTTGCCTCCTCGTGCTCGCTGGTCCACTTGACCCAGCGCCCCCACACATCGGCGAACAGCTCGCGGGAATATCCCGCAGGACCACCGTGAAGTAGCGAACCCGCGAGGTACACGCGACGGGGCGCGTTCGCCATGAATGCATCCGAGCCGTGCGAGACGGTGAACTGGTCCGGCGCAGCCTGTATCATGTCGACGATGGGGTTGAGCGCGCGGAACGGCTTGAGGAGGGTCTCAGCGCGCGAGGCGGGTCCTGGAATGTATGGAAGAATGAGGACCCCAGGCTGTTAGGTTGTCAGCGATTGATGGAACCATGGCTGCGATGACATGACGCACGTAAAAATCAGGAGGAGCACGGCTGAATGCGACGATGATGCGATCTTGCGGTTCGATCAATAGAGCACATTCCTACACGTGTACTAAGTCAATGCTTATCATGAAGTCCAAGAAGGAAAGGCGAATACCTCCAAAGCTGCCAAGACACCGTCAAACGCTGTGCCAGGCAGTACGACTGCTCCAACGTTAGCAGGGCCTTGAGTAGGATAGGCACGGAGCACGAATTCAAGCACAACGCCAAACCGACTAGTCCCACCTGTCGACCTTTTAGGACAACTAGAACGTCGGGGGGAGAAGTAGAAGAGACACTTGCCTTGGATGGCCCAAAACAAATCGGGTTCTTGATTTGGGTTTGTTTTCACGATCCGTCCATCAGCGAGCGCCACTGTAGCCTCGACAATATTGTCGCTCCCCAGCCCGCGAACCGCACTGAGGTTCGAGTGCCCTCCACCTGTCAAGAAACCTCCGACTCCGACGCTCCATACGTTCCCTCCAACCACGTCGACCTGATGTTTTGCGGCTTCCTGATACACATCGCCCCAAAGTGCGCCGCCTTGCACGACAACCTCTTGTCGGTTTGATCGTACCTCTACCTTGTTGAGCTTGGCAAGATCGATCACGAGTCCACCCTCAGAGGAAGATGCCCCGGTATCGTTTATGTTGCTCCCACCCCCTTTGATGGCGAGTTCAAGACGGTTAGCGAGCGCGAAGGCGATGAGCTTCGGCACGTCTGCATACGAGGTGGGAAGCCCGACGTATGCTGCTTTTCTGATGGCTAGATCGGTGCTACGGTGGACTGCGGCAGCATAGCCTTCATCCGCGGGGATGAGGATGGTGCCTTCGAGTTTGAGATCGCTGAGGGTAGCCATGATGTGTATCAGTGGGAGAACGCAGATGTCGAAGGGGTCTTATATACTGGCGTAATTCACGGCCAAGACGTTCTCTTATGACAAGGGTGATTCACTTACTCATCGCGGCCTTCTCTGGATGATGTAGTGACAAACTCGACAGCACTATTCTGATGCGGGTGCTATTATTGGGGCATCTGGATGCTTGCCCGTGGGTCAGAGATGTCCAGCATCAACATCTGCGAATCATGGGGGTCAAAGCATCAAGCACAGCAAAGGTTGACGATTCATCATCAAAATCTCTCCATAATGGGGCTGTTCATTCAATGGAGCACAACACTAACCGGGATCCACGCTGTCCCAGCATCTAACTTTGACATCATCTGCTGAGTCCTCGTGGAGGTTTCGCAATTTTTAGACGTGGCAGTAGCTGATGGTTTGAGGCGTCGATGTTGGTGTATCACTTGTGTTGTGTTTTCGCATTTCTTGTGAGTTGCAGGGGCGGACCTACTGCTGGAGATATCTCTAGCTTTGCAGTCCAAGGACCGTCGGATCAGTAACGCGTAGACCTCTGTCGGGAGAAGCCGAAGCTGCAATTCGTTGGTGCGTGCCATTACTTACTTCTTCTCACATGCATGCAACAAGAACACTCTATGCCGTACTTGGTCCATCAGTACTCTCAGTCTCGATGCCGCAGGCCGTAATGCGAGCTACTTGTTCTACAACTTCTCTGCGCTTCAGCGGTCCTCGAGGAATACTTCCGAACATCGCAATTCAATACTTTGTGCACACCTGACGACAGAAGTATTTATATCCTCGTTATCCTCGTGCAATCAAGAAATTACGATCAGCGCCCATATGGTCTCTAGTGGATCGCCAACGTATGTTTTTATGTGGAATTCTACAACTACTTCTACGTAATCAGGTTGGCGCACCCAAACCGAGACTTCCAGTGCCTTCCCTGACCAGATCGATCGGGCGGGAGCACGCCCTGTATCATGGAAGCAACGATCCAATGATACGCGGAAACCCAACCCCCATAAGTACAAGAGGGCTCGCCAACACCTCACTTGCCTACCTTTTCATCCCGTTCCCTCTGTGTGTACTTTGTCCGTGAAGATGTCGACGGCCGGTTCTTCAGCAGTGCCGCACGCCTATGAAGTCGGTTTCGCGCATTTAATGGACAACAAGTACTATATCCTCGCATCGTCGCTAATTAACATATATGACCACCTCCTCACTTTCGACGAGGAGGTCAAGTATGTCTGGCAGGCGAAAATCAGCTTGCCGACCTGCTGCTTTTTTGTCTTTCGTTATGTTCCTCCTGTCGTCTCCATCGTGAATTTCTTCGCCGACCATGACCCGCGGTTTACTGGATCAGTCTGCAGTAACTGGATATGGCTTCCGGTCACGAATGCCCCCATCGTCAGCGCAAGCACAGGTGGTAAGTTGGCTTGTCTCTCCCGATTTTTCCATAATGCATCCAAGTCTGACGTGCTCCCGTTTGTTGCATCAAATAGTTATATTGAGTGAGTTCAAACCTCATCGTTAGAGAGTATTCAGGGAAAAATAAGATAATGACCGACACAGTGTTGCGCGTATATGCCATCTACAATCGGGCACGATGGGTCCTGATCCTTCTTTCCGCAATATTCCTTGGCGAGATTGCGGTCATGCTCTGGTCGGTCCCAGGCGGTTCCCCCGCGGTTCTTCCACCAGGCTGGGTTGGCTGTCTCCCATCAAAGAAACCCGGCACCGGCAACAGACTGTCGGCTATGTTTATGGCGGCCCTCGTGTTCGACTCGAGTGTGTTCTTGCTCACCCTCAGTAGAAGCATCTACTTGCGGTTCAAAAATTCCACGGTGGGCCTTATACAGCTTATCGTGAGGGACGGTGCGTGATACGTATCTCTTCTTGGCTGTAAGACGCTCATGCATGATGACAGGTATCATTTATTTTTTGTCAGTCTATCTCTATCTTAGCAGATCTGTTGTCGACGTTCACTCAAACACACGTCCAGCATCATCTTCATTGTCAACCTACTCAACGTTTTCCTTCTTACGGTCAGTACTTGCGAAAGGTTAACTGACAGTGGCAATGACTGACCCTGTCCTTGTCAAGCTTGCCCCGGTATGCCGTCCTGTCCTTGGCCTTGATCAGCAAGCGTGCTTGGCTTATAGTGCTTATTCTTTTAGGATGACATCGGCGCGATTAATACCCCATTCGCATCCTTGTAAGTCCTGCTATGTTTGCACTTGCCTTCGAAGCTGGAGATGACGCTACCTCCAGAATCACGTCTACCATGGTATCAAGGTCGGCCACCCGCAACTTCCTCACCAGCTGACCGCACTAATACCCGCTTAATCTCCTCATCGACTCGACCCAACCCCTGTTCTAGACTCATGTTCAACCTCCGCTCTGCGTCGCGCTCGACGCAGTATATCTCCGGCGCGCGCACGAATCGGAGTACCCAGGGCGACGTCGGAGAGTGGCAAGTCCGGCACGTACGAAGTACGGTGCTCGACACGTCGCGCAGCGGCGGTATAACCAGCGGCATCGTCAGTGCGGGCTTCATCGGGGTCGACGAGTTCGATGTGCCGCTAGACGCGGGATGGTCGGAGTCGGAGTCGACCGCGGGCGAGAGCACCGCTGCCGCTGGTCAACACATGGAGATGGACGGACTGCGGGCCCGCACAGTGAGAGATGATACGACGTGATGCCCCAAAGATGATGCAGACGGCTGATTTGAAAGAAACATTCTGTATACCCACGCTGCTATCCTTCCTTACTACATCGGAGCGTGTATTCTAACAAGACAGGCGGGTTCGACGCAAGGTCGGCATGTATTTATTTGACGCAGCCTAACATGTAAACTGGAGCCTTACTATAAACACATAGATACAGGTGAAAATTTTTATTGGCTGCTTGAGGAAGCATGCTTGGATTGATAATGAACCTTAGCCGTATCCTTAGAGAATGGGTCGTTTGACACCTTAGAGCAACGGCTGTCTAATAGCCTTGCATGAGCTCGCACGTCGATCACAGTAGAGGTAGGTCAAGTGCCAATCGCAGACTCGGCGTGGAACTGGACGTATCCCCGTACGCCCAACAGGATGGATACTGATGCTATGCCGATTAATAATGATGGAGAACAAGTCGAACGGGGATCATTCAATACGACCTGATACGGGTTGATCGCGCGATGTCTTGAAGGACCGCGATTGTTGCGCGAAAGGGGTCTTTCTTCGAGTTCTCATGGAGCACTGAATTGAAGATGTGCTGACCATCATGAGTAACGATGATTGATCCGGTATCAATCAAGACTTACTCTTGGAAGGCATGATACCGTCATCGCTCTTGATGAATAATAGATGAAGAAGAAACGGGCTGAATGAAATCAGACCAAAAACATAAATATAGTACGATGCTGTTGCACTCATGATCGACTCATAGGGTGCCCCATAGATATCTCCAAAAGCCGAACAGGAGGTTGACCAGGAACCCGACGACAAGGCCCATCTGCATTCGGCGTCTGCAACAAAGCAAAGGTTTAAGCGCGGGACAATATCAGGGACGGAGCAGACGCTCACGAGAAAACGTTGCTTCTGAGCGATTCTGACGCGGCGCCGTTACTCCAAAACACAGCAGGCTTGGTCTCGCGAAAGAAGAAGAACGGGAGCAATGGGAAGAAGAAGCCAACAATTATCCCGTGCAAGATCTCTGAACCGGACGCGTTATTCTGCGAGAGTGCGGCACTACCTGCGTTGTCGAGCTGGTCGATCCATTGCTCCTCCAGCGCCCGCGCATGTTCCTCATCTGCATTGTTTCATGAATCAGTCTCCAAGACATTGGAACACGAGGATCGCGAGCGCGCACATTCCTCATCCGTGGCGAAATCAGTCGTGGCCAGGTAGTCGAACGAGGACCGGCTGTGGAACTGACGGCGGAAGTTCGCAATATCGGCCTCCGAGAACCCAGCTGTCGTGAGGCGATCAAATCCGCGGAGAGGTTTGAGTTGGGCGGTCTATAGGATTTAGGTGGCGCGGCCGTGAGCGACAGAAGGGGTCCACGGATGACATCGTGATGCATACCTGTGGCGTATTTTCCTCTTCGCCTTCGCCCTCGGCGAATTCAGGCCCAACTGAACATTGCAACCATGACAAAGTTGAGGAAGGTGCGGGAGGCGCCGCGTCATCTGCATCGTTGGAAGCATCCCGCGCAGTTGCTCTGTGCTGCCGCTCTTCCAGCGATTTGAGCCAAGGATACAGGAATGTCCCGTCTGTGAGGAGGCGTCCAGAGTGAATTAACCTCAGGCGCCGATTCTTGAGCTGCGATCGAGCTGTTCGAATCTAATTAGTAAACGACGAGCACGCGTCTTCGCGATCAGTACTGGACGCCCCGCATCAGCTGGCCGCAGAGAACATACCTTCAACTTAACGTCTCGCACCGAGTCTTTCTCCTCCACTCGGAGAACGAGATCAGGAATTCCCTCTGTGAACCTGACCATCAGCTCGCGCGAGAGCGTCTGTGGGACATCTGAGATGATGGGGTTCACGGCGCGCTGTTTCCCCTTGGCTTTATCGCTGAGACTTTGAGACATCATGATGATACCTGAAGTCTACAATAGAATGTAGTATTCGATAAATTGCTCGAAAGGAATAAGCCCGAGCTAGAGACACGATAGATGTCGAGTACGAGTATGCTGTGCCAGTCGGTGGCCATGGAGTGAATGTGGGGCATTCCCAAAGTGGAAGGCATGTTTAGTCATGCTCTAGCCACAAACCCCAATTAAGGGTTTCCTCGACCTCCATCCCTCTCCAAACCTCCCATCTCTGTCTCAATCATCCGCCCAACATGCCGCGCGCTGAAGGTGTGTTTACTTTGTTGTTATGCTGCTCAACTAACCAGATGCTCAACTAATCATGCTCTGCTGTAGTCGGAACCCCGAAATACTTGGCAAACAAGATGAAGTCGAAGGGCTTGCAGCGCCTTCGATGGTATTGCCAAGTATGCGAGAAACAATGTCGGGATGAGAATGGTTTCAAGTGCCATGCTGCATCCGAAGCTCATCTGCGGCAGATGCTTGTCGTTGGAGAGAATGCTGGACGCCACATCTCTGATTTCTCTGGCCAGTTTCAGTCTGAGTTTGTCACTCTCCTATCGAGACGGTAAGCCCTCTAGTCCTTCGCCATCTCATACGAGAGGTTTTATCGCATATCACATGGATACAGATTCGGCACCAAACGAGTGAGAGCCAATCAAGTGTACCAGGAGCACATCCAGGACAAGCACCATCTACATATGAACTCCACGCGCTGGGTCACACTTACCGAGTTCGTGAAACATCTAGGGCGGACAGGAGTCGCGCGAGTCGATGAGACAGAGAAAGGTTGGTTTATTGCGTGGATCGACAATAGTCCCAAAGCGCTCGCGAAGCAGGAGGCATCGATGAAGAAGGAGCGTGCGACGATGAGCGACGAGGCGCGTGAGCGTATGTTGATCGAGGAGCAAATAGAACGTGCGGCGCAGGAGGGGGAGGGTAACGGAGAAAGCAAATCGGCTTCGCCCCCCGTGGAGGAGGGTTTGAAGCGGGAGGAGGGGGAGAAGGTTGTGCTGTCGTTCGGAGCTAAACCTACGACATCAACAGTGTCGACATCGGATACCAACAGTCCATCGGGCGGGCTGAAGTTGAACGCCTTCAAACCTGCCGTCAACCCTCTGAAGGCAGGCGCAAATCCCCTGAAGGCAGGCGCGAACCCGCTCAAGCGGCCAAACGTTTTCAAACAGGCGACTCCGAGTCAGGTATCTTCGGACGATAAGTCGAGCATGAAGAGAAAGGACACGCCCATGTCAGCTGCGGAGAGGCTGATTGTGGAGGACCAGAATCGCAAGCGGCGAAGGATGGAGCAAGAAGGGGTGTCGGCCGCATAATATGTTGGACAGTGGCTAGACGGTGCGAGTTATGCATCATGTATCTCACACACTACTTATTATTTTCCTTTCTCAACAAGTTGTATTGTATGTGATCATAGTTGCCTGGAATTTAGTGTTCCTTTGTACGTGATTGCCGTGTACTGTTGAGCAAACTCCTGGACCAGGTCGGTACTCAGTACAAAGACAACCAAACAACGATTCCCCGTTATCAAGCACTTTGACTCTGTGCAAAAAGATCTCGCTGCATGCTCTCCTTACTTCCAGCCCGTGGTTTTATCCCGCCATGCTAGACTCAGGTCCCACTGTCGAAATTCACCCCATACGGGACATACGCACCCGCGATGACCATGGACAGCCCATACTAGTCTCCGTGAATTACTTCCCCCACCGCCAATGCAATTATGCTTGCAAATTCTGCTTCCACACCGCGCTCTCCTCCAACAAGCTCAAGCTCGAGAAGGCCCAGGAGGGCCTTCGCTTGCTAAAGGCAGCGGGCATGCAGCGTCTGAATATCTCGGGTGGGGAGCCATTTCTCCATCCCGAGTTCTTGGGCAAGCTGTTTCGCTATGCGAAGGTGGAGCTTGGTGTCGACACCGGCGTCATCTGTAACGGGTCGAAGGTCACAGATCAGTGGCTAGACAAATATGGCCAGTATCTGGATTGGATGGGTGTTTCGTGCGACTCGTTCAACGAGGACACAAACGAGCTTATTGGGCGCCGCGATGGCAGCAAACGTCATGGGGAGCATTGGCGTCGCGTGCAGAGGATTGCTGAATATTGTCACGCCCGGATGCCACCCCTCAAGTTCAAGATGAACACGGTAGTGAATCATTATAATGTCGAAGAGGATATGAACTCGGCACTGGAGGTGCTGAAGCCGCAGCGCTGGAAGGTGCGCATTGCCTTGAGATAATCCCCTTTCGTTGCGTACCAGTTAACCACCGACACTTGTATAAGGTCTTCCAAGTGCTTCTGCTTGAAGGCGAGAACACGGGCCCAGGTGCCCTGCGTAACGCTGATGACCTTGTCATCTCCAATGAAGAATTCCAAAGATTCCTCGAACGTCACAAGGCGCACAACCCCGTCGCCGAAGACAACGACGCGATGGAAAATTCATATCTACTCCTCGACGAGGAAATGCGGTACATATCCTCGCCATCTCTTCTCCCTTACTGTCTAACTCCTTGCACTCTCCCCGCGAATATTACAGGTTTCTCAACTGCCAAGGTGGAAAGAAGATACCGGGCCGCAGCATTTTCGAAGTCGGCGTGCATGCCGCGCTCGCCGGCGCCGGCTGGGAACCCGAGACCTTCGAAGATCGCGGTGGTATCTATGACTTTGGAGGGCAAGAGCCTCCTCGTTCGCTGCCAGAAGCGCTTGTATTCTAAAGATCGACGGAAAGACTTCGAAGTGCATGACTTACATCTGAAGGATAGGAGGTGGCTAAGAACATCGGGCTCCTTTTTGAAATTGGACTCAATAGCTTGAAGCTTGGGTTGGGACCTGTATAGGAATTGGTGGGTGAAACGGGAAAGGCGCGTGCTGCAATATACCCACATATTCGTGTGCACGACATAATAAACAATTCTATCGGAAGGGCCTGCTCGTGAAGTGCGGTGAAGTCATTACTCAGTACTCTGCAGCCGAGCATGATGCATGCCCGTGCCGGTGTCAGACGAATCCTGACTTATCCGGTTTTAAAATCTCATAACACTTTTAGAGTTGATCCGACACCACCTACCGACAGGAATCAGGATACACGCATATACTGGGTTGGAAGCTATTTTCTTGCTCGATGTCAAACAGATAGATGTGATGTATTGAATCAATATCAACTGAAGCGAATACACCGCGCCGGCCATATTGCATTATTGTTGGATGATAAACGACTGTGAAATGTTCTATCTAATGAAATACGAGGTGTGCATATGGCTCAGCTTAGGCTCGCACCACAACACCCTTGACTGCTTTCAATTTCTCTCTCTCGCGATGAGCATCAATCAATCTCCCGATGGCAGCATCCGCCCTACCAAAGCTCAGCTAATTGATGTTACGATATAGGTTGAGACTCACCAAACACATGTTTTCAACTGATCTGGACACGGACGCGTGACCCAGAAGGTAATTCGCGTCTTCAGAGATGGATGAATAGTAGAGAATAGACCGCGGTCGACGAGATACTCATATCGCACGGCGGGATAGTCAGGGTGGCCTATCGGGAACCCTTTCTTCAACTTGAACATGTTCTTGCCATATTTAATCAGCTCCCAGCTATTGTAAACCACTGGATCCCATGCGAATTGCTCCGATGTAGAAGACAGGCGTGGACGCGACTGGAGATCACTGGTGTCCAGCGGGAGTACCCACGAATGACGGTCACAAACCCAACGGGTATCGTCGGGGTGGAACAATGCTCTGATGGCCCTTTTCTTTCGGCGCGAAACAAACATTGTAGGCTGCCAGCCTCTGCGTGCATACTTGGCAAATTGAGCATCCCTGTTAACATCGCTGGCCATACACAGAGAGCGCCTGGATTCAAAAGTAGCCTGCGGGTATAAACTATACGCCGCATCAAATGCGATGCAGTTCATCACACAAGCTGATCGAGAGTTGAGGGCTGGCTATACATTGAAAGTAAGATTGCAACTCACTGCTGTGAGAGTTCAATATCGTAAGCAAGGGACTACGGGCTGAGGCAACAATCTGAACCTTGAGTGGGCCGTCGGGTCCATTTCGGGTGAAGCTGTATAGTTCGAGAAATGGGCCATAATGACTGTCGTCATCGCCGTCGAATGCTAGACCTAGACTATTCAGCCATGCGAGCCTTATCTCCTTAGCCACACCAAAATTTTTGTCCTGATAACGGCTCGGTGCAAACAAGTATCCCTCATGCTCCATTGACCAGTGCCCAACCTCTTCGATGCTATCTTGCCAGGCATATAGATCCAGATCTGATTCAGGATAAAAGGTCGAGTCGAGGAACTGGAGTGCATTTGAGCCAGAGATGAGGATTGCAAGACG